>OZ029921.1:18599608-19152108 GCA_964023275.1 Norana najaformis
CAGTCTCTCCGGATGATCCAAGATTATAATTCTTAAATTATTAGCTTAAAACATATTAGATTTGTTAAAATGACTTATTAAGACCAAAAGTAACGAGTAACCAATTTGAGTAGCCATATCGACCCCACCTAGGGAATATAATGCTATCAGTAAATGTCCCTAGAACACAAAATCAGAAAATGTCAGTGAAAGCAGCATAGTTCGTCTCTAGAGAAAACGAGAAAGCAGTTAACTCTGAGCTGAATGCTCGCCCACATGCACCTAATAAAAATGTCATTTCACTACATTATCATTATGTATTTTGTTACAGGTCGACATCCTACACCCATCATACATCGCTGCGAGCTTGGCCTTCTGAGACACATAGGGTAGGAATAAAGTTTTACCTGCATTAGTTTTTGTGATTTTTTACTACAGATCGGCATATGACAACGAAGTCTGGCATATGGCAATTATGGTTCTTAAATCCCTTTTGTCAAAACATGTGCTTAAACTCAGGCCAATCACTGGAACCAGAGACACAGCCCAAAAGCAAATACATGTTGGAAATGGTAGCTACATAAATAAGCATGCCTGTATTCAAGTATATATATGGATATTTGTATAGCGTCTTCCAAAAGCCTCTCTTTGGCGCTGGGACAAGGCTGTCTAACCGCTGTAAAAACAGCTGAAAATGTTTCTTGTGAATCAGGCGGAACAGTTCGATATTTCAGCAGAAGACTTGACTACATAGACACATACATACATACATACATACATACATACATACATACTTGTATGAGTGCAAGTTGTGAGGGATAATATGAATGTAGTCCTAGAGAAATTCCATGAAGTGAAAGCCTTCAAAAATAATCTCACACATGAAAATTCTTAGTCTGAATAAATAATTAAAGATTTACCTTAACAAAATGCAGTTCTAACAACTTACTTGAAACGATATCAGTTATGCGCCTTGAATGTCAATTTTTCTGTAGCACATTAGTTTCTGCGAGATAATGCAAGATGTCTTTTCTTTCTCATATCATTTCACAAATACTTGAAGACATCTTTTCCATCTACCTGCGCTCTTGCGGTGAATTCAAATATTAGCAAGACTTAAATAATACTGATTAATAATTATAAGACAAGCTCGGAAACGACAAGGCAGGACATGATGAAATAATACAAACTCAAGAAATATAAAATAAGAAATGATAAGACAATTAAGATAAGAGAAACAAGACAAGGTTGCTAGAGAGATTCAAATAAATGTTCCACTATACAGTGAATTTTTGTCAGTTATGACCTTGCAAAGGTCTCACTTCGTCGTACTATGAGTGAATTTAAGATTCGTTTGCTACCTGCAGAAGGCGACTCTTGCCCGTCTCTCCAGAAAACTTGGTCCTGGCTTCGATGCATCAGACGAAAAGATGATCTCCGATAACCTCGTAGAATTCGAACTCTACTTCGAAGAGATGAGCTACAAACTGTTCGAAGAGAGACCGGCCTATTCGGTGAGTGAAGCCCTGAAAGCCCTGTTTATGTGTTTCGGTAAGTATCCGAGAATACTGGTAAGTAAAGTGAGATTAGTGCTTCCGTTATAAGTCTCTGCCAATAATTGTCACTGTCAGGTTGTCTACAGTTGTCTAGTTTGACAGCGGATTCGGATGCGACTCGTAAGCAATCAGACCATCTAAACTTTATATAGCATCTTTTAAATTCCTAACCTTAACTGTATCTGGTCACATTACTTTTTTTACTTTGCAGTCTGTCCACCTGTCTGTATGTGTCTATGTGTTTATCTATCTGTCTTTCTGTTGCTGTGTATGTCTGTGAGGTGCAAGGTCGAAGCCTAAACTGTTCAGACCAAAATAAGCCAGAATTAGCTGCAGCAGTCTCCGACATAAAGTCGCCTACTATTAAACATATTAAACAGATAATTGTAACTCGCACAGCTGAACAAGAGTCTAAAAGGCGCGTGCAGTGACCTGAAGACACTGTTATAAGGATTATTAGTACGAATTTCACTGGAGCCAGACATGGAAGCAATTCGTTCGTAGGCTGAGATGACTCACGACGCAATAGTTTCCCACTGATCGTGCATTATGAAAGTAGAATTTGGTGAAGCAGGCATCGTTCACGCACCTATAATTAATCGTGCAACGTTTGCAGGTTTTTACATGTGCTGGATAAAAAATAATATTTACTTGCATCGTTCTGGTTTTTATTTTTTGCAGGCTATCGGTTATTTGTCGGACTTAGCAGGAATCTTCGGATTGTGGTTCGGCTTTGCAATGTTCTCCTTCTTTGAATTCTTTGAGTTCGCCGTAGACATTGCAGTGCTCGCAGCGAGAAAACTGTTGACGAGGAAAAATCCAGAGTGAACTTCTAAAGATTTTCTTTAAGGAAGAGAATTTCTGTAGAACTATATTTGTATTAGGCCATATATATATATATGGCCTAATACATATATATATATGCATCTGTGTATTTAAATCTTCCGCTGAAAAATCGAAATATTCCGGCTGACGCACAAGGAACAATAATTTTCAGCTCATATTAAGACGTATCGTTTCACATTTGTTAGACAGCCTTGTCCCAGCGCCTATGAGAGGTTAATGAAAAACACCATACAAATGTTTATATGCATACTTGAATACATGTATGCATACATTTATACCTCTTGATACTTACGAGAGGAACTTGGAAAATTAATATTGACTTCTGGTGTGATGTTATGTTATTATAATTTTCACTATATTTAAAATTAACCTCTTAATCAAATATAATTCGATGGTGTTTTGATAAACTAGACATATCTTGTGGGTACAGGTTGAATAATGACTTTGAATTAAATACGGCATTGACACAGGGAGTGAACAAAAAAGGGGAGCGAGGAGCAGAGTCCCCATTTTTGACCCTAAGGTCAAAAAGGTTATCAGAAATTTTGGAGATTTGGAAACTGTCGTCTGAATATCAATGACCGAAAGGTTGTAAAATGTTTGACGACATAAAACACAAACTCCATTACTTTGCTGATCCCCAACTTCTGGTTTCGCCAATGGGTCCCCTCTCCCAAACCGTGCTAAAGCCACAGCTATTAATAATTGTAATATTCTATTCGTGCCTTTTCATTTAAATTAAACTTAAATTATAATGATTACAGCACATAAGGTTTTTTGGCCTCTAGCGACAAATTATTCAGAGTATTCAGGATTTACTTGGGCATTTGCTTGACTCGTTTTGGCCACTGGTGGACATTCATCCGAGTCTCAGATTCAGGTTAACTTAAATAAAAATGTTTACAACGGTTTCAGATTAATTGACTCTCCGTGCGTAATAAACGCTTTTAACAAACAATTGAAATAAAATATCTGCAGTCATACACCTTGGAAGATGAGAAAAGATTGTCCCAAGACAGTCGACAGTGTATACTGATTACAATGGGAAGCGTGAAAGCCAACATCAGGAGGTCTTAGAAATTAAGATAATGACTGCAGTTTATAGAACAATATGTTTAACATTGCTTGTGTCGCTATCGACAGCGACAGCCTGTTAAATATAATTGCAGACCTATGCTATCTGAATTCGCTGGAACGTGTTTCTTAGATGAACCTGTCTAACAGCATTAGCTTGTGACAGCCAGATCATCAGAGGAAAATCCATATGTTGACTGAAGAAAGCCTTGTATCAACAGTCCTCTACGCTTTACTGATAGGCCTAAGTCCTGGCAGTTTTAACGATTATTCGATTATCTATCACTACCTGCCTGTATGCTTTTGTGGTTAAAGCCTGGCAGGCTTCTCGCTGCTGATTAGTAGCCGTACTCAAGACAGCCCAAGTAAACAGTGCTGCTCAAAGTGCTTTGTGTAAAAGCACAACTGTCGGGAACGGGAACGGGAACGGAAAGCTTGCTTCCATATGCGTCTTGCGTCAACATGAAACACTGAGTCTTATAATCACACTTGAGATCCATTTATTCTAAATGGCGCACCCATCCATTCAGCCACCCATCCATACATACGAACATACATACATGACAAATAATATAACATGTATACATAACAAGCATAATATGACATATATACATAACATGCACGCATATATACATACATAGCATACATAATAGAATCACATGTATGCATGTACACACCTATATATGACAGCGACAAACAAACAGACACATACAGACAAATAGGTTCAGACACAAAGACAAACAAGATGCAGTCGCTCTTACTGGTCATTGATCTGTGTTGCCCGATGTACTTCGCAATGATAGTCCGACCGACAGACATACAGAAGAAAGCCATGCAGCCATACAGACAGAAAGACAGACGGACAGAGGATATGAAGTCACCCTTAAGAGACATTGATCTGTTTTCTGTTATTATGTGTGCATAGGCCTATGTTTTTAAAGCTCAGAGCTAATGAGTTGACAGCTCAATTACACACACAAGACCAAAGTTTCAGATTTCATTGTGAGTGTTTGTTGATGGAACACACAGTCAACAGGAAGCCGATGAAAAGTACTAATAGATGAATATAAGTTCAGAAACATCTGTCTCGAGAGGAGTACGAAATTAGTTCCCAGGACTGAATCGGATTAGCAACTGAGGTATGGAAAGACCCTAAAGACTCGTCTCGAAATCTTTGCAGAATCTTTGTGCAAAATACCTATGCATGTACATGTATAGATCAAGATTCTTTAACACAGAGCGCTGTAAGTACCTCACAAAAACGCTACTCGCAATACCAGCGAACGTATGTTAACAAGTGTTTTTGAAGGTAGTTTTAAAATGTTTGAATTTAATGAAAGGATTTAATAATAGTGTTTCTTAGACTACAGCACGATTTTTTTGCGTGCAGAAGGATTGTACTTTTCGAATTCTAAGCCAACGTTTTCAGCTTGTAGTTTAATAGAAAAGCTTTCATAACATTCAATCGTTCTGCACAAAAATGTGCCACGGACTATCATAAAAACCAAAGTGGATTTGATAATTTTAATTAATTCTAAACTCCCCCAAACTTTGTATTAAACTCTGGTCAACCACAGTACTTAAAATAAGTACTCATTTCTTAGACCTATCATTGTGCAATCAGGTCATCAGATCGTCTTTCTTTGGTTGCCCCCAAAACTAGAACCATTCTTTGTTGACGAGTTTTTCCAGTTGCTGGACCTAAATTTTGGAATTCTTCTCCTGCATTTGTTCGAAATTGCTCTGTCTCTTGTGTCATTTCGATCTCAGCTTAAGACTTTGTTTCCGCGAACTGACTTTTGTGGACTGACTGCAGCTTGATTTTGGAGCGTCATCGCTTTAATGCCTTCTAATGAGGCTACCTTGAAGTGGCGCTTTATAAATTTCTGATTACAATTACAATTACATATGTGCATTAGACACTGTAGAAGTTGCTAGTTACATTTGCAGTTACAATTACAATTACGAGTATCAACGAATTTTATGCCACTGACTGAAATCTCTGAAACAGATAAGCTACAGATATTTAAAATTTATTGGTTTCTAAAGCACTCTAATGACGATAGAAAATCTTCAGTAGCAGGGGTTAAATGCCTATGCATGTCTGATATGAATGTTCCTCTTTTTATAATTAACTTTGACTTCACTGATTCCTGAGCCACATACAGATTCCCTCGTTCATCACGACAGAAACCCCCCAGATGAGTGGTCCCAAGCAAACACGAACACAGCGGTCTAACAACAGGTTATCTATTTAAACCTACTTAAACATCCAAACTTTCGTTGGTACTCATTTACCGGCCACGAAAGAATGGAGAGCTAAGTTGACACCAAACTTCTCATAGACGGCCACTTATCCAAGTAGGCCTACTAACCGGGGTCACCCCTGCTTATCTTATCTGTTTTGATAGGGTCGTTCTCACATCTCCAAGCCGCTAATCGTATTCATTTTCTAACTACAATCCCATATTAAATAGTTATTCTTTGGTTTTAAAACTAAACAGGTTTTTTGTTGATATCGGATTATTACTTTGCAATTCTGTCTTCAAATATGCCTATAAACTGGTATGATTTTGTTCTGTTTACTTCTAAAGAATAAAATGGCTGAGAGAAATTTGCGGCTTTTCGGAAGTTGGGATGCCGTTCCAGGTCTCATTCAAGAAGAGCAAAGTCGACAATATGTCTCGCAGCAATATGGAGGAGAAAACACTAGAAGAAAAATGGAAGTTGAAGAAATTGGAACGGGAATGAGAAAAAGAGAATTCAAAGGTATAGACGGAAACGGCCACATTGAAAAAAACGGAACAGATAAAGAAAAAGAAAGCGTCGGAAAACAAGATACAGTCAAGAATAGGGGCGAAGAAAGAGCAGGAGTGGATGTGGAGACTGAATCTAAGGGTAGGATAGGATACGTACGTAGAGGATTCAAAGGTTGCGGATATCGCTATCACACGCCGCAGTTCGAGTATGGAGACGACGACATCACTCCTAGCGTCCTGTGGGAAGGCCTTGTGGAGAGCACGACTGTTCACGGATTACCAAACTACTATAAAGCACGAGGTAGGTGCAAAACGATGATCTTAAAGTTTCGAAATACGGAGGACGTTTCCATCTACTCTACTACCGATTTATGTAGGCTGTTCAGTAATAGAACCGACAGTGCGACAGAGAGATCTACGTAAAAACAGCTCTCTGTTCTTTACCGGAGTCGAAACCTCTACTTCTCGAATATGAGTCTTACAAGCAGGATTTCTTTTACTAGGAAGGATTTCCTTTTGAATTACACAGTATGACGATTCATCCGGCTATAATGTGAAGATAATTGTGAAGATAATAAAGATAATTGTTTGGCAATCGATTGAAACAGTGTTCAGTACGTTACTCATTGCACGTTATGCTTATTACATCGCTATAACACTCCCCACACAAATGCTGCATAAGTTATTCAGCTGTATGGGTTGCAATTATTTGAAAGAATACAAAATTTAAAATGGTTTCTTTTACATTTAGTCTAAAAGATCTTAAAACTATTGATTAAATTGATGCTTGGATTGTTCCTATAAGACGTTACAGAAGTAAATATTAGCACCACATGTTGCAGCAGCAATAGAGCATACCAAGAGGCATACCAAGAGGCATACCAAGAGGCATACCAAGAGGCAGACCAAGAGGCATACAAAGAGACACACAAGGAGGTCTCTATCACAGCTGCGATGATTTGCTATGAAATATTTCAGGTCCAGTGAAGAAGTGTTTTTGGGTCGTAGCAATGTTGGTGATGACAACTGGGCTGTGCTACAACTTGACAGGTCTGACGATGAACTACTTGCGCTACCCAGTCAACGTCGCCATAAGTTTAGTCCAGCAGCAGCAGCTCGTCTTCCCAGCCGTCACCATCTGCAACTTGAATCCCGTTCGCAAGTCGGCCCTGGACACGATTTCTGCTGAGAGGCAGAAATTAGGTAAACTGGGGCGCAAGAAAAGGAATTTATTGCCAGGTAAGATTAAAATATGAATATATTATACTAATGTTATTCTTTACGATATCAATTTCTGATAACGACGATTGGTGATGAAGTTTATAAAAATGATGACGGACTACGATGGGCAGAAACAGAACAGCTAAGACAACTACAACGAAGATAACGACGACGATGATGAGAAGGGTAAGGGAGATGAGAACAGGGATGATGATAGAATCAGACCCCGAGGTTTTTGGAATTTGCTGTCCAGTTCCAGTCGTTCTGTCAATTCTTCATTCTCAATGTCATTCAGGTTTAAACTTTCAAAGATTCATCTGTTTCAACTTGATTACCCACCGTAGCCTAGCTTCTGTTTTCTCTGAGTATCGGAATTCAACCTGACTTCTCCAATGAATTCTGAATTTGATTACGATTTCACTTGAAGCGAATATCGATTGATGGCTTGGGCATACGACAACGGCGCCATAGAAGTCATTAGATCAGACTTCTTTTAGATATTGGCGACGAAGAAGGTGAAGATGGCAGGGGGCATGATGATGCATGATGACGAAGATTGATTATGTGTGCAGGTGGTTGTCCAGACGGTTGGGAGTATAATAATTCCTGCTACGTGGTCACAGCACCAGGGGTCGTAACAGACTGTGGCTCGGCCTTGCTCAGCTGCATGGGATTCTTCCGCGGATTCCTTGTCAGCATCTCAGATAAACAGGAAAACGACTTTGTCATGAATCTAATGTGCGCAGGTGTTTTACATTATGACTATGACGATGATGACGATGACGATGATCATGATGACATTTTTTCTAAGAGCATTTAGCAAATCGTTGGTTATTTGATCTGTTTCACGTGAAGATTTGAATCGAAAGCGAACGTCGCAATCTATATATCAGTATAGCTCACGTGTAATTGTAATTGTAACCAGAAATTTGTATAGCGCCGCTTCAAGAGAACCTAACTGCAGAGGCGCTCTCAGCGCTAGCCTTGAATATGTTAAGTATCCTTAAGAACAGAACATTCATCCGTTAGTAAACATTGCACAGACAACTAGAAGGGTCACCAGTGGCAAGTTCGCCCACACATGCAAAGCCCTACCAGCAGATTCCCAACCAGAGTTGAAAAACGATAGCATGTTCAGAGTTCATGAATATGTAGCATTGAGACTGAGGAACGACAATTAGGCATGCAGTGTTCAGAATTGGAAACCATTTGGGTGGTTAGAATCTTTGGCACCTTGAATGGTATCCCACAAACGAATTGATTATACACACCTAAGTTTCTATTTATAGTGTCTATTTACAACTTGCTATTTGCAAAGACTTTTTCTTGGTCATAATTAACGACAGTCCTATACAAAAATCACAAAAAACTCTCAAACATAAACCACAGTCATACGGACGTTGTAGATGACTCAGACATCCGGCTTCGTTATCCCAGCTCCGATCTTCTTCTCCACCAGCGGAAAAAGCCACTCCAAGACACTTGACTGGGTTAAGATTCCATTCTAGCCACCACAGGCGAAGACAAATTCGGCAGTGGTTCCGTATCACTTGTCAGCAGTCCAAATACGACGGTTCAACACCAATCCACCCGCACGACCAGTACCACCAGTACCACCAGTACCCGGCTTAATTCGCACACAATAAACCCCTCAAAAGCTTGCACAATAAATTCCGATAAGCAGCTTTTAACATATAAGCCTAAATTGTTCGCATAAACTCTGCATGTTAACCAATGCACAAAATATTCTACCTCAGACTCACATTAAACTCCGACGAGTGTCCATAGCATGATATAAATACTTCAAGTATATATATATATATACAAATATACTCTAAATACGTATACTCATTAGCAAACCTGCATATAGATCTCCACTTATGAAGACGAAGGCAAAGGGAAGATAAGCACTTCTCCGCTTCTCAGGCTACCCATCACTTCAGTTGCGGCCTCGCTTCTCCAGTCCGTCCGACCGAAACCTTCTTCGAATTCTTCTCCAGCTCACTCTGTTACTCAGCGACTGATTTAAGGTCCTCTATAATAGTCGCCTGTTTCTTGTTCGCCGTGCACCATAACTCCCATCATTTCTTGCCACCAGCCAGGACAAGAATCCAGCGCACCAGGTAAGGACTCAGAATATAGTGCATTTGTGACATGATAGGACAATAGGCGATGTGTTCCGCCGCTGATGGTTCACGGTTGTCTCACCGTATAGAAGTCCCTCGTAGATGGAAGGTGGAGCGACGTCCGGATATCCACCGAACCAATAGATATCAGCAGGACAGGTATTCGTTGCCAGCTAGTCGGTAGTTGAGCAATTTGTAGCTGACGGTGGGTGCCGCTCCGAAGATTCTCTTAGCTTTCTTCCACTAAATCCAAGATTTCCCGGGGTAGGTGGCTTACGTCGGTTTTCCAGGTCTGAGGCTTGAGTCTCCAGCGGGAATCCTGTTCTCCCTTTATATACGGGTCATTCCAGTCATGGAAGGTCACGATAATATGCAAAAAAACATCCGAAAGGCAGTAAATCCGTGTTTAAAACGAAGAGTAATTCAGACACGCAGACTCGGCCACAGTAACAGTCCAAACTGTCACATGTACCTTCGCGGTTACTCGCGAAACCATTCTCTGTCGTCATATGCAAGAACTCAAATTTAATCCAGTGAAAGAACACAAATTAGAAACTGTCTTAAAATATGCTATAACAATTGGCATCATCAAAGCCTTAAATATAGTTTAAAATATTATTAATATTAGCTCATATTTTATTTCCGCCGCTTGCAATTTCTGCTTCGGCCTTTCACTCAAAACTCAAAACATTCCTCTTTCACAGACGACCCTTTCTTCCTCTCATCTCTCTCTGCCCTCCAACCCCAGACACCACCCTCCGCAGCTGCCCCGCTGTCTCCGTCTGACTTTTGGATCTTGACCTGGAACCGAACCATTTTGCATATCGATTTTGTTTTGACTGAGCGCCTGTGAATACGCTGGTGCCCGCGGCGCGGCTTTCGTTGGGCGCTGTAGAAATCTCGGAATTACGATTACGATTTGCATGTTTCTATAATCTTTGTCTGAAATGTTTGCTAAACTTCTTTTCGCAAACCTGGGTTTCCTGTTCTTTTCAGAGGGGACTTTACTCTGAACGATTACTGGATCGGACTTTATAGGACCTCGATGGACAATACAACAACTTACTGGTACGATGGTAACACATCACCATACCGTAACTTCAGCCCTTTGGAGCCAGATGGAAGTGGTTACTGCATTCGCATGGCGTACGGTGGTCAGTGGAAAGACACAGCCAATACCTCATCTTATGGATACGTCTGCAAAAGGCCCGCTGGTACTTTGGAAAGTACAATATGAATGCATTGTTACACCTGATTGCCAGGAAGCACAAAATGTGCCATTCTGACATGTCTATTCAGAAAGAGAATGCATGACATAAAGTTTCAATTCCAAAAACTTAAAGCTTTTTTGTATATAAACTGTTATGAATCCAATAGTGGATATTTGTGGAAAATGTTTAATTAGTAATATTTTATTTCTAAACAATATCTCTTCTGTTATTTCTAAGCCTTTACGACAGACAGATCCGTGGAAACAGCAGCGACCACAAGACCAAGGACAACAAAGGCAGAAACCACAGGAACGATAAATAAGAAAACACCAAATACTACACGAGCTAGCTTCCTGTCAACAGTTCCAACAACCAGAATCAAGAACAAAGTTTCAACCATCAAATTCATGACAACCGCAGCAGGTAATTCAGATTCCGTTACCACACTCATTAGTAGTATCACTGGCGAATCCGACGAAGAAACTTCAGACAAGGTTCAGTCGGAAATCGAACAAAATACAAGTACTATGATTCCGACCGTAAACCTAGTAACAGCTACCATTCTATCAACAGTTGATCAAGCGAGAACTTCTGATATTCTTCCAACAGTCGAACAAACTGAAACTACTATAATTCCAACAGATCATCAAGCAACAACTGCTATTCTATCTACAGTCGACCAAGCAACAGCTAATAATTTTCAAACTGATACTACTGTTCCTTCGACAGTCAACGAGTGGACTTCTAGCTTCGAAGGAACATCGAACGAGATTTCGTCAGTCGTAGCATCATCAACTTCGGCGCCTGAGATGCGCTTAAGTTTTGAATCATCACCAACTCTGAACGATATAACGTCCAACCAACACATCACGAGTAACGATCAGTTCTCTTCGTCATCATCGACGTTCCCCGCCTCAACAAATTCTCTTCCGAGTATAGGTTGCTGCTGTCAATGTTGCTTCATCGCTGATGGTCAAGAAATATGCAACAACTGCAAGAATGATACTTTAGAGCAATCGTCACAATGTGCTGCCCATGAACCTCCTGGATCCGCATCCACAGCCTCTCCCTCATCTACTCCCATCAACTTTTCCACTGATCCTGTGCCATTCACGGATCCTCCGTTTACCGCTCCACCAACGCTAAACGGAAGCAGCTTTCCAGAAAGAACCGTCCTGAACTCTCGGTTTCTGCAAGGCGAGGAGTTCCTTGAAAAGATGACAACATTCTCGGAGCAGGAAAAGTTGGACATGGGACATTCCTTGGAAAGTATGGTGCTAGAATGTCACTATGGCAGTGAACAGTGTTCAACGAGGTACGCTTCCAAAACTATGTCCAGGCTGTCATGCAACGACGTCAGCGACGACGAGGAGATGATGTTGATAATATTTGGGACGTTATTTAGACGAATAAGCTGATGATGCTGATGATGACGACGATCATGCTGGTGTTACTGTAATTGATGCTGAAAATAGTAGTAGTAGTAATAATAATCATAATCATCTTTAAAATGTATGTAAGTAAGTAGCTAGATGATGTAATGGAAATGTAAATTGTTTGTCCTATACTGAATTTTCGTATGATCTTACGTCTGCTATGGATTTCGCGCGTTTTTGGGACGTTATTTATACGAATATCCCCGAAACCTTATTGTTATGTTATTTTGAGTTGGTTAAACAGAAACAGGTTCCCGTTTGGGTACTTTAGCGCCCCAGAGTAATACGTGCCTTCTGCGACCACAAAATATTAGATCCGTTTATGAAACAGCGATGCAGGGTCTTTGGAGTGGCGTCCTAGAGGTTCTGCCTGCTAGAGACGAAAGCCTGTCTTGTAGAGATCTGGTGGCCTTAGGGATATCTGGACTCCGCGTCTTCTACCACCTGCCAAGGAGTGCCAGTCGGATAATTTAACCATGTTCTGCGAACGCTGCATTCGGCTGTCGCCATTCCTCATCCTCAAGGTAACATGGACCTGGAACATTGTGTCAACTGTTAACCCTGGTTACGACTCTGTTGATTGGGTTCTACTTGTGCGCGAAAGCACGCCAGTGGTGACTTTTTTCAGTCATTCGAGTATTACTTTCTTGATTGACTCTCTTTATTGATCCCAAATTCAACATATCAAGTTACACATAAAAGTACAGTTTGCCAGGATGCAAAAGGCAAACCCAGAAGGGACCAGGGTCCCGCTTAATTAGGGTCACCTATTAACATCAGTAACGTAAGATGGAAATCGAAATGTTAACAAAGCAAGTATCATTTTATAAGCAAACTAAATAAGTTATGTACAATCCGTACACAAATGAAACTAAAAATAAAACTATACAGAAGTCCGCTGCATTACACAGTCCTATATAACAAAAAACTCTGAAAAAAGAAGCAAAAAACTAATGGTTTGTATGAACAATTCAGTTGGCAGTCAAACAGATGTTATTAAATAGTGACGCATCTGCCTTTTGAACAGTTTCAAACTTGACAACATACGAATGCTCGTTGGTAAAGCGTTCCAAATTGAAGGGCCAGCACATTTAATATTGAATAATCGAGTGTTAGTGCGAGCAAAACTGGCATAATAATTACCCTGAATCCTAGTAAAATATGAGTGATGATCGATGATGTTGAAGTATCCATCAAACTTCGATGGCAATAATTTATGTTGATATTGATACATAAATACAGAGATTTGAAACTTATTAATGGAATTAATTTTTAAAATATTTAGATCGACAAAACAGGGTTCAATATCGTTCACTTGGAGAGTTTTTGTAATAATTCTAAGAACACGGCGCTGCAAAACAGATAAACATTTTATACGCGAAGGATAATTAGAGATGAACTTGCTGTTTCTATTGAAGTTTAATCTCAGTTCTGTCCTTCTTTTAGTCCACAAGGTCACTGTCCGTTGGTTTCGATAGCACGCCTTAGTACTACCATAAAACACGAATTATATAGGCCTATACATTATTATGTATACGATCCTTTCATGCCTAGATAGTTGTGATGAGTGCAAATACAAATTTAGGGTCGAAAATCTTCTTCGGTCTTCGGGACGAGGTGAGCTTGATCTTATTTTTCTACCCCTGAGCTAATTACGCTTTTATGGACCTATATGTTCATGCGGTAACATAATTCGCTTTTGTTATCATTGTTTTTTAGTGACTTTGAGACTTTCTATAATCCACTTCACGGAAATTGTTATGTATTCAACTCTGGATGGAATCGATCTAAGACACTGCGAATGGCAACACATAGCGGGAGAGGATCAGGTAAGCCAAGCCATGGTATCTTCGAATGCTTAATATTATTATGTAATGTGTCCTTGAATATATTCAAGCATTTGCATAGCGCCTTTCAGAAAACTTAAAAACTCACTTACTGTAACATCTTCGGCAGATCGAAAACGTGCTATGTAAAACGAGATAAATGTTCTTGTGATGTATCTTGCGGGGAATTTGGAATTTAGTTGAAGAAAATTCCAGAATGATGACTAAACACATGAGAAACCCTTCGAGAGGTCACTTGAATGCGCTATAGATACACGAATGCATGCAAAGCAAGATGTGCTCGAGTCGTTGCTCGTATGTGCCTGAGCACTCGGATGGCAGAGCGCAGTGTTTTGCCAAAATGAACCAACAGAAAACAATACTGCGTAGACCATATTTATCATATACGTTTTGTTTTCGCTTAATCACAAAATACCTGCTGCAGTTTATGATTAGTTTCAGGTGCGCCTTTGCCTATACCACGTCCTTTGAACTATGTAGTTCATAATTTAATGTAACTTTTTCAGGACTTCGTATGGTTCTAAATATACATCAGAAAGATTACATTCCCAAAATCGGGGAATCCGCGGGGCTGCGCCTTGTCCTGCTTCCCCAGAGGCAAATGGCTTTCCCGGAGGACGAGGGAATAACTCTCAGCCCCGGACTCTTCACTTCCGTCGCCTTCCAACAGGTTCAAAACTATATTATAATTTTGCCACACAATTTGTGTAATTGGCAGACCTACTTCATAGGTCCAAACAGTAGTATTCTTTTTATGTATTACATAATTGACAATTAATTAACTAAATTATTACTTAAGTAATGGCGGCCTAATGTTGTGTACAAGACACTAGCTTAAAAGTCCTGGATGGGGAACTATCCAAGAAATAGCAGACTATGTCGGCAAACGACAGATTCTTCAAACGGTGACCATGTTTCTGTGAGTCGTGTAAACAAAGTTTGTTACTTTTACAGTTTAGCTTAAAATTTATTAGTAATAAACTATTAAAACTTGCTTTTGAACATTGAAAAGATCTGAGTTTTAATATTCTAACTTTTTAGTACTGCGTTTTATACCTTTGTGTTGAAGGAAAGTATTTATTAATTCTCCGTTACAACTAACTATTTATAAAGGAGTTATTCAAACAATGTTCTCAGTGATTGCTGTAAAGAAATTTGTTGCAATGCTGAACTTTTATTGCTTTACCATGGTCATAGAAACGGACATGTTTTTTGCCAATTTTGCTTATGTCTGTACTTAATTTTTGTTTCTGTATTTTCTACCTTTGTGGTGAAGAAACGTATGAATTGCCCGCATGCTCAGTAATGTTAACGAAAAACGAAAGAAAAATTAGATGTGCTGGCGATTCCTGGTCATTGATTGTCATTGGTTGCATATATAATAATTATTTCAAACCTGCTTCAATAATTCACTCATAGCCATGAGGTTATACAATTACTGGACTTCATCAGTTCGTTAATTATTATACTAAGTTACGCACTTATTAATATTAAATAATTTCGCATTTCGTAATGAAATAACTATTTTGTTTAAGCTGACTACAATTCTTCAGCCATATCCTTACGGCAACTGCACAGATGGCAGTTTGAACGACGCCACAACAAACATCTACACGTCGAAATATCCGGTCGACTACAGCAAAAAGGTCTGTAATTAATACATTACTGATGTGGTATAACAGTATCGTCCACTAATGCGTCTTTCTATCTCGCCTTTCAAAAGCGTCATGCATATATACACAATGAAGTGTCTTTCAAACGTCTTTCAAAGGCACTACACTGTTACAGGTTTATCGAAATGTAGAACCATAAAGTGATCTTTTCTGATGTCCGGCTTTCATTTTCTAAAAAATCTAACTACACAAAGACAAAACTACAGTCTACTTTAATTATAACGGACCTCAAGTCCCGCCCATCACCTCGCACTGTCATGTCTAGTTCCCTATCTCTTTCTGTACAGCCTGACCAAATCCTCAAGTCATTCCATTCCCCTCATGCATATTTCATGACCATGGTCCCTCTTCTTTGCCCTGTCTCTTTGTCTAGTTCTCTCTAACATGGGCGTCTTTTTGCTTCCAGTCATCGAAACAATGCTAACTAACAGAGCTAGACATGTGCGCCTTAAGATAAGCTGTAGATGTCTTTAGCTGCATGAAGCGGAACAGTTAACATTTCTGAGGCAGATTTCTTCAAAAAGGCACGATAAAGCATGTTGTGCCTAGGCAGCCTTACGGGAACATGGCACAAAGAGGCCCTCGGGGTGCAAGTCGTCAACCGAACCCACCAGGAACGCTGAGCTCCTTGATATATTCGGGGCAGCCCTGACTACTGCGGCTAGTAGGTTACAAACAGGATAATCTAAAATCTGATGCTGATTATTTCACTTTTAAAATAAGACTCCCGTCATAGTCAAGCCGGTTGTGGTACGAAGTACATCTGAATATAAGCAACGCAACAGGTAAAAATGGAGAAAACGCACGACTCCGCAAATGCGACTGGCGGCGACCATATAGGCGCAGGATCCAGACTTTTATGCATAGCCAACCACGGAAATGTCGGAAAACTTGCTTGTTAAACAGGTAATGTAATATAGCATTGCGTTGTTCTTTGCATGACAAATGTACAAACTTTATAGTACTCTATGTTGCCTAAATATATTTTGATACTTCAAAGAAATGTTACCATAAATGTCGCTGTAACGTTTCCCGTAGGCATGTATGAAAACCTGCCTCCAATTCCATATCATTAAACACTGTTCCTGCTTCGAAGCGTCCATGTTACAAGAGTTCGTATCTGATCAGCCGAACTTAAAGACTTGTTCTACTAGAAATATCACTCAAGGTACTTTCTTCGGTACTCTAGATAAAGTACATAACATAATAACAGCACGGAAATGTAGACAATTGCACAATGCAGTCTATTTACAGAATAGCAAATCGGAACATTGATTATTGCAGTCTATAGCAAACGTAAGTTCGCATTTATATAGCGCATCCTCAAAAACTCAGAGGTGCTCCCCCGACAATACGTGACAACCATACCACATTTTAGTAACAGATAGCAGGCAACAGTAATCTGTAATCGAATACAAGCGAATCTAATCTAACTGACTGAAATCGAATGAATCGAAGCGGATCGTATTTTATCTTATTTGATTTGATCTGACGACCTAATCTAACAAGATCTGACCGAATTTGAACTGATATGTTTTGATCTAATCTTATACCTTCTAACAATGAATTAGCAATTGCCTTAGCTTAATTGGCTCATACATTTACTTTCCCTCGCTCACCTCAATTTCCGTTGAATTATAGCTTTGTTGAATTCCAGAAATTCGTTCTCTCATTCTTGAAGACCATATTAGCAGGGCCTCATGAGATTTTCCTTAAAGCATATCGAGCTGTATAAATTTCCATCACTAATAATATATTTACAAGTTACATTAGAGTACAGTAACATGCACTTTGTATTTTAACGTTGATTTATTTGCAATTAAACTAATGTAACCCAGGGCCATAAAATTATATAGTTTATTCGGTGTTTCAGACGATTGTCGATATTCGGTAACAAAGTTATTTAGCCAAGACAAATTGAGCTGCGATTGTCCAGATCTTTGCAAGTAGGTTAAATCTATGACCAAGTAATTGGCAAAAATCATTTACAGAGCAGTCAATTCATTATTTCGAAATGCATGCTGCAAGATACTATCGTTAAAGCTGAAGAGTTATTAATTAACACATTTAAGTCTTCATGTCGGCTGCGCGGAATTATCAAAGTTAGTAAAATTAATTGTAAAGAAACTATATAAAATGTATAAGACCTGTGTAGTTTTTGTTTAACGACGCTGCCATAACAAAGATGATTCTTACACCTAAGAAACTTTTGGCGATGTTCTACTCAAGGTCTGCGTTTATTCAACAAAAGAAGTAAATATTAGGCCTAACGGATGAACCTCATTTGCAAAAAATTTAAACGTGTCATTTGCTATATGTTTCAGTGGTGTTACGTACACCCGTAAGTTGTCATTCAGTGCTTGGCCAGCTGCCAAACACAGGGTAAGCAAGCAGATGCACATATAATTAAAAATAATTAATAAATAATAATTAAATAAATAATTAAATGTACTTAATATGCATAACGGTTGTAGTAGTGTAAATATCACGATTATTATGACAATTGCTGTAAAAAATCGTTACAGTTTAACAATCGTCATCGTAAACTCCAGATTTCTTCATCGATCAAAAAGCCAAGTCGTGGGAACCAGCTTATACACAGGCTCTCAGTTAAAAGCCCAATAAGTGAAGCAAGTGTGGTGAGGACGGTTCAAAGTCCAGATCCAAAGTTCAGGCACGTAGACAGGCAGACGGCTATGAAAGACGATGTTTGGAATTGGAGCGTCGAGAAAGATAAGAAGTGAAGGAATAAGCGTTAATTTACTACACATCAGAAATTACCATGTTAAACAGCATAAAATTAACGCTGACACCTTTTAAACCTACTTCTGGTTAATAGCAGGGCTTCCAAAGTATTTGCACTTAATAGTTGTTATTTACGCATGTCACTTCTGACCTTTGGGTTTATATCAGCCAACTATATAATCAAACTACTCTCAGTCTCTGTCCAATATCCCGATTAGGGCCTACTCTCTATATGATTACTACTGTTTGAGACCTTGCTATTAGAAGCAAATAAACCACATTTCAAACCAACATATCAATTTATTTAAATTTTAATTTACAAAGGATCAGCTGAACCTCATCGCCTGTACTCAAGCCTCGAGCATTGTCCTGCTCTATCATTTGGCTCGCCTTGCTGTTGTCAAACTACACTTAGACACTGTCAGTATTTTCCTTGAGCTCGAATTACTCTCTAAAAGTTCCAGTGTGCTATTCCTAAAGCCGATATAAAGCCGAGACTGAATTATCACGTTTAATATTAAGCTGCACTGCGTGGCTGCTGTCTGACTTAAGTCTTTTATACCATAGGGTGATCACCATTAGCAGCAGCAACAACAACAACAACAAAAACAACAACAGCCTTATTTCTCTCGGGTTTCAAGACATAAAGGAGGGGATTGTTCTGAAATGACTTGTCTGATTTACGGCATCCGAAATACCCATCAATCAGCTGCGTTGAATCGTTATATGATCAATAAAGATATTGCAAAAGAAATTAACTCGCTTCTCTAGGATTTTTTTACCTTGCCAGATGTCGACTATTTTTGATAATCCAGAAGTATTAAAGTCCCAGGAATCAATAACCAACATTCTTGGCATAATATTTAGATCATAGTTATCCAAATTTATCTGGGTATTAGGATTGATGTACATCTGCTTCACATCACTCGTTATTCGTCGTATGATTTTATAATTGTAATTAACTAATCGATAATTAAAACATGAATGAATAAGCTGACGCGCCAAATATTTCACATTGCCATCATTTTTTAATTCTCCCGTCGTGTGTTGGACACAAAGCCCATATGACAATATTCTCATACGAGCTTCATGTGTCCTACGTATGTTCCACTTGATAGGTTATTGGAAACCAATATTGAAATAATTATTGTCACTTGGGCTTCATGTATCCCACATATGAAGTTGCTGTTGGGGTTCGTACCTTTTCTTATTCTTGATCAATTTCAACATTAGTGTTTTGAATTTTTCAACTGGAATGGTCTAATATAGACTTCTGATTCTAGGAGAAGGTCATTCATCAACTATCAATCAATTCTGCATTGAACTTTAATCTATCGGATGCCAAAGTGGTCAACGATAATCTGGTGTCCTTTGAACTCTTCTTTGAAGACCTGAACTACGAAATACTAGAGGAAACACCGGCTTATGCGGTAAGAACTGACGTGAAACGCAAAATACTAACTCGAGTGAATGTTGCTTAACCTAACTGCATCTGTCAGCGACGTACCTCATCTGCATTGCAGCTAGTTTCTTAGATGCCCAAAAACTTCAAAAAGCCATTTGGACTGACAGTCGCTACAATTCCTTAGGGCAGCGGTAGGGGAAGCTTACCTGAAGGTAAGTAGTACCTGTAACACGCAGGTTGCGATTTGTCTTCGATAGCTATGTGAGGGGAATGAGTCGTATGACTTGTAGACAGAAACGACATGTATTCAATGGGAAAATGTAATGCAGTAGAATGTAAGAGAACATTATAGAGCGCCTTTTAAGTATCTTTGGAAGGCGCTCAACTAGAGGTACTCACAGTTGAGATTTTTCTTCAATCGGATGTAGTTGGGGTAGTCCAGTGGAGGAATTTCCCTTTTTCCTGCTATAAATCGCACCATAAGACAAATCAGTATAAAATTATGCAGGAAGCTTGGCATTCGGTGGCGGTTCGGTGGCCGATTGGTAACACGCTGGCACGAAGAGCGGAAGGAAGCGGGATCGAATCCCGCTTGCCCCATAAAGGTCGACTCAGCCGCTACTCGCCAGAGGGCAGTAGTAAAATGAGTAGCAGTTTCACTGCGTAGATAACCTTGGGTTCGGCGGGTAAGACTTGCCATCTACCGCCGATGTATGGTCACTAGTGGCCACCTAAGGACTGATGGCATTGAAACCGGAGATCAGTACCGGCACCTACGGGCGTTGAACCCATGGTGGAATCTATCTATCTATCTTGGCATTCCACTGTTTTTAGCATGTTGCTGGAAACAGTCGGCTCTCACATGTTATTATTACTATTGCTGATGTTGTTGTTGCTATTACTATTATTATTATTATAAATATTATTATTTATTATTATTAGTAGTAGCAGTAGTAGTGGTGGTGGTGGTGGTGGTGGTAGTAGGGCTACTGTTGTTGAATGGTTTTAGACGATAAGTTTTGTTTCTGATATCGGAGCTGTTCTTGGACTCTGGTTCGGTTTCGCTGCACTAACTTTTATCGAGTTCCTTGAACTTTTCGTCGACACTTTGGTCTTCGCAGTCAGAAAAGCATTTCTCCTAACGACAACAAAATAATGTTCTACTCAGGCCGTTACACAACAGCGGAAGTTACACGCTTGTCGACAGAATCTATGTCTGTTGATCTTACTTTATTGCTACTGTGTGACTCAAAGATAATAATAATAACTGGTGATGTCTGCGTAATATCTGGACCATCATACTGTGCTGTAATCAGGATTATGATCTTCAATATAAAAGCAGACAGGAAAATTCAGTCTTACAGTGACTATTCGGTGGCCTAAAAATTCGTTCTAATTAGTCAGTTTCAGTTCGTCGCAGGCATTTTGTCGCATAAAGCTTTTCTTAAAACAATTTCATGTTTAGAATGTGATTATTAATTAAAGTTGCATTTTATACATAAATTGTTCCCAAACCTTTAATATTTCTATCAATTTGCAAACCTGCAATTTTTGTGCTAAATATTAATTCCGCAATATTATATTAATCAAATTATTATATTTTATTCGTAAATTGATCATTTAATTAGATATCTGCAATGCTAAGCCATACATCTACAGCATTATTGTATCTTGGCCATCTTATCAAGCCTAACTACTTGTTAACTGCCAAATAAATAGTTCCTAGGGTTTTGAGACTATTAGCGGTTAATTTTCGTTGTCTTAAATGTGAGTCGTGTTGTACTGCCGTTAACACGCATTCAGAAAATGTGAAGTTTATTACGTTCGTTTGTTTTATTAAACCGTCGCAGTAATAACATCATAAAGTAATATCAGATGCCTCTGCCAAGGGTGACGAAGGGCAGAGCCGAAAGTACAAACGTCCCGCTTAATATAGCATGGTGTAAATGTACAAGGGCGATTGAACAACTTAAGATAGTCCAACAGGACCATAATAGTTTTTTTATTATGATTTAGAACATTTAGACCCAATAGAAAATGTAACTGTAGCATTAATCCAAAAAGAAACAAAGCAAATCTAACTAATGGATAATTTATACAATAGCATACTCTCCTTTTCTGCTATAAACAAAGGTTGGCTACCAAAATAAAATATTATAACAACATAGAAAATATTATTTTAATTTTGACTCTCATAAAAGCCAAAGAAAACGCCAAGATGCCAAGACTTTGCTGATTAAAAAGCCAAGTAAAAAAGCCACATAGTTGTAATACTGAACACGGCAGATCATGTATTCTCCTCTACCGTCGAGGATACTGGTTTGCAGATTCTGCTTTTAACCTTGCAAAGGACGGGTAACGATAATTGCTGGCATCCCACAATTTATGTAACAGATTAAATCACGAAGACTGAAATGGGCTGGTGTGGTTTGGATTTTAATTGAATTTGCTTGATTTGGATTGGATAGGATGAGGTAATATAAGATCATATAAAATCATACAATAACAGATCAGACTGACTTTGATTAGAGTATCATGTCCACCCGGAACACGCGATGCAACCAAACAACATTGAACTCTTGAAAGGCTAGCATTTTACGAACTCGCCAACACTTCACCTCTTTCAGTTTCTGCGCTCGTCTTTCGCTCAAGCCTGAAAACATTTCTTTTTCAAAAATCTTATCCTGGTTCTTCCTCTTCCCCTTGTCTCTCTTCTCGCTCCAATCTGAAACACCATCCACCGTAGCCGTCCGACTGTCTGACTGCCTGACTTCTGAATCTTCATCTGGAACTGAACCCTTTCGCCTATCGATTTTGTTTTGACTGAGCGCCTGTGAATAAGTTGGTTCCCGCGACTTAGCTTTCTTTGGGCACTGTAGAAAGCTGTAGAAAGATTATGATAACGATTACGAGTTTAAATAGAACTACGGAGGTCAGTCATTTCCGTGGAGCACACGGGGCATTACACGAAGATGGCGCAGCCGATAAGATCGCCAGTGTCTATACGCTCAGCAATGGTCAACTCTTGTCAGGGATGACCCTTAGATTGCGCTCAGATAAAGAGAAATTCAACTGTTTGGTAGTACAGAACTCCTTTGGCGTATATTCAGTATGAGCTTTGAGATGATCTCAGTACCTTTTTCTGCGTAGCAAATATGCCTTAACGTGTCTAATGCACCTATCGAGTAAAACATCACGGTTTTTTATCAAACCACGCGAGCAAACAAAAGCTTTAGGCCTATTCATGAGCGGGTTTAGGCTAGTAAAAGCCTAAAGTATATTTGTCTTTCCGTGTGGCTTTTACCATCAATCAATTTTCCACTAAGTCAATTATCTCATGCGTCAAGGATGAAATCTAAGCTCCGTTGTATCCGCTAAGACGTGTGTGTTTGAGTTGCCTTCAATGTAAAGGCATCCTTGTATGGTCTGCGTTATCGATTCATTTCGTTCCTAAGGTCCATTGTGTGTTTTTAAAAAAATCGTGGATAGTATTAAAGCGCATGCTGTTACTGCTCTACATTCACGCAAGATTTCGTTCGCTGACAGTCTGATCATTTGACAGGTAGGGTATGTTTTGATTTGCGATGATAGATTAAAACATACTCAATTAGATTTAATGACTTAATCCGATTACATAAGAAGCCATCAGAGTGGATCCCCCTCAGTACTGTGTATTGACATGAATTTCCTAGAACGAACATAATAAAAATTTTCGGCAAAATCTAATCTGTTCTAGACAAGAGACATTTTTGAGAAACAGGTTCATTTCATTTGCGAGATTCCAGTATCATCTGGCGAAAGTTAACTTTTGCAAAAATCCTGTCTGTAGAGCTTTGAATAATAAATAGGTGACGTTTGTTCCTCTTGTTTTTCGTTGATATAAAAATATATTTTATTTTACAAACATATTTAAATATTCCAAGGAGGCAAATGCATTTTTCTGAAAACAAGTCCCAAATTTTTTGGTAAAAATATAATGTACATTCACAAAAATGTGCCCGTTTCATAACCTAGAGCAGTACCATATTCAATCGGAAGGATGACACTTTATCTTGTCAGTAAATGCTGGCCTTTTATAGTTTTCGGTATACAGATAAAGAAAACAAATTAAATTTTGATTGTTTTTGCAGTAATTTTTCATTTGGCACATTATCACCGTGAATTTAACAAGTATGTTTATTGCCAGGCCTACTCCGTTGAAGACTCTATTCTAATGCCAAATTGTGTTTAAAGTCGATTGCATGCATTAGTTACACAACCTTTAGCGTGTAGCCTACGTGAAAAGGGTGCTTCTTGCAATAGATTGGACGGACTATTACTTTTTTTCTCTCTTACCTGTCAACTCTATGTCCTGTGTGTAAGGTAACGGTTTGGACTGATAATAAGGGAGTGGATTATAAAGTATTGGGTAAATATTAATAAAAGATAATCTCTCACCTAACTCAAATTTCTCAACAATACGACAATCAAAGATATACAGCGAATTAGAGCACTGCATATCAGCATTATTTATTCAATAAGTAAGTAAACAATAAGAGACAGAGTTATACAACTTATTGCAAAATACTTTTGTTGGTTCAAAAACTGTATCAAACCACGTAAGTTTATGCAATAAACACAAGAAAGTTTGAGAAAGTTTAAGCTTATGTAATAAACAAAGAAAGTTCGAGAAAATGTTCTCGCAACAAATTGGTGCAGCGCATGCCGTCGTCGTCGGAATTATTTCCTGCTAACTTACCTGCTTACTTATTTATTGATGCTGCACCTGCAAAGCTATATCAGGGATCGCCGAATGGATAATTATGAGGGATTTTGAGGAAAATGCACTTATTTCTCCATGAGTATATATTTGTAATGACTTGCTTGTAATTTTATATGGGACCGATATTGATATATAATGCGCTTTAGGCCAATATGAAAGTGAACTGCTCCACACAGAATGTTTTTGTCTTTTTCTTTGCTCTTTTTTCGAATGAGAATTAAAAATAAGCGATGAATTGCTTGAGTCACTAATGCGCAGTAAAGTTCAAAGACTGCTGAATTGCTTGTATTTTCCTAATCAGAATTGTGTCCTTTTTAAATAACGGAGTGGATATTTTTGTAATACTCTGAAAAGTCTTTGTTTAAATTCACTTTTATAGTATTGCCATTACACTTCACGTTTATGAGTATATAAACAACTTGTGATTTATCTTTATTTCATTTTGTAGTTTACCGTTTTTGTATAAGCTTTAAAAATACAAAAATAGCAATTTTTATTGTAACGGAGTGGACTTCGGATCATTCGGGACAGTTTTACCAATTTTTTAACATGTTGCTTTTTAAAATTATTTTTACGAAACTCATTTACTGTGGTATATCGAAGCGCACTTGCATGTTAGCCAAAACTATATTGCAGATATTTTAAATAATTTAAGAGTGGTAATGGAATGGAATTTATAGCATGTACTGAGATGTATTTACGATGTACAATTTACATAAAACTGCAAAATAATTCATGGCACATGCATATATTCGGATGCTACATACATTCAACTTCAAAGTTCATAAAATTAATTATTGACAATTTTTAAGTCCACTTTCAGATCGAAATATACATGTCTACCAGAAAATGTTTCGTAGATTTCAACTATTATGATACAGGACTGGTATTCGAACTTACTGATTTGATCGTAATATCGTTTAACTTTATTGAAATTTTCTGATAGATCAACAGATTCGAAGGAACGCGATGGGCTATATTTACTCTAGCAGTTCAACCAATTCAGGATTCTCACAAGTTGTAGATGAAGATTTTGAATTTTATTGATTACATTTAGCCAATATATCTGTATTTTCTGTTCATTTAATTGAAGTAAAGTAATGGATAACGTTCAAACACTGCGTCTGAGGGAACCGCCTGAAGATAACCTGTATGTTCTAGGATTTATTTACATTCCTAAAATATAATCTAGCACAAGCTGACAATAATCATTATAGTATGTTCTTATGCATGTGCTTAGTCTTCAATACATAACTATGATTCAACTGTCGTAGTTGCTATAGACCCTCGAGTACAAAAGGGACTAGAAAGCAAATGTTCAGCAAATAATTGCATCCTTAAAATTGCGATTTCTATCAGCTCAAACTGAGAACAAAAAGAAGGTGGTAATTTTTACACAAATGATTCTTGAGGAACTTATACCGAGCTCCACAAAGTTTCTCCTTCAGCTTGTTCGCTAATGATTTGCTCCATGTGTCCTATAACCCGATTATTTCAGATAGATCAGATAATGCTTGCTTGTGTTTTCTAGTAGGACGAGATCATATGAGATGGGTGAAGCTGTGAGAAGACAGCATGGTGCAAGAAGAATGGGGAGAAGGAACGGAGTAGATTGTGGCTACCGCTTCCACGTTCCTACATACATAATGGAAGATGACCCGAAGTTTGGCGTCACTCCCCGCGCTTTTTGGTATGGACTGATTGAAGACACCACAGCTCATGGTCTACCAAACCTAGACAAGTCAAGGGGTAAGCAAATGCACTAAGATTTTATCTTGGACTACACCTTTGCAGTGGTTTAGAATTTTTCACAGTAACTGTGCACAACGCTCCTATGCCAATTCATCAGACGTCCAAAGACTAATGCATTTTTCAGCGAGGAAAAAGCTGCCCAAAGCGGCTTGGAATTTGTCTCCTCTTTCCCAGGATCGAGTTATGGGCTCACGATCCTTTCGTCGCTTCATCCGGTGCTTAAAATTCTGGTGCAGTTTGTAATTTGGTGCCAACGAATGCAAACAGTAAGCAAGGATTTCAGTTGCTGATGTGCAGGTGCACATGTCCTTTTGGACTTAACGTGAAAAACTGAAAACGCCAAGACGTTTCCCATAAGTGGGAAGTTTATGGCCATAAAACAACAGTCCATAAAGAGCCAACCGATATTAACCTGAATAAAATGAACACGAACGCAGACGTAAAGCGCTTCGAAATGCAATGAGACAGGTTTTCAATAAACGTCGCCCACGAGGCTCGTCCTCATTTCACCAGTAAGGTATAATAAGACGATTCAATTTTTATGCACTGTAGCCGAGTTAACTGCTTTATATAGTGGGACTCCAACAATCTTCCATCTACTCCTTGTTGTCAAACTTAAAATCTATAAAATATTGGTCTTCCTAAAATGATAAGATGAACATCTTGCTAAGAAAATGTTTTAGGCCTTGTGAAAAAAGGATTCTGGATCATAGCAATGCTCATAATGACAGCTGGACTATGTTACAACTTGAGAGGGTTGACGCTACAGTACTTGCGCTATCCAGTCAACGTCGCCATCAGTTTTGTTCGCAACCAGAGCGATCCCATCTTTCCAGCAGTCACCATCTGCAACCTGAATCCCGTCCGCAAGTCGGCGCTAGACGAGTTGAACAGCGAGTCACAGAAGATCACGGTGGTGACGAAGAAACAACGACGAAAGAGGCGCAGCGGTATGCGACTCATACTAATCTCAGTTCACTGCCTATCTTGCGTGTTACACAATTCCAAGCAATGAGGGTTCTTAACCGATATCGGTCTACAAGTTGTCTTAATCAAACTTTGCTCGATGATGGTCGTATGTTCAGACGGCTTTTGTGTCCTGTACAGCATTAAGCATGTGCTTCTTCCATGCAGCCTCGATCGGCTTTGATGCAGTTTCGCATTTTATTCAGATATCTTTAACCGTCGAAATCTGGCGACCACTTTCTTAAATTTGACAAGAAACAGCCTCGTCCTCTACCATTCGACAATATCGGCCTATCTGCCACCGGACAACGATAACTGTGTTAAAATGCAACATACGCTGTTGAATGCAGAGTTTACTACAGAGTTATTACAGAGTTAACACAGAGTTAATACAGAGTTTAAAGAGTTTTGTCGCTTGAATTGCGAAGGACTTTGACGAACATTAGTGTACGTAGAGTGGGTATAAACTTACAGTCTTTACTGCTTCTTGCTTGTTGCAGTGCCCTGTCTTGATGGCTGGAACGTTTACAACGGCTTTTGTTACTTCGCATCGACTAATCAGCTGAACCAATCAATGGCCAACAGGATGTGCGGTACGCTGTTTCCAGGCGCCCAACTGGCCAGCATTGAAAGTTCGACTGAGCTCGAGAATCTGCTAAACTTGTGAGAACAAATATTCTAAATCATAGGCTGCATACTTATTAATTGAGGTTAAGTAATAGAGCGTTTATCACACAACTCTCTATCTGAAACGTTCCCACGGTTGTTTGAACACCCAAAATAATGTGAATACATATATAATAAGGTGGAGCGAAAAAATGAAGTTAACATTCGGGATCGGTAGGGTGTGCGAAAGTTACCTAATGTGCATAGTAGCCTGCAAGTGAAATAATATTGAATTTGGTTTACTTCGCGAGGAGCTCCAAGGCCTTCAAACAACCACGAATAGCCTAAATTTTGCTTGGATGGACTGATTTTGGTTTCTCTTACAATGTTATGTTTCACTATTGTGATTGTATCATTGCGAAGTATTTTTGTTAGTACACAGAAGACTGATAGGTAGACTGTAAGAATGGCAGCAAAGAAGCCGAAAACAAGACAAACAAGTAGTTGCCCAGTATTTGGCCTTCCTTCAAAATTGCCTCAAACGGTGCTTCCGACATATGCTGACAAGAAGTTCTTCCTGTTCATTAGTGATGACAAGAAACCAGATGAAACAGTAAAGAATCCTGCAGTAGCTGATACAGCAGAACAGGTGGCGCATGCTGTTGAAGAACTGGGGTGTAAAGCCTCCATTCCAATGATATCTCACAAGCGAGTATGTGAACAGATTAGGTTGTATCATGCCAAGTATAGAAATCTACTTAAACCATTTAAGGGCAGACAAAATAATCCCCAGTACGCTGCAAAGCTGGAAGATTTCTATAAACATGGCAGCTCTAAACTATTTGACGTTGCTGCGTGCAAGTGTGTCGATACATCATTATGCCACTGTGAGAAAGATAAGACAGCTCCACTTGAAGAAGGAACATTTTTATCCGATCAGCGATCGCAAAGAGAGGCGATGATTGGAGCATTGGACATAAGTATGACATGGAAACTGAGAAAACGGAAAGAAAGACAACGCAAAGAAAAGGAACGAGTTTACAGACTAAGGAAGATTTCAACTGAAGAGAATGCTATTGTGGAAGAACCTGTTGCTGGCTTATCAGGTTGTTATGAGCCACAGTTTGAATGTGAAAGTTCTGAAATGATGTGTTTTGACAGTTCAAATATTGACAACAGGCTTGTTTGCACAGTAATATCGCCTTCTTCATCTAAGATTCACTCACAAATGCGAACGACTTTGAGTAATGTGGCAAGAGAATGTGACAGGTACGATGTTTCTGATCGAAGTGCTGCTGCTATTGCAATTGCAGTTTTACAAGGTTGGACTTGTACATGAAGATGACAAATAGCAAATCATCGACAAGAGTAAAGTTCGTAGAGAACGAAAGAAAGCCAGAAAAAATTTATCGTAATCGTAATCTCGAGATTTCTACAGCTCTCAACGAAAGCTAAGTCGCGGGAATCAGCTTATTCACAGAACTCAGTCAAAACAAAATCGACAGGCAGAAATTGTTTGGTTTCAGGAGGCAGGCAGGCAAACAGTCAGACGGCTAAGGTGGATGGTGTTTGGAATTGAAGCGAGAAGAGAGATAAGGGGAAGAGGAAGAATCAGGATAAGATATCTGGAAAAGAAGTGTTTTCAGTCTTGAGTGAAAGACCTGCGCAGAAACTGAAAGAGGTGAAGTGTTGGTGAGTTCGTATGATTGACCAGACAACTGTCGCAATTCTGGCGAGAGTTTATTCCAAAGAGGTGGGGCAGCTATGGCTATGGAGCGATTTCCAAATTTTAAGGATGAGGTGACGGGAGGGCGAAGAAGTGTTAGGACAGATGAGGAGCGGGTTGAAAGGAGTGGTTGGATAGTAAATAATTGACGAAGATAGGAGGGTTGGGAGGATTGAAGTGTGTTGTAGGTGAGGGATAAGACTTTGTACTCTATTCGTTCTGGTATTTTAAGCCAGTGCAGTGATTTGAGAACAGGGGTGATGTGATGGTGTTTGGGGGTTTTAGTGACAGCACGTGCGAGACCATTCTGGATAGCTTGTAGGCGATTTATCTGGGTTGTGTCAATATTGAGGAAAAGTGAATTGCAGTAGTCAAGTTTTGCATGGACTATGGATGTGGCAATGATAGATGCGGTTTTGAAGTCAAGCATAGGACGGATTCTGCGAAGGTCGCGGATATGCATAAAGCAAGAGCGGGAAAGATGGGTGATATGATCAGAAAAAATAAGGTTCTGGTCGAAAATAACACCTAAATTACGGACAGACGAGTTAGTATTAAAGGTGTGGGTGGAGGCAGAGTCCAGGCTGAGGGAGATAGATGGGTCAGGAATTTTCTTGAGCTGGTCACGTAGGCCTATAAGTATGAATTCAGTTTTAGATGGGTTCAGGCATAAGAGATTAGATGTCATTCAAGAGGAGATTTGTTTAACCACACAAAGAAGATGATCTGTAGATTCACTGAAACAATTTGGAGAGAAAGAGATGAATAATTGGGTGTCATCAATTTACAAGCAATTGAACCGGAATCCATAACAAGGCTGTATTTTGATGGTTGAAAAGACATGATTAAAATGCAAGTCAAGAAAGGAAGAAGCTATTATCCGAAAATGATAACCGAGGAGCATGTTACAGTTGTGCCAGAACCCGATTCAAAATATGTAGGCCGTTTCAGTCTATCAGATGAAGACTCAAAAAGTATCGTAAGAGGAATATCAGATCTACTTCTCCGAAAAGGAATTACAACTGACAGATTGCTTGCTGTTGGGTGCGATGGCACAAATGCTAATACTGGTAGTGTAGGAGGTGTCATTTGCTTGCTCAAAGTGGAGATAGAGACACCACTGCAGTGTCTTGTTTGTGTGTTGCACGCAAACGAATTGCCCTTGATACATCTTCTACAGAGTCTCGATGGTGTAACGCATGGTCCTAGAGCGTTTACTGGTCCGATTGGTAAAGCGATGCAAGCATGTGAAGACTTGCCAGTAGTTACATTTACACCAATTCCACTTAACAATTTTCCGTGCGTCGATAATGCCGATCTCAGTACCGATCAAAAGTACTTGTACAATATATGTCAAGCTATAGCTGTTGGGGAATGCTCTGATGATGTAGCCGACCGAAAACGAGGCCCGGTAGTTCATTCAAGATGGCTAACAGAAATTTGCGCTTGTATGCTGCATCTGCAAAGCCATCAGAGCAACTTATTACACTCACAGCGTTCTTTATGAAAGTTTATGCTCCGGTCTGGTTTCACATCAAGACCGCATCTTTCTGCACAGAAGGTTCTCGGCATCTTTGTCGAATGATCGCGTTTTCAAGATACTTGTCCAAGGATATGCTGGCGATTGTTGATCCAGTAATACAAAGGAATGCCTTCTTTGGACATTCGGAGAATCTGCTGCTTGCGATGTTAACCGATAATAGAAGTCGTATAAGAGAATTGGCATTCCGGAGGATACTGGCTGCAAGGCAACAAGGCACATAAGCTTCAGTCCGACAGTTCCGTGTTCCAATTTTGAACTTTGCTGCTACAGATTATGTTGACTTAATAAGCTGGCAAGAAACGAACAGATGTGAATCTCCTCTTACAAAGCTGCTGTCAGCTGAAGAAATTCTGGAATTCATTAAGAGCAAGAACATGAAATCATTGTTGAATTTTCGAAGTTTCCTTGCCGCACCCAAGCAACTGAACGATATGTCAGACTGGTAACTGAAGCATCAGCATCTGTGTGTTATGAGGATCAAAGAGATGGATTTATAGGGCAAGAATAGAATCCAGACGCTTAGTTAAAACGTTCGATAAAAATTTGATATTCGAGCGACGTAGTCACGATTTATGCCAGACTCTGAACAAGCAATTTGACAGAAATACTTTCAGCAAACGTTTTTAATCAAGCCAATTTCAGTTAAACAACTTGCATTGCTCATGTGACAGTAATTTTGCAAAGTTTAGTGGGTTCGTATTCGTGGGATCAGAGTATATGTGTACTTCCTACAAATTTAAAATTTTTGTATTACAATGGGATAGGTTTTGAACTTTTGATAGTTGTGACTTACTACTACAAGTACGATATTTTACCCTAGCAAAACCCAAACACAAGTTTTGCACCCCCTGCCAAATGGAGACTCCGAAGAAAAGGTTTACTGTAACTTTCGCTCCAATCTAATATATAGTCATTACACACTATTTACATTGTCAAGACATTGTGAAGACGAGTTTGGTTACATGAATTTTCTTTTATTCAGAACAGCTCTATATTTGTAACTTCGCAGTCTTGAATGAAACAGATCATTTTCATAGCGATGTTTCAATCCACAGTTATTACTCTGCTCAGTTCTAAGCTCTGACCTGCCTCCACTTTCCTTTTCCTCACATCATAAGTTTTAAATTCGGTCACAGTTTTACTGGCCACCTACAAGTTCTAGTTATGGTCACGCCATCCAATCTCTGGTAACTATAGTGTTATTTAACGGAAGATAACAAGAGAACATTTTGTGACAGTAATTCAATATTTCTATAACGGATGTTGAGAAGCTCTCAAAGGAACTGATATTCTAACAACGTTCCTCTGTAACCTAAATATGTCTTCTCCTCTCCTTTGCACTCCTCTTGTATTTGTCGTTCTACGTCTGCCTAGGCTACATAAAAATCAATCTTAAAGTCATATGACATTACAAATTGGGGCTAATTTTCCCAATAAATGCAAATATATCTTCTCTTCGACCTATTTGCGCAGCCTAATATGATGTCAACTGGGCAAATTCGTTAAAGTTCTCGGCTTGTAACGCAGAATACGGTTCGAGCCTCCTCTGAGACGGTTACTGTGTGGGGACCTTGAGCAAGTCCTTCCTCCACAATTGCCCAGCGCCATCGACTAAAGCTTAGCCATTAGATAGTGTGCGCTTAATAAATGCAGAAATAATAATAACGGACCATTGTGAGCAGATTAATATTATTAACAATTGAGATGAAAGCCTTTTACTGAGTTTGTTTCGTGCAGCTGTGGATACTCCAAGGAATACTGGATCGGACTGAAGCGAGACGTGATACCACAGTCGTCGTCTTACAATGAATACCCTGACAATACATATTGGATGGACGGTTCTAATTCGTCTTATCGCAGTTGGGAGTCAAACCAGCCTTCGTCTTCGACGTATGGCCGGTGTGTCTTGATGACTACCCCCAGTGATTACTATAATAATTACGGTGAATCCTGGCAATCCTGGGGATCCATGGGATCTTGGCAACAAGGGGGATCAGCAGGACTTTGGTCAATTGAATTCTGCACGTCATCAAAGCTGTTCATCTGCAAAAACAGAATGAGTAAGTTGAACTTGTAAGATCACCCGACTCTCATTCTTTACAATACAGACTTGTAGCCTAAGTAAGTAGGCAAGTAAGTAAGCGAGTAAGTAGATAAATGAGTAGAAGAGTAAGTAAATAGGTGAGCAAGTAAGTGAGTAAGTAAATAAGCATGTATGTAAGTTTGTTTTGATTTACGTTCACATTTGTGTATGTATGTATATATTTATTCACCAGGACAATTAAGATAGAGCAGTTTAGGCACCTCTCAATAGGGATACACACACGACTATAAATCGAGTAGGAGGGCAGCACACATGACTATCGAAATGTCATTAAACAAGACTTAGTGCTCTTTAAAGTAGTCTGAAATTGTTTGATGAGCATCTTCCGATTGAACAGTATACATACACAAGGGAAGGCTGTCGGATACAAAGAAGGCAGAGTGAACTTTGATCTCTGCACAGATCTTGAACTTTATTCTTTATTAAGCAAAAAGCCAGAGGAGTGTATCTTTAAAGTGATCTGGCAAATGAGAGAATATCGGCCGACTGGTCAGAAGTGGCCCTTGGACGGGATGAATATGACAGATTCTGAACTTCCGAATTCTTGGGTGGATAGAATTACGGTAGTCGAAGGGCTCAAGGATGAACGAATGAACGAGGGCCACTGCGGCTCCAAATGATAGATTGCTATTCATCATTTTGTACTAAAATAGGGAGAATTGTTTTGATGAATTCGTTGGTATAGCTGAACACTCTGTTTCTTTGCGGACATCAAAGATTTTATTAGTCATGATCACATATAGTATTCTGCAGTAAATAATGGATTCTACTAAGTGCACGGATTATTCAAAAGCGTTAACATGTCATTTCCGAACCGCCAGTTGTGCTTTAAGTGGCGGACAGCCTGACTCTTTGAGTAGCACCGCTCCCTGTCCCGGAAGAATGACTGATTTTTCCTTATCAGCTGACTCGATTGCACTGCAGTCTTTGAAACGGCGTTAAGATAGCCTACTGTTCTGAGCATCATTCACACTGAGTCATACCATAGAGTGAGATGGTTGCATCTGACACGAAACAGAACGTGATGGGAGCAGGCGGCTGTTGATGGGACCAGATATATACAGGCTAATATCTATGCGCAGGATAGGTCGGACTCATCAGATAGGCGGCAAAGACGACTGTCGAACAACAGGCTCTGCCGAAGGCTTCCATCTCCAGTGACTTCCAACTTTGCCAGCTACACCTGAAACAATTATAGGCAGATCACAAGTACAGTAATACATAAATTACATGTTTATCCAAGAGAATAATTTTCGCCAAATCTCTTGCAAGTTATAGCAGCAGTAATTCTCTAGTCGTTCACAAGTGAACCGCATGCATGTCGATACTATGTGTTTGCTTAAGTTTGATAAATGCTTTAACACTTCTAATTTCTCCAATTCAACAGCTTGACTTCAGAATGATAAATATCTGATGCATTTAGAGATCCAGAGCTTCACGCATGCAGTAGGTAGACATAGGTACACTGACATTACATTGGCAATTCAGCTAGCCATTGGCATCATCAGGTCTTATGCCAGATATGACAAGTGGCTTTTACTGTTAACATTCACATTTAGACTTGCCAAAAATTCTACGTTGGATTCTATCAGCATCGGAAATGCAAACATGCAGAGTTAAAGAATTTCATTAGCAACTCAGTACGCGTTTAAATAATATCGAAGTACTCTAGTTAGAATGCACGTGAAACATAATTACATATCTTCACTAACCGGGGACAGGACGTTGTTGAACTTCGTGAAGATTCGTGTTTGGAGCATGTTACTTTTCATCTTTCCTTCACAGCTATGCTGAAGGCTATTGCATTGAATAATGCATCAAGTGAAACTTGTTAACTATTTCAGCCTTCTATTCCGTTTAATTCGAAACTTCCAATAACTCAAACAGTCTGAATTTTTCAGTTTGTAGACCGCCCCACTTATATCAAAAAATCTTGTATCGATCAAAAATAAGGCAGTATGCTATACATTTTTGCTTTTGTCATACTTTTGTGAGTATTAATTCTGGAAAAATATTACACAGATCTAAGATGATTTGTTGTATAATAGCTTTTTAATTGACTATCCGTGGAATGACGCTGATTCCAATCTACAGCTAGCATGATATCCAAACTTCTCTGTCACTCACCTATTCCTATGCTGCACTTCATTGCTTTAAAAAGCTCTTGTCTGAAAATGGATGGCCTTTTTCTACATAAAATGACGAAGGTTGATTTTCTTTTCAAGTTGTGTTAAATCTTTTCTCTTCGAGAACATCCGTAATCAAAACAGTAAATTCAGTTTCTTCAATTTATACTTCTCAACAAATACAATAACTCGCTTTCTTAGAAGTCTAAATTCAACAGACAAACATATTATACTCAATATATATATATATACGTTTAAATCTCGTCTGCACAAATCCAGACTTAATTGCATGTTCTATGGAAACATATATATGTATACGGGGTTGTTCTGGCAAACTCCACCACACTGCGCATATCTTCGACTGTACGCCAGAGTTACATGCGCGTTCAAATTTCCCTCACGTCATCTTATGCAGCGCGTTCATAAAATGAGCTGACACTCTCGATAACTTTACCTAGTTTCCTGTTGGTAAATTTAGTTGAGACAACCACTACAACTATAAAGACAACTACGCCAAAGACGACAACTACGAAGAAAACGACAACTACGCCAATCACGACGACGACGCCAATAGCCACAACTACGCCAATCACCACAACTACGCCAATCACCAAAACTACGCCAATCACCACAACTACGCCAATCACCACAACTACGCCACCAACGACAACTACGCTACAAACGACAACTACATCAATCACAACAACTACGCTTGTCACGAAGACGACATCAATAGCTCCAACAATTGCAGTCACCACGAGACATTCTCCAGACACTACAGCCATTGTCGAAAGTACTATAGAACCAACGTTTGGATGCTGCTGTCAGTGTTGTTTTCCTTTGTCCGACAAAGAATTTTGCAACTTCTGTAGCAACAGGACTCTGGATTCATCCGCCAAATGTGCCTCCGTTCTACCACCAATTCCACAGCAAGTCACAACTCCCAGCAACGCTCACGTGTCGGACATTCCACGCTTTTCTTCGCCACCTCCATTACGTGGAAGCACAATTAGCACTCGAAAGGAGTTTAGCCCATCTTTTGTCAAAGGTGAAACTCTTATCGGGAAAGTGGCAGCCTTACCAGCAGAAAAGAAAATCGATCTTGGCTACACTTGGAAAGATATGGTCTTGCAGTGCAGATACGCCGGCCTGAAATGCGATAGCAGGTAAGTTAATATATAAGCAGTTTTCTCAAATAAAAGTTTGAAAAATTACTTATCTGGCATAAGAGAACAGAATGCAGTTATTTTGAATATATATATATATATATTTGAATATATACTGTAGTTCATAACGTCTTTCTTTGCTGTTGCTTAATTTAATTTTTCCAAACAGTATGATGAGCATGATTGAAAAGAAAACCGTGTACCACTCGTGTGGATAGTACAATCGTTTACTAATAATTGAGGTCGTAATGTAAAGTTATTTATTTATATCTAAGAACACGCCATAAAACTAATTTAAACTGGTTGATCTAACTTTTAAACTCCACTGATTGATCTATTCACCAAAATAAATCTGCTTTGGATAAGTAACAAGGCTGTGAAGTTGCAATGGCCTAGTAAGTAGGTGGATCAGTCAAAATCAACCTATGGCAAGATCAAGTTGTCCAACAACTCATATGACTGTCGTTGAATGCGTTAGGTTATGTGCCATGCCAAAGTTTTCTATAAGTTTTCGACTCTATACTAAACTACTTTATATTTTATTTTTACGTTCGAAGATCTACTAACAATATATCGGCTTTGTACTGGATAATATGCCACTTGCCCAGACTGATTTGCGAATGCTCATGATTTGAATCTCTCCACTAATGCAAAAGGAGCAACAAAAATCAATCATAAGACAAACGTAATCTGGGATTGATAACCCTCTACTTCCTAAATCATGCCGCCGACTTCATGCGGACAAATTCCTTCAGATATATAGTGAGTGCGCGTTATGCCACCCACAACGACGAATCGGTACTGCATAAGACAATGAGTGCAATAGATGAGAGGGTGCACAATCTCTGAGAGGATTCTTGAACTAGTGACTCTGATGCTGTACTACAAAATACTTCCCTCCACCTTTGGCATTGTTTCATTATACCGTTCAGTCTGGTAATGCTGTCGGTTACATAAACTGTATTGTATTGTATTGTTTTTGGTAACTTATATAGCGTTTCTTACAGAACGAATTACTCAGAGGCGCTTCCAGCATGAGAACCCGTGGGAAATAAGAACGTCTTTAAACAACAAGCTAACTGAGCTCTATCACCAACAGTGACCATTTCACGAAAAGGTAGCTGAAGTTCATTCCACAGAGGCGGGCCAACAACAGCAAAAGCCCTCTGCTGAGCAAGCGAGGACTTAACAAATGTCAGAGTAGAAGTAGCTTCTTGCAGTTACTGTCTCCCAGACACCAATACATCCAGTACTCGATTTACACACACGACAGCCGTCGGAAAGTTTGAGAATTTTCAAGAAAAACTCTCAAGTGACTTATATATATGTCTGCGCATCACGTGGATGCGTTATCTACTGACGCCTCCCAAGTTCTGCAGACAAAGAACTTGACTTTCGCTCGTGGATCAACAAACAATGAAATTGGAGATCACCCATTAATTACTGGATAATTAGCATGGAAATAAATTAACAGAGCCACGAAAGGCCTTTTTTATAGACTGTATTGTGTTTAGATGCTATTCCTAACTATGTATTTTTATTTCAAATATTACGTTTAGTTTCTTTGAGACGTTCTACAATCCTCTCTACGGTAACTGCTACGTGTTTAATTCGGGATGGAACAAATCAAAGGCGCTCTACACATCAACATCCAGTGGCCGCAGATCAGGTAGGCAAACGACCCAACTAGGCCTTCAGTCTATAGTTTTAGGCGTAGATTATGTATGGTTGATTACTGGTTACTCGCTGGCTTTAGTCACTGCGTTTGTGTTCGAATTCATATAGGCCACGGACAAGTGTTAATTCGTTTTTAAACGGGCAAACCTGTAGATAAAAAAGATCAAACAACATAATAAAACAATAGTGATCACTTAGGGCAATCTTTGACAAATGTTGATAAGGTCTCCAGTCACTTGTGTGTTACCAAGTCACCAAAGTTGTCCCTGTCTTTTGCAATTCTCCTATAGCCCAGACGGTCATTTGTAGAGAAATGATGATTTCTCTTCACTAATTCATATTATTTACCAATGAAAATTCAGTTTCTCATACGTTACTCACCTGCCAATAGACCTTATCTTCCTACTGCAGAACAAAAAATAGCACTCTACATTTTTGCCTTCACTCGAAACTAAAAAGAATTACGACGGTTAAAAATCCAACCCACAATCTCTTTGTCTTTCTCGCCTAAGAAACCTCTCACTACCTATCTGGCTTTTGAGTTTCGACTACAAACAGAACAAGGTCCAATGTCCCGCATTACAATCTCAATGTGCAACCTTCGTTGTTCAGCATAAGCCTCTTACGTAGACAACAAGACTTTTAAGACTTTTAAGACTTTTTCCTTTCTAGATGTTCAAATTATGTTTAGTTTGAAACTTAACGGGTGGGTACGTCTATAGTATGGGACTCGGTGGTGTAGTGGTATGATCTGTGCCTCGTAATTGGAGGGCCGGGGGTTCGAATCTGCCTCAAGCCACTACGTAGCGACATTGAGCAAGTTGCTTACCCAGAATTGTCTGTAAAGAAGGCAAGGGAAACCACATTAGTCGTCTCATTCCTGGGTGGCACAAAGCCAATGGACCTGCCTTCACGGAGAGAACTCGTCATGACGTCTATAGTGTGACCATTGTACATCGCAGGGCTGGAAATGGTTATGAATATCCACCAGGAAGACTATCTTCCGGACATTGGAGATTCAGCTGGTCTACGCGTCGTCATTCATCCTCAGTGGACCATGGCTTTTCCAGAAGACGAAGGTGTCACTATTAGCCCCGGCCTCTACACTTCAATTGCTATCAAAAAGGTAAAGAACCAAATACTAATATGCCGTTAGCTCAACCCCACAAATTACATGCTATATTTAATCACTTAACCTTATTTTAAGTACTGAAAATCCAAGTACAAGTACGAAAATAAATACGTGTCGTCAATTATTAGAAAACTTCATAGAGTCGGCAAATTCAAAACTGAGCTAAACACAGTCTGGATTAGGTGGAATTGCTGGATAACCAGGTGAAGATCGCATATTTCGATCACAAATCGTAAAAGTTACAATTTTTAAAGATAGATATCTCTTCGCGGCTACTTTTGAGAAATCGAGAATTAAAGTATACCATAACTACGATCTGACTTAAGTCGCAGTGCCTAGCGGTCTTAAAAGTTTATGAGAATAGAAAATTGGCTATTATGAAAAGTAGCACAATTTGGATATGCATATGCAGCATAACTTTCACCTTTTGACAACTGTGCTTCGCTAATTCCAATCACTTTTCAAACTCAACTGCGTTGCACAAAAAGACAGTCTCTCACAAACGATATGGATAATTGAATTGGAAAAAAGCGTTAACAAGTAGACTACCTTATTGCAATCCGAAAAACATACAAGATGTAAAAGACCCACTTCTAATTGTTCGATTTGATTTGCCTATATGTAATCTTGCAATAACTGTGTCTTGAAGTCTGTCGAAATTGTGCTGTCGAAGCCATATAACAACTGTACTGATGGCTTGGAAAACGATGCCCGAGTCAATGCATATATGCTGAAATATCCGGTCAACTATAGCAGGGAAGTAAGTCGTCGTTTAGAAGTAATTCTAAGAATAGAAAGGCGTTCTAGTTTAATTTTACTACCTCCGTAAAGCATCCTTAATGTTGCTTTGTTAGATAACTGCGCTATATAAATTGTTTCATTACATTGCATCGCGTAATCACATTCCAGATATCAATAATAGCCTCCGGACAATTTTTCCTGACGGATTACGATTAGCTCAGGTAACAAATTTAAAATAAGAATTGTATTCATGAATTCAATAGTTCTATGGAAGACCATGATATTTCATGCAATCGATAACATAAAAGTTTCTTGAATCCTAGCGAAATAGTAATCGTCTTAGTGCACTTTATTTACACTACCTAGTCAGCTAAATGCATAATTCACGACTCTTTCTGAATTAACTTCTCATTAATGACCTAGGTTTAGCAGGAATCAACAGGCAAATGCAGATGAATATAAAACTATTATTCGTGCCAAGATAGTGCTGAACGAGCGACAGGTAGAGTAGTGTATCTTTTGAAAAGGTTCTCAGAAGTGTCGTCTTATAGTTGAGGAATCTTACGACATGAGTGGCAACATATAACAATCCAACTCTGTTTGATTCGTGCATGATGTGTCCCCAAGGCCTGTCAGTTTCCTTTTTCAGCAGATTGTTTACATATCCTTGCCCACAATCTTTATTTGTACAGGCCTGCATGCGGACCTGTTACCAGTTTCATGTGATCGAGGCCTGTTCTTGCACCGATCCATACTTTCTAGAAGGTGCTTGCTTCAATCAACCGGATATTCCAGTTTGCTCTGTCAGTAATATCACTCAAGGTTAGGCTACAAATATACGCCTTATTCAGATAGAACAATAGCCAACTTCTGTACGAGCATTACCTGGAGAAATATGCAAACACTTAGAATTTCTAGTAGGCATTTGCTAACTATACCTATTACATGGATCGACATCCACCGAAAGGGGCCGGAGTACATCCTTCTCGACTTTGAGGAACAGGGTCATTAGTGTTAGTGTCCCATCGAAAGTTTTGGCATAAAACAAGTTTTTTTATGGGGCCGGCTGCCGATTGGTTAGAGCGCTCTGATTGTAACAAACAGAGTATGAGTTTGAACTTCACCTGAGGCGATTACCCGGTAGGGACCTTAAGTATCTCCTTCAGGCAAAATTGCTCAGCGCCATCTTGCTATGTCGTATGGTCTTGGGTGCATTTCTAAGATTTGGAAGGAGGACAGTATCAGAAACAGGTGTATTTGCATTTTTTGTTCACATGCGTAAGCATATAAGTAAGTCCAGCAGGCTTGAGCCTCCATGCTATTGTTGCTCGAGTTGGCCTCTCTATATCCTTTCAAAATAACGAAACACTGTACACCACAAAGAGCTGTAGCTCTTGTCCTACTTTAAATCCAGAGAGCATGCCAGCAATTAGCACGCTTAATAGTAATTTTCAACATTACCGTAAGGAATTTCCGAGATTTCATTTCACTGCAGACAACGACCATTTGCAAGATCTTTTTCTCACTGTACCAAGGTTGATGTCCATCAATATAAATTCAGGACCTCAAGCAATGATCTAGTTGGCATAAGTCATAAGACGATGGTACAACTGGAAAAGGCTACAAAGAGCGCAAGTCCTTATTAGATCATTATGTGATACGATTCTTCGAGAAACATAAGCCAAATTGTAAATTTCTTCTTAACAAAAATTCTGCGTAACCGGAGCAATTAATGCAGTTCCAGTACTTTGCCAATGAATCTTATTTTTAATTCATTTTATACTGTATTTCTAATATCAGAGCATTGTTCTGAGACAATATCGTTACCCGACATTAAATGGGTTTCGGGCTAAGACTATTTAACAAGATAATGTGCCCGCCAGGACATTGATTTCGCTCGTCTTAAGACGGGGAACTAATGGTACTGGGGATGCCGCAAGACATGGGTACCAGACTTGCATTTATGAACCAAAACGAGTGGAGAAATTGCTTAGCATAATTTTAAATCTGAAAGTATAGGGCGGCTAAAACGTCATCAATTTATGTCTTTAGAACATTGTAACAAAGAACGTACGCTGCATTTAACTTTTTAAACAATACATAGGAATTTGTTAAGGCAATGCTTCGGTGACCACCAGACTCCTTTTTATATGGACACCGTGTTGGTGTATTCTACTTTCGATTTCTGCTGATTTATGTAAATACTTTACCATGAGATTTTCGGTGTAGTTACAGATATTTGAGTCGATATTTATATGAGAACTCATAATCGCAACTGCACCTTTATATAGCGCCTTTCTTAAGAAAATTCCGCCGAACTTATTACACGAAACCAAGCTTGCGCTTGGGAAATATAGTATAGGAAATAGCCATTGACAGCAGGTCGTAACCATTAATTTTGAATAGCGATAGTGTGAATAGTTTCTGCGGTACTTCATGTTGTTACTAATAAAATTTAGTGTACATTTGTACAAGAAGTCACACAATTTTATATAATATTAAGTCATAATTGTCAAACTTGAAGCATAGAGCAAGAGTTATATTCTCTATTGCTCAAATATTTATTATACATGACGTTTGCCAAACGAACGGAAGAAATGTCTGCTAATCTTATTTGCTATTTTACTTCTAGACGATTGTAGATACGAGGTAATCATAAAGTTCGCCAGTGACCTGTTGGAGTGCAATTGTCCTGACTTGTGCAGGTAAGCTATATGCAATTGCATATTTTCATTCACGTGTTATTTATCTAGAGTCTTTTCTAAAGCACTGAACATATGTCTTAATGACTTTTCAGTGGAGAGTTGCAAAAGTCCTGCAATGTAAGGGCCTCTGTATTAGGCGTTGGAATCATTCATGTGTATAGAAGACATTGCTCGCCATTTAATGGTTTTTACAACACAATTACATTACACTGAATAGAATTGCATTACATTGGATTATAGCACATTTTATCGGTGTCCTTATTTTAAGTCAAACAACCTTCATAAAGTAATTTCCTTCAGGCGTGTTTACATAACTTTCGCGTCAAGTCGAAGTACTAACCATAGTACCTCTACTTACAGTTAAACGTAGCACATATTAGCGATTTTAGATTCACGAGGCTGCATATATCTGTTTCAGCAAAGTCAAATACGGACATTCCTCTTCATTGGAAATATGGCCTTCAAGAAAATTAAAAGCAAGTAGCTGATTCATTATCGCCTTTGAAAAGATCAAACGTTACGTAAACGACTTAGCCATTTTTAAAATTGTCTCGACATACATGTAGTAGTGATTTGGTTTCGTTCTATTCCCATTTGAGACAGTTTGTAATTTGCTTCGTACTTATGCAATGGTTAGCTTATCTAAAATATTTCTTTTGACTAGTCTCTAGTAAATGGAAAATATCAAACTGAAGTCAAATAATAGAGTATGTATATCTAGTAGGCAAAATTGTAATAACCTGAATAATTGTAAGAAGGTAGTATCTTCAAATATAAAAATTGTTGTCGGCATCAAAAAGTAGGCCTGTGTGCGGTATAGCATTTTGGACTGCTATATGCAGATCTTCAATAGAGCTTAGGCCTACTATCGGTTCATGGTCATGATTATTGTCTTTGATGAAAATAGTTCACTATTTATAAGACGAATTGGAAGTAAAAATGTCGGGCATTTATTTTGGGTAACAACTAGTAGTTAAACTACTTCTTAATCAGTTAAAAAGAACTATTTTTAAGTTGTTAAAAAAGAGTTAACTGCTTTGTTCAAAAGCAGTTGTAACTTGTAGTTAAACTCCTCGCAAATCTCAGTTTGTAGTTAACTACTATTTCTTGCTTCTTTTTTTATCAAGAGAGTTTTTCAGTCGCATACATACGAACCAATCTTCAATAGCTAAAAATAATTATTCTGTCACAGTTAACAATACTGCTTATTAGATTGTATTTCCGGTCATGAAATAGTCAAAAAGTACTTAAAGAATGTTGGATGCTGTTTTATTTTAAGGTGATATTTAATAATGAATTGCAGTTGTTATCTAGCAACTCGGTCCCTATTTTATGACATGAGCAAAAGTAGTTACATAAGTATTTTTTGAAAGTAGCTAACAACTTTTTCTAAAGCTAGTTACTAACTACTAGTAAAACTATTTCAAAACTAGTTCAAAATAGTTTACGTTAAACTACTTTTAAAGTAGTTAGTGCCCATCGCTGAGAAGTAGGCCTGCCATGTTTAAGATAAAGTACCTGGCTGCGCGTTAAATGCAAGCGGTATGGTTGACTAGCACACATTAAACCGCGATCAACAAAATCTGGTTTTCAGACATTATTTGCTTAGAAGACTCAGTCTAACAAAATAATTCAATGCCAAAGCCACACTAGAATAATTAATTGCAATAAATTAATCAATTGCAAAAGAATAAGTAATTACAAAATGTTTGCCCGTGTTTGTAGGCCTACATAATACCACATATTTCTATATAATCGCGTCCAAAAGTCCTTGCGTCGAAATGCGGGCGTCAAACACTTCGCATCACAATGTCATGCACCCGACAAATTTAAACCAACACGCTTACGGGGTAGCGCCAATTACTTTTTTTTCATCATTTCTGCATAATCTCTAATTTTATTTCAGGAGAAAACGCTGCGAAAACTGTTGCACAAAATCAACTTCAACGCCTCCAACGACAAATTGATCAGCGATAACCTCATAAAATTTAAAGTGTACTTTGAAGATTTGAGCTACAAACTTCTACAAGAACACGAGGCATATCCAGTAATGTTTTGATTTTCTTTATAGGCAGTACTAAGACTTTATCACATCCATCTAAATTAGCTAAGCTTATTTTACTTTGAATTGAAATATGCATGAGGGTAGGTAGGCTTAATGAGGAAAACCAAGGGTGGGGCACAGAGAGTCGGAGACCATGGCCTTCTCGCAAACCAAAGAAAGGTGTCTAGGTGAGTTTGGCCTCAAGAATGTCTTTCTTTTAAACTAGGGCGTCGGCACATAATATAGAAAGGCCAAGACCACTAGACGCAAATTTGGGGAGAAGCCAGGAGTTTTCTTGGTCCCTCTCACAATTTAGCGGAAAGTCCTTGATTAAGCTGAATAAAAAATAAAGTCATCATCCTAAAAGCCTAGAAACCAAAAGCCCGAACTTGCAAACTTGGGACTTTAAGTTCTTTTGGCATTTGCATTCAAGCTTAAACATTAAATTTCTGATTTAAGTTTAGATACACAGAAATAATATCATAAACATGAGTACACATGAACACCGTACAAACTATTCTTTGATTTAACTTCCACTTGCATATGCGTTTTAGCCTGATAAAACCTACAGAAATATTTCTATATATTTGGAAGAGTGTCTTCGCAAGGGGCCACTCGCATAGTCGTTGGACCTGCTACACATGCATTTATGCAAGCAATTCCAATTAGCCATTTTCAATTACCTATCTCCATTTAGCCTAATGTTTGAGAGAAATGCACATTTATTACAAAGTTAGTTGTGGGAACAGGGGAAGGAGACGAAGGCAACTCTCATTTGGAAAACTTAAAGCCAAAAATCTGTTGGCTTATCAGATTTGTTCCTTTCATTTATCACTTATTCATTTCTTATTCATTCATTCATTCGTTCATTCGTTCGTTCATTTATTGAGGACATTTATGTAGTTCCTCCTCCATATAGCTACTCAGAAGTGCTAGCATTCCAGCCCTGGCAAAAGAGAACAGTTGTTAAGTGTTGACGAGCGACACAGATACCTTCCTTGGAAAGGAAGCAGACGCAGGAAGCTGATGCAAAGATTCTATTCCAAGCAGATGGCCCAGGAACTGCAAAAGCACGATGTTACATTGTCAATGCACGAAGTCGTAGCGTCGAGTGGGGTTGATGGTTACACATTTGATGCAGAGGTGCGACCTGAAGTTGTGCCTGCATGTCTGTGACCGACCATACCAACACTCTATCTCTGGCCGCAGACTTGGGACCTCATATTTCGTTTCTGTGTCTCTAGCGCTGATTAAAGGTTTCTACATTTTAAAGATATGTAGTCGATAGCTCATCTTAGCTGCTAAATGGTGTCAAATTTGTATCCCATTATTGATCAGATTTGCCTAGATAATGCATTGACTGGAAAATTATGGATGTACTGTTGCACTGCATATCCCAGACTTAGGCCTTATAGGATACTGAAATTGCATCAAAGTAAAGTTATTTATTGTATAAATTTGCTCACGAAAGACCTCAAAATCGCGCCTATCAACTTGTAAATGTACTAAAATCGCTTAGCTCACTGTACCCGGACCCAGTCAGTCTTAATGGCTTTCCTTGGACTCCTGCTTTCATGCTGATGCCTTGATTATGTTACGTTATACTCTATTTACAACCGTTTGCTTGCTGTGAGATTAACTTATCATATTAGTTTATCTTGAAGAGTTTGTTATATAAAACTAAGTGTAGACATTTGTTCTTTCAGCTGGTCAGCTTCTTATCTGACTTGGGCGGAGTCTTTGGCCTTTGGTTCGGCTTTGTGTTCTTCACATTCCTGGAGTTTTTCGAGTTCTTCGTTGATGTCATCGTATTTTCAGTAGCAAAACTGTGCAAGGCTCCAAATAAAACTGCTTAGGTTCGTCGAAAAATACGTCTTATTCATAACGCGCTTGATAAATTTTCCAGTTACTTAAGAACTATTTACTCATAGAGGAACTTGCTGTTCTTTACGACATTAAACATTACGAATTGGTTGGCCAGTGCGTTTTAATCGATATATATTGTGCGAGTTTATTAGAACAATACGTTTTCCTGGAAACATGAATGAATTCTTGTAGCTGAGTCGCAGCATATGCACGTCGATATTTAATTTTTTAAATTCCTATTTACTGTTATTAATTTATGTAAGACTGATTTTGTAAAAGATAAATCTCACGCGCGTCATCGGCATCATCATCTTGGACAGCTGATGCTGGGACCAACCCCAACATGTCCTCCTCACGAGATATACCTTGGGCTGGCCTCAGACTCAAACATATCCCTACTCGCCCTGACCTTTTCCCAGTTGACTGAAATATGTCAAGTTTATTTAGTTAGCATTGTAATTATTCCCTATTGTAGATTATGGATGTAAATATACATATATACTGTATATATAACTTTTTGAGGAATTTGGCTAAAAGTCTGTGAGGTCATGAGTCGGGAGTTGAGAAGTAGTCACGTTTCGTCATAGTGTAGGCCCTATGCTGTTCGACGACATTGCATTTGTCTGTAGAAGCTTCGAGAACATCTTACAATGATGCAGTTCATATTTGCATAATAACAGTAACCTAATTGTTACGGGGAATGTATGCAATACAGAGAAGGCATTGAATGCATGTAGCATAGAGTTACTACCAAACAAACATTTTCTGCAAAATAGACCTAAACAATTATAAATAAACTTCGCGCAATTCAAGTTTTGCGCAAGTCCCAGAATTCATCTATCAACCCGTCAGTCTCGCTCTCGCTCTGTCTGTCTGTCTGTCTGTTTGTCTCTTTCTCTCTACGTCCAGTATAAAATACAGTGTCTGGTATTTTAAAATTTTAAATGACGTCATTTCGAGTATCGATTGCGTATACAGTTGGTAATCTGTTTCGACGGATTTGCCTCCATTGCAGATCGATTGCATTGGCTAACGTGAGTGTTGACGCATTGACGCCAATATCTATTGTATGTTTGGTGCCGTTAATGGCTACTTCACTGCTTATCTGTTTGTATTCAATAAATTTTTGTGTGTAACTTTGGACTTTAATGAAGATCGAGTTTACTTTTACTTTACGAGACGCAGTCAGATGTCGCTGTTTGTGACAGGCATTGATACAGGTAGTTATGAAGACGTAGGCATGACGACATGCAGATATGAAGGTATGCAAACATGAACACAGTCAGACGTGTGGGATGGAGGCAGATAACTGGTGTAAGAACGACAGAGAGACACAGATACACATACGAATGAACATCAGGAGGCAGACAAAAGCACGTAGGCCTATTGACAGGCAACCTGCAATATTCAGACAAAAGACATTAGGCAAGAACTATAGGTAAGGAAAGACAGGGATGAAAGACTAAAGAGATGAAGAGAACTTGAACTAGATGACGAAATATGAAGAACTGATCAATCGTTCGACTTATGCGATATGGATAAATAATACGCGCTAACAGGCTTCCGCGTCGGTAGACAGATGTCGTATTTTAAGTTGAACTATAAAACATGACTTGTGACTTAAGCAGGTCATTGTTGGAAGCATAATTTACGTGTTTTCTCGGTCATTTTTCTCCATGAAAAAGAAATCTGGCGAGAAGATGGTTCAATCAAATCCTTCATCGTCCTTAGAAGGCCTCTAAAGTGGTGTTAGGTAATACAATGAAATCAGTGATGCATGATCGAAAGCTCTTAGCTTTGGCCTACTTGTCTGGTTGTCGTGTTTAAGCTACCTTTCTTCTGGTTCGACTAGGTTCTGAAATCTCATCATTACCAGTTTGTGTTGTATATATATATACTGTATATCGAAAGCGGCTCTTTTCGAGAATGATACAATTATTAGTTTCTAGTTGCTTCTTTGCAGTTAATGCGGAAATGCAGTTTCTTCGCTGATGCTGCAATGATAAAAGCCTAGCTGCATCACATTCAAATTCGTTTGGCGAACAGCAGGCCATAGCTTGTCATCAATTCAAAGCAGTGGCATAATGCAAGTCAGCCATAGGCTCAATAAATATGGCTGTCTGGGTTGTTGATTCGTTTCAGCTGGTAAGCTACGTGTGTGACATTGGAGGCATGTTTGTACTTTTGTTTGGCTTCGCTTTATTCACACTTATCGAGTGTTTCGAATTATTCATCGACGTGGTTGTGCCTGGTGTCAGCAAGTCACACAAGAACTAAATCGTCGGTCCACGACTTAAGTGATGGTGTCGTTCGTGATATTTAGGACGCATACTTGGAAGACGCGTGACGGTTACGTCGCAAGTGCCCACTTATGAGCCATCCCACGTCAACCTTTACCTAACAGCATTACTCAGATCTCGTCTAATCTATTTTTCTTTGGCAGTGAGATTTGAACTAAGTTTATTTACCATGCTTTAATATCGCAGTTCTTCACCTTCATCCATTTAGAAACACATACGCCGTCATAAAGTTATGCCACGTTGATATAAAAAGCTTCGTAGTTTAGAAATGATGTTGCATGCTGGAACGAGTAGACTCGTAGTCGTACAGGGTAGAATAAGCATACAACGTTCTATAGTTTAAAATCTTTCTTTTCACTCCAAAAACAGTAACATCAGACGTTCAACATTTGATTTCTCGACTCTCGATACACGTTACACGACGCACGACACAGTTCTTATTCAACAGTTTAGGCTCTGTCTCTTATATCCTTTCTTCGACCAACGAGACAACACTCCTTCAGACACTCCTTCAACCACTCCTTCAATACAGTTGCCTAAGCACTGGTTACTACCAGACTGTTGCATGGACACGTGTCTCCACCAGACAAAGACACTCTTCCCGCTCACACGTGTCCTTGCAACAATGAAGAGTGACGCAGTTGCAATGACACCTGAAAACAGCAGAAATAGAGCGCCAGTAATTGCTACGGCAAATATCCATTCATTACGTATTTTCCCTTAAACTGATGTTCATTTAAGTAGTTAGCAACACCCGAACAGCCTCCAGTTAAATCCATAAAATTGCGCCTCCTATGGGCTTTTGCTTTCATATTAGTCTGTTTGTTCGATTTGTCTATCGTGTTCATTTTCGCAAACCAGTTGATCTTACGCAGAGTTTGCTCAATAATTTTTCTTGTGTATTTGTATATTTGGAATTCTACTGCGACCGAGTCTGCGTTTCGGAGTTGCTTTTCGATTCTCTGAATCCCTTCACCCGTGATCGCTTGGCGCTTTGAATATAGTAATTTTACATCCTAAATTTCTATCCGTTGGCCAAAATTTCTAAAATCTAACTCTGATTCGGAACATTTTTAGCTTTAAGCTTATGAGTATGTTCTAATATTAATACGCTAAAATTCACAAAACACTTTAAAATTCGTTTCATATCTGCATAGATGCTTTCATTTTTAAGGGGCTTGCCTCTTACACAGTGATCGGGGTTCTACCTCTATTCCTGTACTTGCGCCCACTCTTTGTGAACTTCTCTGTGGACTCAGTGAGAGTAGACGGTGCGATGAAAAACATAGGACTTAGTAATAAAAACAAGACATTTTTACCGAGAAATATTGACGTAATTCAGCCTGGAAACGACCAAAAGAAATCTGAGAGGCCTATCTGTTTTCCAAATGAGTCGATTCGCGAAATATTTGCTCAGAAACTGCTATGAATTTCACGTGTTTGCTAACAGTACAAGCATGCAAACATTGTAACTGCGATACTGTGTCGCTTGAGTCTGTTAACCGGAACCAACAGATGAGACTGTCTGTCTGCCTACCGGACTCTTTTTCCTGTCCTCTTTCCTATAGTAAATATACTTTCCTACGATTCTCTCCACACTGACGCATATCTTGTTGCGTAGGACCAATCCGCACAAAGAAATTAATATCAACCAGTCTTCTTCTACAAACGATACGAGTATTAAGACACAAAATCATCCAGTTTACTTGGCAGCTGGTACGCGGAGTTATGTCAGCGTCAGCAGCATATAGTAGGAGGCGGCCTATTTATGTGTATCATTTACCGAAATCGCTTCGCGACGTTAACGAAGATGGGAACACGTCTACAGGTGCCCTAGCGCGTGCACTTCTAGAAGACTCGTCTGTTCATGGCCTGCAAAATATCCGAAAAACCAAAGGTTAGACTCATTTGAAGAATTTTCTGATAGACTGGTCATCCTAACGCGATTTACAAATAATGTTCGATGCTAGTGGACCGCAGGCTAAAAACAGTCAACCTGAGGCTATTCGAAAATGTCGCGTCTTTGTTGGTAATTTTATTCAACCTCTAGAATTTTCCGCTTGTGTGCTCTTTTTTGCTACAGTTTACTGTGGTAGGAGTTGACGCACACTTCTGCGCCTAAAAACTACATGGCGAATCAGTTTAATCAGCAGATACAAAATGTCACTGAGCTTGAAATAATAATGATAGTGTATCAGTTCTGAGTTACTGAAACTAGTAGAATGAACATAATAAGCTGCAATTTTAAAATACAGCTAAAGGATTATGGCATGTAAACCGCAACGTCAGCGCTTCGGAAAAGTCTTTAAACAGCTGGATGACCAACCACTTTGCTAGATTGCAGTCACTAAGGAACTGTTGAATTATACCTTTCCATAAATTCTTTGTTTACTCACAATTCTTCATGCATTTCAGGTCCAGTAAAGAAATGTTTCTGGATAGTAGCAATGTTGCTGATGACCGCTGGACTGTGTTACAACTTGAAAGGTCTGACAACGAACTACTTACGCCACCCAGTCAACTTCGCCATCAGTTTAGTCCGGCAACAGCAACTCGTCTTCCCCGCCGTCACAGTCTGCAACCTGAATCCGGTTCGCAAGTCGGCGCTAGATGCTGTCATGGAAAAACGTCATGAAATATCGAAAAGACGCAGAAGAAAGCGTTATGGTAAACCAATTTTGGATCTTACAGTCTATAATTGTGGCAATCCAGCTTTAATAAGTAATTGATATTTCAACTGCCTTCTCTGATGTTGCTGAGAATGAAGAATAGTTTACCGACAACTTTCACCAGCAATATTGTTGCAGTTTTAACACAATTAGAAAAAAGAAACTTAACTCATCACACAGCAAAAAACACAATGAAAAACAATAGTGGAATAAACACTACGAAAAGAATTTACAAAAATGCCAACATAATCGAGAGGAATCGTGAGAAGAAGCGCATAGAGGAATTCAATAGAATAGCATAAAGTTTTTATTTCTAGATGCATAATATTGATTTGCTAGTAGGTATTGTCTAAAGGCCTTTTATACGAAGACTTGAACAAATTTGTGACATGCACATTCAAATATCAGTGACGTTTCATAATTCCACTGACACCAACAACAATCTACACGTATTTGAACTATGAACCCTGGATCGATGATTTTATTTATGCCCTGTTCCATATTTATAAAATATCACATTACTATAAAACTAGGAAAGTCTTGCATGAATAGATTTCGATTACTTCTCTCATTACAGCTCAATGTCCGACAGGATGGATGTCTTATCAGAACAACTGTTACAACTTTTCTTCAGTGACGGCATCACAAAGTATTGCACGGACAGACTGTCAATCGAAGGCCGCAGGATCAGATCTTGTCAGTTTCCTCGATCCAGCAGAACACCAGTTTATCCTTGGCCAAGTGTATGTTCTTAGTAATAAAGATTAGGTCTACTGCAAAGAAACTGTAGCAGATCTGTGCAAGCTCGTTCAAAATGCACCGAACCAATGTAGATCCATTTTAAGACCAAAGCCAGATTAGGTTTAGTAATATGTATTAATTTGTTTTGTCGTAAAAAGTGCATGAGTTAAGTGCTGGAAAACATACAGAACCCTTTCTAAAACCAATTTTTGCTTCGGTTTGTTTCAAAAGCACGGAAATCATATAAAATGATTATATTAGTAACAACTTTAAGCACTATTTTCGAATTTCTAATTTAGATGATTTGAGATTTGATGACAGTATAGGACATTTGTCGGGGAAGACTGAGAAGGCGCTGGAGGGACGACGTGACGGAGTGGATGGGGATGTCGATGGCGGACTGCACAAGAAAGGCAAGAGACAGAACTGAGTGGAGAAGACTGACGTCACTGGCCATGGTCTCCGATCCGCAGCAATGAGGAGGGACAAGACAAGACAAGACATAGGGCATTTGATCTTGAAAAAAGTTGAAATTATTTTAAGCTCGTAAGTAGAAACGTCTGGTCTTGTATAACTTCTGTTAAATTTAGTGGAAATGGTAAAAGTTACTGGATCGGTCTTTACAAAACATCAACGCTGCCAGTCGATGATGCATATTGGTTGGACGGCTCCAGCTCAACATTCCGCTACTGGAATAATGCTCAACCGTCCAGCGTCGACCGATGTGTAGCTCTTTCTACAGCGCAAGGCACTTGGAATATTTACAAATGCGACACGTATGTGTTCTATATCTGCAAAATATCGGGCGGTAAGCAATCCACGTTTTTTCGAAATAAGAACTGTTTTATTGATTGAAAATTTTGGTTTAGGCTATTTTAGGCCACTGTCGGCTTCTAAAGGTAGACATACATCAACGCAAATCCTGGCGCTTAGCCAGGATTAAACTTAATACTCAGCCACGGTCTCATACCACACCCAAATTTGTCGATCTGCTGGCTACTAACGAATTTTCCAGCATTCATCGTCATCATCATCATCATCATCATCGTCATCATCACCACCACCACCACCACCACAATAATAATAATTATAATAATAATTATAATAATAAATATTATTATTATTATAAACTGCAATTTCAATTAATTAATTTTTATTATTATTATTAATTTATTATTATTATTATTAAAATTATTATTATTATAGTGTAAAAAAGTGTGACAATTTCATTAAAATAAATTAATTTAAAAATCGCCGTCTCCAGAGGGTTCAGAGCATAATGGCAATGTTCCGGGGAGGCAGATGGCATTTCCTCGTTTCTACTTACGAGCTTATAATAATAATAATAATAATAACAATAATAATAATAATAATAATAATAATAATAATAATAATAATAATAATCATCATCATCATCATCATCAGTAACGCGCTCCTCTCTAGAGCGTTGTAGCTTCCACGACTCAGTCCACCATCCCAGTTCTTCTTTTAGCGTATGCGGTTTGTGCCTAGCCAGTTGCTAGCGTCATAACCAGCGAGAGGAAGTGCCAGTATTCCGCCTCTGAAATGTGTTTGCGGGCAGATATCGATAATCTGCGCCATAGAGTAGATTTAAATTAGCGGTTTGGGGCTCCTAATGTTTTACCGCCCAACAACAGCTTTGCTGTTGAAGCTGTTACAGCCCACATCCCGTCCCCAGCCACAGTCCGGGAAACGCTTGGCTTGATGCTAGAGTTGACACCACGTCGGCCAGACTCAATGCTGTAGTTGTTCACAACCGCCCGCGCGCCTTTCAGCCCTCATTCGTACTCCCACGATACTAATCCACGTCCCCGGTCCTCAAAAACACACCATCACACTTGCTGTGACCTGTTATCATAACTTGCCATCCATGTTAGTATGCCGCCTCTCAGCACACCACACCTGATGCTGTGAGTCTAGAAATAAGTGGACGCGACTAAACGATCGTTTGAACTCACAACTGCTATAAGCTCCATCGTCTCTTTCGTGTACCGCGTGTGGAAACGGCTAAAAAGTGTATCTTATCTTAGTGTAAGCTCACAGACTGTGTTGTCTCAACGATTCAAAAATAACATTTCTCATAACTGACCTCCGTGAACAATTGAACAAACTTACCTGTCATCCAGACCTCTGGATCATATTTTAGAAAACTCCCAGATCAGCTAACTGCTTTTGAGTTAGATCCCACTGTGTGACACAACAGGACAAACCAGATAAAGAACACTATTTGAAGCTATCTACCACTAAACAATATGCTACTACAAGCCAAATAAGATAAATAAGCCAAATAAGCTTAACGATTTCAATATCAGAAAATCAATATCAAACTCATCTTCTTTTCATTTCATATATGCCCCGATTTTATAAATTTTTACCAGTGAGTTTGTATTTGTACGTAAAAGCTCAAAATACAGCATCAGCTGAAACAACAGCGCGAACCCCAATAACTCCGACAAAATATGTGTCGACAAATGAACGAACAGAAACAGACGACGTTCCAACAACCGAGGCGACAGCTGCAGAATATGTTCTAACAAATGCGACAAAACCAACAAAACAGCTTCCTATACATCTGACAATAAAACCCGTTATTTCTGCCAGCCAGTTGACAACAACAGTAGATGTTTCAACAGATCAAGCAGAAACAGCAAAAGATGCTCCTATAAATCAGGCAACAGTTACAACATCAAACGTTCCCCAAATGACGACAACAACAATAGCAGAAGCCGCCACAGATCCGTCAAAAGCAGCAAATTTTGCAACATATTTGGCTATAATATCAAAAATTCCAAAAAGTCAGTCAGCAACTACCAGTCATAATCAAACAACAGCAAACGATGGCGGACCAGCGACAGAGCTACTAGAAATAAGAAAAGAAGTGCCTACCACTGTGAATATATCAACAGGCGATGCAACTAATACAGTCGCATGCATAGCAGAAAATTCTACAACTGGAACCACACCAGTTACAGAAGATGTACCAAATGCAGCGGGTGATTCAGCGGAACTGGGTCTAAAGACAAATATTGGGAAAACAACAGTAGCAACAGCGCCAGCAACAGTGAATGAGACAACTTCAGAAGCAGAGAACACATTCGAGCTTCAAACATCCAAAACATCCAACGCGGTGATTGGATGCTGCTGCAAATGTTGCTTCGAAGATACGTGCAACATCTGCAGCAACGCATCCATCAAACTTTCTGTTGACTGCGCCTCCGATGCCAGTTCTTTCCATACCAATCAACCCCATTTTGCAACTCCGCTATCTCCCGACTCCTCGTCAAGCACTTCACACTTTTCCGCTGCGCCAGTGCTTGTAGGAAGCAGGTACAGTAGACCCGCCTTTGATTCTGACTTTCTCAAGGGTGAAACTCTTATCGAGACAATGGCAACCATTCAGGAGAAGGTCAAGGTGAACATGGGTCATTATCTGGAAGATATGGTATTGAAATGCAAATACTCCGGCCAAGATTGCAATGCCAGGTAAGAAAATGACTCGAATTATTAATTACTGTTTAATTCGAAAAACATCGATGGCTATAAATATAATTAAGTTTATCGTTTGTCTAAACAGCTTCCAACTTTAAGTAAATAGTAAGGCTTATCTGAACGACTTTCTTCTTAAATCTGACTTTATTTGACTTTATTAAACTCTATGACTGATAAGGATTGTGCGGACTTTGAAAATGTATGCTATTTCTTCTGTGCTATGATTGACTTCCATTATAGCAATCCTGTTTCCACAGTTCTTTAGTAGTTGCCGGTCTCCAGCGAATCGGATATAGGCTTGTGATGTGGGTCGAACGATGTCAGTTGAGTTTGGCTCAAGGTCACATAAAGGAATTATGTCGCCCTTTCTACTATGGCAACAGATCCCTACGTTTTATATTGAACTGATTGTCCATTTTACCTGCACTGATAGCATTTACCATAGCGCCTTTTCAGTTTTGGCACCATTTACCTGGAACGGTCTTTCATTTGACCTCCCCTTTCTAATTGTAATAGGACCAGCCGCCCCTTTATCCTTCTTATCCTTTCCTCCTCATATCCTCAAACAAAGAACTGGCTTGGTCAGGAAGCGCTTCTTAGATAGATAGCTCGAAGATATGGATAATAAATAATGCATTAAAATCGTCTGAGTTGAACTTACCTGTCTATATATGTATGTAATGTAAGTGTGTGTGTAACACAGGTATGTATGTAACATGGCATCTCCATGGTTCTTTCTAAGAGCATCTTAAAGGCGCTCCTCTCTAGCACAGAAACGATGTTAGGAATTCATTAAGAAGTTGATCTTTAAATGAACTAGTTGCGTTTTTGTCAGTGATTTTGAGAAGTTCTACAGTCCTCTTCATGGTAGCTGTTACATTTTTAATTCCGGATGGAATCAATCAAAGATGCTTCATTTTGTCACTTCCAGTGGCCGTAGAGCAGGTAAGACATCATCAGTGTAGTACTTTTGGATCGTCGTGCAGACAGACAAGGTTAAACTTCTATGCACTTCCAAAGCACCCGGTTGGCCGATTTTATTTGTCAGTATCAAAAGGGCCATTTTCTGTTTTGATAACCTGTCCAACTATGTGTGACTCATTCCGTGATGAGCTCATCAATTAATTGCCTACACTGCACCAGTTTAAGAACCATTTTAAAGGTTTCTTGTCAGCCGTATTCTTATAATGAGTATTTTAAAACATTTTCTTCGGATGAGCAATTGCTCAGACACAATTTAAAGCAAAGCAAATGAAATGTGTAATTGTCAGTAAATCGGTTGCTTGTAATTAGATGAACCACATAGCGGAACGCCATGTATTTCCGATTTCTGACTGTGTGTAAGATTGATATATATCACCACACTGTAAAGGATCAAACTTGACTATCATGAGGTGTTCATTAAAGTTTCACCAGCATCAATAAATGCGCTGAGCAACTGTGCGCGAAGGTCTTGATCAAGATCCCTACACATTAACCATTTCTCAGACTCCCCGTTACAAGGTTATAGTTCAAAACCAATCGGCTACCGTGTCACACAATAGTATTTAATAAATAACAGTGAAGCTGTTGTTAGTTCAAACGCTTCCACTTATTTCTAAACTCAGTATCAGTTTATGCAAATGCCAATCGCAGGTTTGCAGCTAGTAATGAACATCCAGCAAGAAGAATACATCATGGATGTTGGAGATTCAGCCGGAATACGTGTTGTCATTCTTCCTCAGCGACAAATGCCTTTCCCGGAAGACGAGGGCTTGACGATAAGGCCGGGACGCTACACCACCATAGCAGTCAAACAGGTACAAAACTATAGCTCAAATAGCGTTAACAAAATATAGACATTTTGCAGTGAAATAATCAAATACAGTTATTCGTAAGGGCGTTCGATCAAGATACACGATATCAACACAGAACAGCCATTGACGGCGTTTACTGAGTTGGCTAACGTGACAGGGCCAAGGAAATTCTCAACTATTTCTCGGTCTTAAGCCGACAGCCTGTACTTTTATACAAACTCAGTATTCAGCTATGCATCTATAAAAAGCTAATTTCATCCCCAAATATGGTAGGAGATATTTAGATAATTTCAGGCCAGATGACAGCCACTGTGTGCTCGGCTGTGCTAACTATACCTAACTATGCTGATGTACCCTCAATTAGTCCCGTGATGATGATGATGATGATGATGATGATGATGATCATCATCATCATCATCATCATCATCACATCATCGTCATCATCATTACTGCTATCATCATCCTCATGCTCATCATTATTAATACTTTAACTAATACTGTTAATAATAAATATAAATGTCTTGTTATTTTTGTTCTCTAAGTCTGTGATAAGTCTGCTGCCGTCTTCTAAAGGCATCTGCACTGATGGAAGTAGCATGCTTGGGCGGAGAAATGCATACGCCAGGAAATATCCAGTGAATTACAGCCTCAATGTGAGCAATGTTGCATTGGTCAATATTTTCATTGTGTGTATGCCTATATCTGGCCGACTTCTATAGCGCTGTTGTCATGAAGTGCAAGACATCAGTAAATGGTCGCTTATATGAGTTCGTAGTGGAGTCAATCCGATTGAGAAACAAGGTCAAAATCCGATAGATCGGGAAATCAAAAATCAGGCTACGATGGGTAAGCAGGTTTTGCCAAATAAGTCTCACGTTTATACCTAAATGACATTAAAGAACTAACAGAACGCATAGTACTGAGCAGCGAATTCCAAAACTTTGCACCAGTTTACCGAAAACGCTCAAAAGCCTAAATTTTCTCTAATGGGAGGCACTCGACATTGACCGACAGTCAGTGCGCGCGTCTAAATTAAGAGCATATGGGCATCGCTAGTTTTATTTTGTAGTGCTCTAAATATGTAGATAAAATTGAGTGGCTGCACTTAATTTAGTCAGGTTATGATAAATAACCTTAAAGATAACTGTTAGGCCAGACGCAGCAGCATTGCTGGAAGCCCCTTTTGTCTGCTTTTGGAACCTTCTAACCACGCTTGAGTCACGCAGTGCCGGATCCTGACAGATTGATGGAAGTCGCTAGACATGATATACTTGAACTTTGAGTTCTCTGTACTCTCAAAAACTGCCGCAAATCTTACGCTGCTTTTTTGTTTTGGTCTTCTCTGTCTAGCGGTTTATAACTCTCTCTCTCTCTCTCTCTCTCTCTCTCTCTCTCTCTCTCTCTCTCTCTCTCTCTCTCTCTCTCTCTCTCTCTCTCTCTCTCTCTCTCTCTCTTATGCTAAGGTATTGGCCCCATTCTAAATGCGTCTATTTCCGATGGTCAATGGCCACATGATTCCCTCCCCATCAAAGCGGGCGGACTTGGTATTCGACGGGTGCCATCGATTGCACTTTCTGCCTCTTTGGCTTTAGCTGCAGGCGTCCTGTCTCTCTAGTCTTCAATGCTAGGGGTTCGCATACTTCCTCAAAATACACGGTGTGATGCCAAATTTAGCTAAAGGCAGGCAGAATCCCTGATTTCGCCTCCTAACAACACCCTTATTCATAGGCAGGCATACTACTATAAACCAGTTCATCGAAAAGTTTACTGCAAATCTCAGTGCTTCAGTAAATGAAGCCTACAACCAAACACATTTGAAAGCGATTTCTGGCCCACATGCTAGCGACTGGTTGTATACTGTACCTATAGTAGCTTGTGGCTTGAGATTTGACGATGAAGTCATTAGAATAGCAGTCAGTCTTGGTGGAAGAACCGCATTATATGGTCATGTGCCTGTGGCGCTCTTGATGCTGCTGATGGCTAACATGGACTTTCCTGAACCCTCGGCCCGCCAGAACAGAATAAGACGTAGCCGTCTTTTTCTTCTTGAGGAATTACATTTACCTCGGGTAAAATATATGTAATATAGCATATAATATATATTAATCAGGTTTGCATGAAGACATGTTACCAGAACCATGTCATAGATGAGTGTTCTTGCACCGATGCTTACTTCCTGGATGGCGCTGCATTCAACAGACCATATCTACCTGTCTGTTCTCGCAGAAACCTTACTCAAGGTGAAAGCAAATACCATGACTCATGAATAAAAATATCTCATTGTTTAGTTTTGTAGGAATTTAATTTATTTTTATTTTCCTTATTGTCTATTATCAGTTATTCCTTGTACAATTTAATCACTATTTTATTTAAAGTTTTGTGTTTCTGTGGTGTTTCAAGCACAAGAGAGGGAAATTTTAATGTTGAAACTATTATTACTGGTCTGGTTGGCTACATTGGTTAACTCGTACGTCAAGGCGCCTCTGAGCTTGAGGATGCTTTTCGACTGAAGTTTATTTCAGAGAATTGAATCTCGGGCTATCACGGTCCGTACACGGGGACCTTAAATGGCGTGGAGGCCATTCAAAGGGACAGGGGTAGTGAAGAATCTCACCCGATTAATTCATTGAAAAATGAGCAGGGTCGAGGTCATACGGTGGCTACAGAACACCGTGTACATTTACATTTATCAATGGGCTACAGGTTTCCACGCGATTCACACCGTCACACTCTATTTATTTTTATTTAGTTGATAACGACAGGAGAAGGATCAAAGAAATTAATTTGGGGAGAAGCGATATTAAGGTATGGCAGAATATTAGTCTATATTTCAGTCCACCATGTTGAGGGTGAAAGTCCTTCTCTGACCCTCCTAGATCTGCTACTGATGACAAAGATGCCTTCAGACTTTTATTTCACGCTAGCACTGCCTATAAACTGGGAAAACTGGGACCTAAAGGGGCGTGGCCTTCATTCAAATCTGGTGTTAATGTCAGTGACGAAGTTTGACTATTGAAAATTACTGAAAATGATAAACATTGTAAATACATGCATACATATAATGTGCAGTTGCATTCGCTAAATAGAAACTTCAATCATATTATATCCATACGGATACATAATATATTTGACAAAGATGATGAATGACAGACTCCTGTAGATCTGTGATTGACCGATTCTAGGATAATGCAAAACGATCACTATTTCACTTGCAGATGATTGCATGTACGGCGTCAGTCTGAAGTTTGGAAGAAATGAGTTAAAATGTGACTGTCTAGATCTCTGCAGGTAACTTGACATCGTACTGATCGCTTGAAATGATTACAGTGTGAAAGTATTACGTCGTTTATTATACCCATGACAACAAGAATCAGTTAAATTGTCCTTTGCTTAGACATATAAGGCAACAAACTTGAATAAGGAATAAGCTATTGTCTAGGCCCGCTTCTGAAGTCCAGCTCTGGGACCCTAGCATCAGATTTAAGGAAAGAGAAGGCTGAATAAATTTAATGAAATTTTAGTTTTAAATTAATCTCTAATATTATGTTTATATTGTTACGCTTTGACTCTAGCAGCCAGGCCTGACTGTCGCACCTGAGAAACCGTTGATGATTTCTTACATTTTAGTGACGTGAAATATGGCGCTCACGCTTCCACAAGTATCTGGCCTACAAAGAAAGAAAGAGTAATACTGCTATCAGCATCATTATTTTCAATATTTCTGCATAATAATATCAATTAATAAATGATAATCTACATAATAAAAGGCTTAGATACGTACGTGATTAGTCAGTGGCGCCGCAGATGATTAATGAAATTATATTAAATAACTAAATGACCAGCAGATAGATGTAAGCTTTTATTCAAGATGTGCTAATAATTTAAAGTATCCAGTTCATTAATAAATATCGTTTCACAAATTTCGACATAAATATGGTTTGACAAATTTGATTATTATTATTGTTATTATTATTAATAATATTATTATTATTAATAGATTAATTGTCATATAAATAGTTCCACACAAATAATACGACTTCTAATATGATTTATACGTAATTTGCAGGCAATCTACAATTATTCTACATATATTAAATGAGGCAGAGTAAGTTGCTGGCAGCTATAAGATGTCGTTAATCAGGAACGCAATACACAGACAATATCCTTTAGCAGGATTTGATCGAGAACATTTGTAAGGTTAGGTAAGATTGATATAGAAATTAACATAAAATGAGAAAATTTGGCAATTGCTTTTATGGCCCCAAGGTAACTGGAGGAACAGCGGATTCTACATAAATGTAAGAGCAAGACACAGAGACAGAAAGACAGAGAGATAGAGCACGAGAGAGAGCGAGAGAGTGAGAGATGCGTGAAAACAAGGAACGTTGGGAGGGAAGATTTGCACAGAAAGAATCAGAGGAAGTGGTGGTTGAGGGGATTGGAGAGCGGAAAAGTGGTTGGGGAGGAAGAATAGAGAGTGGAGGAGGAGCGAAAGGCAAAAGTGGAAAGCAAATGGGAGTTTTAAAAATGTGAGAGAATATCAGGTTAGGGAGAGGCCGCAAATGGAAGGAAAAAATAGAGAGGGAGGAACATGGGAAGGGAAGATCTCGGAGAGATTATTGGAGAGAGAGGAGTGGTTGAAAAACAGATGGAGCGAAAGAGGATGCAGAAGTCGAGGGGAGGAAAGATTTGAAAGGGGAGGACAGATTAGGGAGGGATATGGGAAGGAAATGGGAGTTAAGAGGGAAAGTTATGTGAGGGAAGAGAACAGACGGGAAGCAATTGAAGAAATTCTCCAAAAAGGACATTTTGCTGAACTAGTAGTGCGCAGATGCATTGCGAGTTATAGCCTAGTAACAAAAATAATAACCCTGGGCCCAGTGAACGTTTCGGGGCAGATTTCATCTGGGAGGTTAGGCGCTGTCTATAGGTCATTAGAGGTTGAACCTCGACAGGCAAATTTTTCTTTTCCAACGCCTTTCTATATTAGTCCTGCGCTACAATACTGTCGCATTAAAGGGAGCGCCCCAGATACTCCTGAGGATGAGGTAGACATTTGCCACTTCTCTTATGATATTGTTGTTGTTGTTATTGATGATGATGGTCAAGATGCTAACAGTAATAATGATAATACCAATAACGTCTATAATAAATTATGATGATGACCAATGTCATAAATTGTAATAATAATAAGGTAAAATGGTTGCTTACATCGAAAACGAGTGTTTCATAATGGATAGTGCTTTGACCTGTCATACATAATATTCGTCAATGCAGACAAATAAAAAGCTTGGATATCGATTGGAGCTAGAGTTATTTCAAAATGTTCCTTTTGTCTGCAGAAGGGCTTCAGCAATATATATGGAAACCTTACACCAAATTTCAACATCTCTGACAGGGAGTTTGTGAGAGATAATCTTCTTAAAGTCGACATATACTTGGAAGATTTGGGCTTCGAGATTTATAAAGAAACGCTAGCGTATCCAGTAAGTATTGAAGTGTGCTAGTGTAGCATTTTAATTGCATGTCAATCGATTTTTTCATATGAAAACAGTTGCTTGTTCACAATGAAATTTGAACGCGAAAGGAAGCAAATCGAAAATGTAAGACACGAGCAAGACTGAATTAGCGCTGATGTTTGAATTTAGAAAGTATTGTTGATGCCTAAAACTGATAGTAACTCGCACGTGGCTGATATCTGAAACATCTGAAAACACTTCTTTTCCAAAAATCTTATCGGGATTCTTCCTCTTCCCCTTATCTCTCTTCTCGCTTCAATTTCAAACATCATCCACCGTAGCCGTCCGACTGTCTGACTGCCTGACTCCTGGATCTTGACCTGGAACCGAACCCTTTTGCCTAGCGATTTTGTTTTGACTGAGTGCTTGTGAATAAACTGGTTCCCGCGACTTAGCTTTTGTTGGGCGCTGTAGAAATCTCGAGATTACGATTACGATTACGATATTTAACCAATTAAAACGTGTATTTCGTAGGCCTTAAATTCAAAGGCACAAAGGTTATGCTGTCCACGCTCTGCCAAATAATACCATCGTTTATCAAAATGCTACAATAATATAATATATAATATTTCAATATAAAATGTTATAATGCTATAATAAATGCTAATGCTAATAATAATAATAATAATAATAATAATAATAATAATAATAATAATAATAATAATAATAATAACAATAATAATAATATTAATAATCAACTCATCAATTTCATAATAAATATTTCATAATAAATATTTGTTGTCGTGCAATTATTTGCCTGATTCGCTGTATTCTCGCGTTTTAGCTGGCCAACTTCTTGTCTGACTTGGGAGGAGTCTTTGGACTTTGGTTTGGGTGTGCTGTCTGCACCTTCTTCGAGCTTCTTGAATTCTTTGTCGATGTAGCCGTGTTTTCCATACGCAGGCTGACCGCTTATAGAACCATGAAAAGAACCCAGTGAAGCTGAAATGATTTTCACTCAGAATTCGTACAGTTTCGTCCTTCTGGAATGCAGTGAAATTTTTACTTAAGTGGATCAAACACTACATGTTGAATCTTCCTACTTCAGACTTTCAGAAGTCATCGATAGCTGAAGACCAGAAATTTCTTAAGAACCCAGTCGCTTAGTGAAAGGCATTTCATTGTCGTCATCATACGATTCTATTTCTGTCATCGTCATTGCTGTCGTTTTTGTCACTGACATTAACACCCAACATCTTTGCAAGCGATAATTCACTGTAGCCGTCACATTAAGGATTAAAACGTTCCTTAAGAGCAAACATAGAAAATCACCTGCTTGCGTATCATACATATCCAACCATATTAATAAAAAACGCAAGGACCAACGAAGACGCGCATGGTCATCGCAGAAGATCCACGAACTCACTGGCGGTGATGCAGGACTAACGTTGTCTACATGAATGAGTAAATTTATGTTCTGTTCATATTACTATCCTTTCGACTATTCTTAGGCACATTTATAAAAGTTTTACAAATGTATCAATCGTTTTTTTCACTCGTGTCAAATATTTCGATGGGTGAAATTGTGATTGCATTCGTATTACAGTTGATCAGGAGACCCTGTTTCAATGTACCGAACTTGCACCTAATCGTTCGTGGTTTTATATTTTACCTGAGGATAGGAGTTTGCCACTGGTCTTCAGAAGACTGCATCATCTGTCAACCAGCATCAAAAGGTTGAAAATCAATTATCTTTCCTGCTCTTTAGCCGATAGTCCCAACACCCAAGTCGCTACTTTAAAAATAAAACGAGTAATATTTTGCCTAGTTTTAATTCTCGTTCGTAATAGGTGGAACATTTCCGTGCTTTAACTTGAACTATCTTACATTAGAAATGCATTTATCGTAACATACTGTCCAAAGAACTGACCTAAAGACGAGGCCAGGCCCCTTGTGCGTAGGTCAGGTCGATGTTCTTTCTGGGAAAAAAAACGAAGGCTATAGAGAGAGGATCTTCACATTTAGAGCTCCACTATGACTCTACCGGTATCTTCCGAAGCATAATTTATTAACTGTGGTAGTCGAGAATCGCCAGCACAGAGTACGGGTACGAGACCTTACTTCGTAAGTTGTGGTGCGTGATAAATATAGTGTGAGGCTGGAAGTCCAAAACATGGAAATGGAGCGAGAGACTGTGACAGTGGGAAGATGCGTTCCCTACATGTGCCCAGGGTAAAAAAGACGCAAATACATATCATAAGATTTCCCTGTCCCAGAAACTAAGAGAACGACCGGTGTCTTAGATTGAAGGCCGTAGTTTCAGAGTTACGAGGTATAGAATGATAGTGAAGAGAAAGGAGGTGTATAAAAATGGAACGACTACTGACAATAAAGGAACGAACCATTTTTAAGAAAAGACCATGTTCAGGAAGTTGCCCACTGAACGACCGCGTGAAGAGACAGAGTCAGATCTCGAGACAGAGCTTTATAGTGTTGACTTTCTTAAAGAAGCGGCCAATCTTGAAACTCTCCACGAAAAAATAGACACTATGGGAAGATAGAGGTGGGGAACGGCCATGCTATATCGAGAGTAAAAGGGCAATGACGCATACGGCTCTGGGTGTAGAACTGGAGTCACACCCGCCCTGCGAAGTTGTATACAGACTGCAACCGCGACCTACGATGTTAGAGTTCAGCAACTGTAGGGCTAAGGCTTTGGTCCAACGTCGTCTAAACGGACACCAGTTAACCTGCTATAGGTCGACCATTTCAAAATGGCGGTCGTGCTTCGGTGATAGGTGAGTAAAAATGTTTTAAAGTAAATGAAAACGAAAGCAAGATAAGGAACTAGCTCGGGAACGCAGATACGGACATAAGTGACGGTTGAACACTCGAGGACTATCGAGCAAATTCCATAAATTACATTATAATATGGAACAATTAGTACACACAGACCTTAAAAAGCCCCCAAGAAGCGTTATATATTTGACATCAAGCAACCGTGGATTGTCGAAAGTTACATTACAGACTGCATTTGCGCTGTATTTTATTCATTTCGCTTACAGAAAAATTGTGACTTGTTCGCAGAATTTCGCTTGAAGTATCACAATTCGTCTATTTAAAGTCAAGCGGTGATCTGCTTGGCCATTGTTTCGACTGAGAGCGCCGGATAGGTGGCTTTTAAACTCAATCGATGATCGCGAGTCTTTGATGGTTCCGCATTGTTCTGTTTCTATGCCTATGCATCTAGGCTATACAAGACAGAGCAGACAATATATGCGACAACGCAATTTTTAATAATGCCTGTGCATCGACAAAGCACACTACGTGAAACTGACCTTTGATCTCGAAAACAGACACAAATTGCACACGATTTGCAGCGCTTTGCATACATTGAATAAGCATTTTATTGTATGCATGCCTATGTGTCTGACTAGTTATACATGTTTGCGATGAGACTCAGCATTGAACATGCATGAAAAAGGCAGATTATATTCTGTTAAATAGCTATTGTTATGAATCGATATAAGTGTAAAGTAAGAAAAATGTATAACTATTACAGGTTGAAAAGCAGTGGGCTGAACATCTCAAACGTAAAGTTATTTTGAAACTAGAACTTTTGTTATACAAGAATATGTTCTGCACAAAATACTAAAAGTGAATAAGGGAATAACATATTTACTGGAAGCTTCTGTTACCAGTAACCTTTGGATGCATCGGTAGACGCATTAGTAGCCTACACGTGCTAAGCACAGAAACAGAACTTTCGCAGGAAAATCAAAAATAGTATTAATCTTAAGACCTGTTTAATCAATCTTTTTGAGTGTTTTTGCGCCAAAATGCAGACGATAAGAAAATATTTTGACAGGTTCTGAAAGACCCTAAATATTACATGGTATATAACAGCAACTTTAAGTCATTCGAAGGCAAAGAGAGAACCAGCGTTGGAATGTGACGTTGAAAAAATTTCATTTGGCTATTTACCTCAATGCCAGAGTTAAAAAGAGTTATGTAGAACACTATAAAAATCCAAAGTAGCTCAAAATCTGTCACAGCGTGAGATATGCATTGCACCGACTCCTATTTTCTTTCATTTAATTGTGTTCACAGACTTGCGCAGTCATCGCTCTGCCGGTGACACTCGTGGAAAGACCTCTTCTCCCAGTTTGCAGTTATATAATGGCCGCATTCTGAAGCTCCTCGGTCGCTCTTAGCTTATGCTGCTCGAATAATTCGGAGATGGCCATATCGAGTGGCTATTTATAGTCTCTGATGCTCCTAAATTTCAAGAACCACATTTGCAATCTCAGCAGCTTATAGTTTTCATCCATAGGATACACATTATCTGAACGAGGAAGCTCACGGGGCCACGCGTATACAACCTGATTGTAGTTCAATAAGACCAAGTTGGCTGTCATCCTACGCGTGGTCCGCGTTTCAAAACGTTCGCCTGAAAACTGCTTAAATCTGAAGCAAAGTCGAAGTAAACTTGAATAGACAAAGTCTGACCTGAATCAGTCTGAAATCATAAAAATCTACATCACTGAACGGCTGAAAATGAAGCAAACTTCACTCATCCATTGTAATTGTAATTGTAAGCAGAAATTTGTATAGCCCCGCATCAAGCGAAACTTAGTAGAGGCGCTAAGCTACAGGCAAAGATCTTAGAGTCTTAGACTAAGATATGACACTCAATGTATCTGAATGTACACACCACCTACCTTGGGATGTTTGGCGCCACCATACGATTGGATTGATAGTTTGTAAACATGGCTTCGAAGCCAGGAGGGATCTGTTGTGCTGCGATTAATTGCAGCGTACTTATATTACCTCGTTGGCAGCGTAACGACGTACAATGCGCAAAAGATTTCACTATTTAGATTTCCGAAAGATGTTGAAAGGTATGTACAAAGTAACGTATAAACTATATTATTAAATGTTCGATGACTGCTGTCGGTGATACACATAACATACATCACATACCCGATAGATCCATTGAAAGATGGACAGGGTCGAGGCCATACTGTCGGTATAGAAAATCCCGAATACATCACACTCTTCTATCAATCACCGCTTTTCATTCCTAAAGCTGTTATACGTGATCAGAGGCCCACAAACAATGCTATTTGGAAACATTGGAAAACGTTTCTGTTTCTAAAATATCACTTGAAATGTTGGCGACCGGCAAACGTTCTCTGTGCAAAGTCTGTTCTGGCTTTCAGATCTTGTATAAGAACGCATCTCTTCCTGGACTTATTTCCTAGGTTGTTTCCATGTCGTATCAATATGTAACTTTTGCTTATAACTTGCCCGGCAACATTTTATTGTAGAAAATTAATAGTTATCTGCTGTTACTGCTTTATTACATGAGAACAGGTGTAAGAAGTGGAGAGTCAACACGCGGCGTTCGGACCTGGACTGCAAAAGTGTTGAAGTGCTGAACAAAACCTTCCGACTGTGCAGTAGGCATTTCGAAGATTCACAGTTCATGAACACCAGACATGACAAGCTTATATGGAATGCAGTTCCAACACTGTTTGATATTCCAAACAAGCCATCATCGATCACACAAAAACGATGACACATTATTTTTTCAACGATCCGTGGTTGTGGAAGACACAGGGACAATCTTGATGTCACAGAATTTCGTTCCAATTTTAGATATATCGCTGTTGATAAATTGTTTGTTGATAATTGTGGACGAAACTGTGAAAATGATATAGATGATGTGCTTATAGATATATCGTCATTGTCGAATCTTTTGAAGTCCAGGTTACATGATGATGAACACTATGCTTCCGCTTCTCATATTGATCATGAGATCACTTGTGAAATGACATGTGAAGATGACTTTGACCTTCAAGATATATCAGATATTCCTGATTTGCCACTGGAGGTTGACAATGTCTTGGCATATATGAGTGGCTATATCTTAAGAAAGTGTGGCTTTAAAGATGGATCTGGCATGTGCCAAACATGCAATGATTTGTACACAAGTGTACACTTGTGTTATCCTCAGTTTCCTTTCTTACGTCTAAAGGCATTTAAAGACACTGGTTGTTTAGTTTACCCATCCATGGCGTTTTTGGCTTTCACCAGGGACCTTTCACCAGGGACTTGGAAGAACTGTTTCAGAATTCATTTGACAAATTGCAGCATAGTTCTGGTATATTAAAACGACGATGCTTATTTGCCCAAAAGAATTTAGATATTGATGCATGTGGATCAGCAACATGTGGTGCCTGGCTGAAATACATGATGAAATTGTACATGACAGTTCGAGTCCACAGTAAGATCAAAATTCTTAACCAGCAACTTCAAAACTCCTGCAAACTTAAGCTTAATCGCAATCGTAAAGCAAAGAAATTTTTGCATGAGTAAGCAGTTCAATTTATTTTTTTCATTTGTCTGCCTTCTGTTGGTTTGGTCATGGATACAGACTTCTGAGTCTTTATTGTTGACATTGTTTCTTTACTGAAGATGAATGTGAAACCAAAGATCTTTGTGTAATACTGCTCAGCTCCATACACGTAGTTCAATGTTAATGTTCTTAATTATGTATATTTGAATTATGTAAACTGTGAGTGAATTTTATTTGCAATAAAAAAAATTATTCACTTGTATATCCAAATTTCAGGCCGAGAACGCTTACCAATAGGCTACATTATTTGTCTTACAGTATATAGTAGTGAAATGCCGCGTCTATCTTTGCTAAGAAGCTATCAATCCAATCACTACGTGGCGCTACGGTCTGCGTACATTTGACCACCACCAGGCCGAATACACAGCGGAGATAGGAAGTGTCATATCTTAGTCTAAGACTCTAATATCTTTGTAACAGGTTTGCAAGCGAAATATTGTTCACCTCTATGAAGGTGCTAGCGGCTTAAAATAGGTAAAAATGGCGAAAATATGCATTCGCAAGTCTGTCCTATCAACCAGCTATCCATACGGGTTTTGTATGTGAGAATCAAGGTGAAATGTTGTCCTGTCGTCGGATTGCTGTGGCCGTGTTTGCGTTCCAGTTAGAAGATCCATGTTTCTGAATGGTTCCTATAGAGACATGTAAACAAATGTGTCGTCATTACCTTTTAATCGAACAAGCTATTAAGCAAAATGACTGACGACCAATCATCGTTGGTTAAGCAATCGAACCACCAATCGCTTGATTTGAAGCCGTTTCATCTAAACGTCGTTGTTTTGGCTTTTACATACGTAAACAAGAACAAAGGCAGCGAGGCGCGTCAACCCTTAAATAAAATGTAAGACAATACGCGATTGCTAGCCTATGCAACAAAGGTGTAGTACAGCGGCTAATATATATGTAGGCTTAGACATTGAGCTAACCAGTGATTTAATCAACTGCGTTAGTCTATGTCTAAAGTTTAGCTGTCTGAAGTTCCAGTTTTCCACCCAGTTTGTCACCTTCTCGTTCGTCTGCAGCATGTCACTGACACCAAGGAGTGAGAGTCGGGAAAAGGGAACTACGTTTGGATATCGCTACCACCTGCCGCGTTACCTGACCGAAGAAGACGAAGAACGTTATGCCACTCCTCGAGAGCTCTGGCGTGGACTTGTCCAGGACGTCACTGCTCACGGACTGCTGAATCTCGAACAAGCCAGAGGTGAGACCGTAGACGCCTATAACCTTTTCGGTGTGGTAACCTTTGGTCATCTGTACCTCGACGTAATTCAACTGGAAAGTTCAGCATTTATCGTACGACAGCGGTGTTCTCGTGTTCGCGACAATGTATGTAAGTATGTATCGAAAAACGTATATAGCGCTTTTTAAGTAACTCACAAGAGCGGTACGGCATGGCCGCATAGAGACCTCTCAAAAGGTGCGTCTCAAGGAGGACAGAGAATGTTTCCTGGACTGTTGAAGAGGCGAGAGATAATATATTCCTACCAATTCTGTAATAAAAAATTGGCATAGCCCGTATTTATCTAACCATCTGGTTTAAAATAAGCTTGTTCAAAAATGTCAGCTGAAGTTAACTGAATCATTGAAGGTGCAGTGCAATTATCGGATCTGGTATTAGCGCATCTTGAAAAGAACTGCCGCAATTTATTTGCATAAATCAGTACAAGTCTATTATTACTTTTGTATTATCAGTGGCAAATTTATCAGTTACTTTATAAATAAATGATAGGTAAATTCAAGAAAGGGTTCTGGATCGTCGCAATGTTGCTGATGACGGTTGGGCTGTGCTACAACTTGAAAGGTCTGACAACGAACTACTTACGCTACCCAGTCAATGTCGCCATCAGTTTAATCCAGCAGCAGCAACTCGTCTTCCCAGCCATCACAATCTGCAACTTGAATCCGATTCGCAAGTCGGCAATGGATCCTGCCATCCAAAATAATCAAGATGTTAACATTCCACTGAAAAGACGCAGGAGAAAACGCGCTTGTAAAACCAGTTTGCTATTAGCCACTAAGAATATTAATAGTAGTTCAATAAGTGGAAGTGGTAGTGGGTAGTATAGTGGTAGTGGTGGTAGTGGTAGTGGTGGTAGTGGTAGTAGTAGTAGTAGTAGTAGTAGTAGTAGCAGCAGTAGTAGTAGTAGTAGTGACAGTAATATTTGTAGTAAAAGCAGTAGATTGCTGCCCTGTAGTTGATAATGCTATCCTCGGAAATTTAGTTCAATTCATCTGCCTAAACCTAGACTAGGAAGCGAAAAGTCCGCACGAGATAGGAGTGTTAGTAGTATTTTCCTATTTATTCTATTCACGGAATCCAAGTGCTAGGGTTCTTTTTTCGCCACAGTTCAGTGTCCGGATGGATGGACTTCTCACATGAACAACTGTTACTTCGTATCGCCATCGGCGGCAACTCAAAGCGGAGCGCGGCGCGACTGTCAATTGAAGGCCGTAGGATCAGATCTTGTCAGCATCCTCGACGAAGCGGAGAACAACTTCACCGTAAACGTGTATGTTCTTTATTTCTGGCTTCTTCGAATACATGCAAAACTTGGGAAGTTATTATTTCGAATGAAGCACCGCGGTCTTTTGTTGTTATTTTCGTTAACACGTTTAATACTACTTGGGTATACGTATCATTATTATTATTATTATTATTATTATTGTTGTTGTTGTTGTTGTTGTTGTTGTTATAATTATTATTATTTATTTTATTATTATTATTATTTCAGCCGTCCTGTTCCTCGTTGTATTGTTGTCGATGAAGAACTTGATTTGCGACTGGGTACCCTCGCTCGCTTATTATTAATAATATTATTATTATTATAATAGGCGTCAGAAACGACTTCCAGGGTGTCGGAACATTTTCTAGTAAAATGTTATTATTATTATTATTATTCCAGAGGTACGTAAATTCTATAAAGATTGTGATACTGCAGCGGTCATGTCAGGAAATCTGATTTAAGTGAACTTTCTGCGTAACAGCATTAAAATTGGATATAAATATATTGTTTCATCAAAGTTATTTTATGTATAAATTTTAGTGCTCCTGACAAAGGTTTCTGGATTGGACTGTACAAGAGATCAGTGGCGGCAATCGACGATTCATACTGGTTGGATAACTCAAGTTCAGGATACCGCGACTGGTATCCAGGACCGGCAACATGTCTTAGCTTCTCACCTCAACCATCGAGCGGCTACTGCTGTGTAGTTCGATCATATAGGTGCTCTGCTTGGCTTGTCTATGACTGCGATGCAACTTTGACCTATATATGCAAAATTTCGGGCCGTAAGTATTACACGCTCTTTCGAATTTGAAGTCATTCATCAATATTGGCTTCACATCCTTGTAAACATAATCCCAATGTTGCTTCATATTGTACACAAGTAATCACCTCTTCTGCTAGTTACAGCTTATTAATGTCTTAAATTAAATTTTGGAGTCAGATGAAAAGCGAATAACATGTGCTATTTTTTTGCATTGATTATTATTATGTAGAGTGGCCGAGGAAAATATAGCGTACATTAAGTCCTATTACAAAGTCATATTAATTTATTATAAATATCGTAGCCTTCCTTGTAGAGCAAATATGTATGGCATAAATGTTTTGCATAGCTAGCTGGGCTTGTCTTCTTCAATAAATCACCGCGATAGGACCTATGACTCCAAAGTTTCTCATAGGTTTAACGCATAGGCAACAGTATGCCACGAAGAAACCAGTATGAATGTACCAGAGGTGGCATGTTACTAGGAGAAGCATGAATGTGTGACTTGTGCTCATTTACGAAACGCAGGTATAGTCTTTTTTAGTCCCAGCAAAAGCTACTGTAAGTTCCATATGTATCTCTCCTTTGAATGTCTTATCACGAGTGTCTTTTCGTTCTTAACTCAGCTAAACAACGCCAAGCACAGTTGCACATGGATGGGGTGATGGGGTAGTAGACCATCTGAACTAACTCAGCCTGCATCCTTACGGGATTGATAAATAAATACCAACGCTGGAAACTCTCTATTTCTCACTGGCTTTCAAACATCTGGATATCTCTTTCACCTGGCGATTGACTATCCGCGCCTCCGATTCGCTTTTCTGTGTGACCTTGCGCGAGTTACAAAGTTTCGTAATAATAATAATAATAATAATAATAATAATAATAATAATAATAATAATAATAATAATAATAATAGTGCGCGAATTCGTACTCTGTGGCAAGGCTGGCTCATCATCTCGCCCCTATTCAGCTGGGGGTGGTATTCCGGGAGGCGCTGAGGCAGCTGTTCATGCGACACGTCGTTGGGTATCTACAATGTCTGAAGACAACGTCATGGTCAAGCTAGACTTTTCCAACTATTTCAACACGCTGCGCAGAGATTCGCTTCTAGAGGCCGTGGCCAGAGACATTCCGGAGCTCTACCGCTTTGCTCACGCTGCCTACTCCAGTCGACCGCTCCTGCTGTACCCCTCCAAAGGCATATATTGAGAAGATGAGACCCAGTAAGGTGATTCTTTGGGCCCTCTATAGTTCTGTCTCGCACTACAACCTCTTCTGCCAAAGTTGAGGTCGCATCTCCGAATCGGATATCTAGATGACCTCACGTTGGGTGGTAGCAAGGAGACAGTGGCCGCCGACGTACAACTTATTATGCAAGAGTCTAAGAACCTAGGACTGCTACTGAATCGTAGCAAAATGCGAGATTGCGTGCCGCGATATCCTGGCTTTGAATGAGGACCCTGCTTTCCACGGGTTTAAGAGCATGCCTTTTGAGGAGATGACTCTGGTGGGCGCGCCGTTGATGCCAGGTCCAGCTGTCGACAGGGCAATTGGAATGAAGGCTGACGATCTTGAGAGAGCGATTACAAGATTATCTCTGCTTCACGCACATGACGCTCTGGTTCTGCTGTGGAACAGTTTAAGTGTTCCAAAGCTGTTATACTTTATGCGCACATCCGTTTGTGCTGAGTCCCAGAGCGTGACTCGGTTCGACCACTTGTTGAGAGACGGTCTATCAAATATTCTAAATGTGGACCTTGGTAATGACCATTGGCAACAGGCTTCGTTGCCTGTGAAAGATGGTGGTCGGAATTCGCTGTGCATCTACGCTGGCATTATCCGCCTTTCTGGCTTCTGCTGTGAGCACAAGCGAACTTCAGGCTTGCATTCTGCCACCGGAGTCGGCTGAGATGCCATACGAACTCGTGAGCTCACCAACCACCGCATGGATGGCCCTGACAGGTGCGGAGCCACCAACGGGAGCAGCATCACACCGCCAAAACGTTTGGGATACTGGTTGGATAAGCAAGGCCTGCACTGATCAGATCGAGTCCGTTAGTGGTCCGTGCGATCGCGCTTGCCTCCTTGCCTCACGAGCACCACATTCCGGTGAATGGCTACTGGCTCCCACTGTATCTGCTTTGGGTCTGCGTCTCTCAGACAAGGAGGTACGGTTGGCAATTGGGGTGAGACTGGGCACAACACTTTGCGAACCGGATTTATGCCACCACTGCGGGGGAAATGTCGACGTCAGTGGACTACACGGCCTGGTTTGCAGAGCAGCAGGCGGCAAACGACAGCGGCACAGTATGCTGAACGACGTCATTTGGAGAGCGATGAACAGAGCCAAAATTCCTGCACAGAAAGAACCTCTTGGCCTTTCGAGGGAAGACGGAAGACGCCCTGACGGTGTGACGCTCACCCCTTGGTCGCGTGGTCGGTGCCTAGCATGGGACGTCACAGTACCGGACACCTATGCAACGTCTCATCTACCTTACACATCGGTCAGAGCAGGTGAAGCTGCCGACCGCGCAGCCTCGTCCAAAGGATGAAGTACGCCACCATCACTCGCTCTCACGCCTCTGTGGCAGTGGCCTTGGAGACCAGCGGAGCCTGGAGCAAGGAAGGACTGGAGTTCATCACAGAATTGGGAAACCGGACAACAGATGCAACCCATGATCCTCTAGAAACCTCTTTCTTGTTTCAGAAGATTTCGGTGGCTGTTCAACGAGGAAATGCCATCTGCCTCCTCGGAACATTGCCATCATACTCTGAACCCTCTGGAGACGGCGATTTTTAAATTAATTTATTTTAATGAAACTGTCACACTTTTTTACACTATAATAATAATAATATTATTATTAGCTTAATTGCTTTTACGTGGCATATAATAATAATAATAATAATAATAATAACAACACAATTTCGGAGTACGAACATTATTTTGGAGGTTAAAACGGTGTTCGTTTGGTGGGTTGATGTAGTTGCTTTTGCACAGCTTTCTAATCCCTGGGACTATAGCCACAGAGAAGTTTTGTCTATAAAGGCATTCAAATAACTGCGTTAGCTTTGCATATTTGGCCCATCTATTCCGATGGTTCTTCCGTCTCAAATTCGTCGTTTTTGGCTTCTTTTCCATCTTGAAATGCCCTGTGGATAAGAGAGATAATGAATTTATGGAGGATAAAGGATCGAAAGACCTGACCTCTCTAATCTCGAATGGACTTGTCTAAAGAATTATGATTTTCGGACTGCAGATGCATTCGAAGTGATATCTAGTCATCTATTGATGACTTGTGTATGACGATTAAGGCACTTTAAAAGGCTCGGTAAAGAGGTGCTATATTAACTGCCTTCATATGTTCATACATATACATAATTACATCATGCATGCATACATACATACATACATACAAACATACATAAATATATACACATATATATATACACAGACACACACGAATACCTACATCACAATGTCCAGTGTTTCCAGTGCATTACATACATTAGTTGGTGTCAGTTTTTAATTTTCCTCTTCTTTTCTGTTTTGCTTAAGTATTTCTTGTTTTGTCCAGCTACCACTATTCAGGCAGAAATAACTACAAGGTCTACAGCTAAAACAAAGACAACTACTAAGGCAATTACAAAAGAAACACCTACGATAACAAAAACAACTCCGGAAATAGCAACCCCTGCGACATCTACGGTCACAGTGACTAACACTGAGAAAACTGCACATCTTCAAACAACCATTAGCACAGCAACAATTAGCCTCAACACTGTTAAGACTGCACTATTCGATTTCGCAATAACAGATGGGACCACCGACAATGCATCAAAAACTTTGGCTCCAGAAGCAACTTCAAGCGAAGAACTAATTGTGACAACATCCCCGGAAACTACAACTGCTGAAACGTTGCCAGATGAAGCCATTACACTTGTTACAATGGGGATCACGCCTCCGCTAGAAATAGCAACAAGAGACACGACAGTTAACGTTGCAACAACTCCATCCATTACTAAAGAAATAACAACATTAAGTGAACAAGAATCAACAGTAACAACAAGGACAACACTCCAGTCATTGCCAACAACAGAAACAACTATGACCGAAGAACGGGCAACTTCAACCCCATCTACGCCCCCAATAAGCCCCACAAAACAACATGATTCCGTTGGTTGTTGTTGCCAGTGTTGCTTTGTATTGCCCAACAATGAAATATGTAACACCTGCAGCAACAGGACACTGGATTCGACAGCACAGTGTTCCTCGATCACTCCAAAAATTTCACAGCAAGCCACGACAACGAAATACCCGCAAGTTGCAGGCAGTCCACACTTCACCGCTCCCACTTCGCTTGCTGGAAGTAAATTTTCCGATCGAAAGACACTCAATCCAGCCTTCCTCAAAGGCGAGAGTTTTATTGAAACTGTTGCGACCTTACCGGAAGAGAAAAAGATCAATCTTGGTTACACTCTGGAAGACTCTATCTTGGACTGCAAATATTCCGGTCAGAAATGTGACTTCAAGTGAGTATAATTATTGTTATATACTTATGATACAGTTCATTTCTAATCTAATCTGTAAACTAATCTGTAAACTTGTATAGCGTCTTTTGCCCATGAATCAGACTGTTGGGCTTATTATTGTATTAATGATTCTCAACTTATCTAGAATAAGTCCTTTAAAACAAATTACTCCACAGTCTTGCTAATTACACAGTCATATTTCATGATTTTGTATTAAACAGCAATTCAGCGTTTAAACGTTGATTCTTCACACATCATATTTAATCCTCTTCTGAGTTAAAACCACTTAGAAGCTTAAGATACCTCATGCGGTTATCATTTAGTGTTGTCTTTGATCAGTGACTTTGAGACGTTCTACAATCCCCTACATGGAAACTGTTACGTCTTCAACTCAGGTTGGAACCAGTCAAAACTGTTGCATGTGACAACTTCGAGTGGCCGCAGGTCAGGTCAGTTCTCTCTTGGTCTTTCGCCTTCAATATTCTCTACCAAATGGCTATCAGTAAAGTTCATACCCTGGATAACAACTGCAAGACTGGACTGATTAAGTGAAGAGCGAAGGCTTATTTCAGGAAATTAAATTTATTCAGTTTTTTAGTAAGACATCTTGCGATAAATTTGTCCATCGGCGATCCTAAAAAATATTAGCTCTAAGCAAACCCTGGAAAAACTTTATACTGCGCTTACTAAAAACCAGTAAAATTATTATTAATATTATGTAAACCAGTAAAATTATTATTGTAGGTCTAATATTTACGGCTTTTGGATACCTTTTAACATGCAGGGTTGCAGCTGGTGCTCAATATCTGTCAGGATGATTACATCCCAGACATCGGAGATTCAGCTGGACTGCGAGTGGTCATCAAAACCCAGAGAAAGATGCCCTTCCCTGAGGACGAAGGAGTGACTATCAGCCCAGGACACTATACATCCATAGCTATTAAACAAGTAAAATACAAATTTCTAATTTAGGTCAGCTTAGCGTTGTGTATACGATACAGTCGAGCAGAAGTAACGTCGAGTGCGGTTTATTATCTACAAACTACCAGGACATCCGGGTCCTTTCAACCAGATGGTCAGATGGGGTCAGTATTTCAATACCAACACAAGTTGGGAGGTTATTCAGGTGACCTTTTGTTGGAATGCTGCGGCCGTATTAATACTTCAATAAATAGATCCGTCAACCCCAAAACCACGCGCCTGGGGAGTGTACGCTTATGTGGTGTTACCTTTACTTTTTTAGGTTATATTAGATTAGATTGCCCAGCTTGTGTTTTGGTATAATAAAATTGACATACAGAAGGTTTGATTTGGTATAAGGAGACGTCTTCTGAATCATACTAATTCTGAAGCGAACAACAAGAACAACAATAATAATATAATAATATAATATCTATAATAATAATAATAATATCCGGCCAGGTATTTGGCTTCGGCAGTTGCCAGCAAGCTTGAAGATGGCTTCCGACCATAATAACAAAAATTATATATTTTGCAATATTATGATTTTTACTACTTCTAGTAGTAGTACCACCACCACCGCCACCGCCACAGCCACCACCGCTAGCTACTACGAAAATAATAATAATAATAATTATTATTGTTATTATAATGCGCTTGCTTTTTGCAACACTTTCGCCATGCCTGACCTTGACGAGGATTAGCCGTTCCAGGTGTAATTCTTTAGGTTCTGAGATATCAAAATGGAAAAGAAGGATAGAGGAGCTATTACAGTAGATTGTATTTAAAGTTTGTGAAAGTGAGAAGATGGCGGATTGAATGAGTCAGAATAAGGTATTTGTGACAACTTGAAACTTCAGGTTTGAATAGAGCGCATGATGGAGGGGATAAAGGTAACTGAGGGATAATTGGTGGCCGATGGATGGGGTGGATGACCGGATAAATAATTCAGGTGGGAGACCGTTTGAGAAGCGAGGTGTCTGATATGAATCAGTTAGAGTACTTTAGATGAGTAGTGACTGGAACTGGAAAAATGAGGCAAGAGTACGATCTGTCTGTAGTTAGGTCAGTGAAAAAACTTTGAATTGAGTATGTTGGCACATAGTATTGAAGTCATAAACCAATTATGTTTTTGTGAGACTGTTGCAACTCAACTGCCACCTCCTTACGGCACGTGCACAAATGGACATCAAAACAGTTCTGAGAAAAACGCCTATGCAACAAAGTATCCCGTAGACTACAGCAGAGAGGTGAGAGACTGCAACTTCATTTCATATATTTCCATTTAAATCATTATTGTTAATAAAATAAGTAACTCCATGTCTCAATAATTGGTTTGATAGTTTATTAGATTGAGAGCGACGAAAGGACGGTCTAATACTGAAGTCAGTGAAAGTTAGTTATTAAATAGGTAATCACTAAACGAGCCTCTAACTCAAAAGTATTCCATGCTGCAAGTGACAGTCACAAGTAAAATAAACAAACGAGCCTCATATATAAATTTGTTATTTGTTTAATCTAAAATTCTACAGATATGTTCAAAAGTACCCATTAATTATTATCGTTGTTTCTTAGTTCTAATATCATCACGCAGGTATGTTTACGATCATCTTAACACAGGGTGTTAACGATGTAATCCTTTATATGCCTTCTCTTTCATGCGAAATTAGGCCTGTTGTAGAGCAAGATTTCGAATTCAAAACTTAATTTAATGACATTGCAAGCAGTTAATTTGAATGAAACCGCGACAGAATTGCAGCCTGAGAGATAGAATTCTGCACAAAGAAGTGCTGCAGTTACATAAGGGCAGCTGTTTTTATCTATCGTCATATGTCACAATGATGACTGAACAAACACAGTCAATGTCATCAACTCCGTGTTCGTTTGTGGTCCGACAGGCATGCATGAGAACTTGCTACCAGCTCCATGTCATCGAGTCCTGTTCGTGCACCGATTCCTACTTTCCAGATGGAACTTCATTCAACCGACCCGATCTTCCAGTTTGTTCCACTACGAATATCACCCAAGGTAACGTAGTTAATTGTTAAACAACATATAGTCTCCAAAGCAATCCAAAATTTACGTAAAACAAAACCCAACTGCAAAATTGATATAGTGGACCAATTGACCTATTCAACTAGTTATTTATTTAAAATGCTATTCAAGAGTATGTATATATAATCGTCATCGTAAACTCTGGTTATTTTAAAACGTTACTTAATAGCTAAGCGCAAGGCACCAGCTAATTCGCTGCGTCAAACCTAAAACCCAAAATCTAAAATAAGTGGGCTATTGAATGAGGCGTCAATTTGCATATAGTAGAACAATAGTATTGGCTGTTTTGCAACAGTTACTTTCAAACCAATACAAATTGTAGAACTTTTGAAATAGACTAGTCTTAAGAGAGCATCATAATTATTAGATTAACTAAGCTACGTACAAAAACTAAATAGTTGAAGCCAGTAACACCAAAGATAACATATAGTCATGTCTGATAAATTATATCAATAGAATATATCAATAGAATTATCAATCTGGTTTAATAAAACAGTTGCGTCTTGCGTTATCTTTAGATGATTGCAAATATGACATAAACATGAAATTTCGACAAAACCAGCTCAATTGTGACTGCTTGGACTTGTGCAAGTAAGATCCTTTGTACAATTAAACTTAAAACTTTGGCGATAATTTTAAAGCATTGTGAGCTTTAATTATAAGGATTCATCATCATAGAAATTTCCATTTTATTTTATAAACTTAGGCACGGGCTGGGATGGAAGGGGAGATAAGGTGAGAGGAGAATATGCCGGGATAGTATCCGGAAGAGACAATTTGCAAACTATCGCGCAGATTCTGTGCTCTGGATAGGCTGGTTTATTTAAATAGGCCTTTCATTTATTCATTCATTTATTTATATAATCAGATAAGTATTGTGATATCTGTCTTGTTATTTTTAGTGACGTCAGATATCAATTCCACCAATCAGTTGCAATCTGGCCATCGGAAAAACAGAAGGCATTGATAATAAACTATATTATGTTTTACTAATATCATAAGTTTATATTTTGAAACTATTTCCATCAACTAAGTTATGCTCAAAACATCTGCAGCTTACACAGATATATATGTAAGCTGCGGTTGTTTTGAGCATAACTTTTAAGTTGACATTAATAACGCAAGAAAAGAATGCGCGCAGGCCGTAAACCTTCTACATGTATGCTTTTATAATACCTTAATGGTCGAGGCAATGTCTGTAAAATACCAGGCTATATAGCACTGAGGTTTACTGAGATCGATGAAATAGGCGCTGAACAAGAACTGGCATTTTATAGCGGTCGAGCAAGATCTGAAAATGAATGCCTTGAATCGTGATGCAATTACAGTGTACGATATTTTCCACCATTTTAGGCAACTGAAAATTATTTTCCGTCGAATTAATCTTGAAAATCTGCATTAGGGCCTATATTATTATTTCTGCATTTATTAAGCGCCACTGTCTAATGACTGAACATCAATGGATGGCACTGAGCAAAGCAACTGTGGGTGAAGAACTTGCTCAAGGTCCTTGCACAGTAATCGTCTCAAAAGAGTCTTGAACCCGAGTTACTAGCGGAGCGCTCTAAACAATCGGCTACCGAGCCACACATAGACCCATATGCGACTATAAGATTGCACCTAAGTTATCCTTAAATTAAGCAGCATCTGTTCCTAGGTTGTAAAATTAGGTATCACATTAAGTCAATGGCTACTAAATTTATTAAATTATCATTTTGTAATCGATCGAATTTACTGCCAAATTTTGGCGCGTCATTATTTTAAACCTACAGCGGTGTATCATCAACATAGAAGTTACTCAGTTAGATGAGGCTTTGTGATAATTTATCTCATTGTAGATGAAAACCTTGAAGAAACTATCCTACAAGCTCGGACCGAAGTTTAATATTTCAGACGAGAATAGGGTGAAAAACAATCTTCTGAAGCTAGAAATCTACTACGAGGATCTCAGTTTTGAAGTCTTGCACGAAGTGCGAGCATATCCGGTGAGAGCGGGCAACAGAAACTGCACGAGTTTCATTCCGAATTAGTTTTTGCGGTATTTGCGCTTAATGCGGAAACTTCAAGCGCCATAATAGCCCCCTCTGCATAGTCTAGGCCTATACATAATTGCTCAAACGGCCGGCGATGACAATGATGATAATGAGGAGGAGGCGAAGAAGGAGGAGGAGCAGGAGGATGACTACGACGGCGATGACGGTGGTGAGATCAATATATAAATATATATGTATGTATGTATGTATGTATGTAGATATGTATGTATGTATGTATATGTATTGGGATATTACTGAAAGTAACAAAACTCTTTGAAAAGTTGCTAAGGTTGTATTCTGAATCGCATGTACAATGTTCTTTTATGCATGTTTCATAGTTGATCAGCTTCCTGTCGGATCTCGGAGGCGTCCTTGGGTTGTGGTTCGGATTTGCATTCTTCACTCTTCTCGAATTCGTCGAGTTCTTCGTGGACATTGCCATATTCGGTGTCAGAAAACTTTCTAACAGAGGCGTTCTGACCTAGAAAGCCAGCAACGAGCCCAGGCGAACAGCAAGGGGAAAACTGCACTTGATTAGGATTGGGCTTAAAGTGTTTGATGTAGGGCCTCTGTAATTACCATGCGATGCATGTAAGCGGTTTATAATATCCTACTGACTTACAATATATCAATAATTATGAGTATTTAAAATGAAAGTTGATATGCTCTCATCGTGTAACTTTATATGTTGCTTAGGTCTAGTTGTTATATCGGCATAAGCTGTTCCTTGAGCCATGCAAATGATATATTATTTTATGACAGACACTTTTGATCGCATAAACAAATACCATTGAAAACAAAAAATCCACGGCAGGTTTGTGTAAATAATTTAGAAACATATTAAGGAGTCCGACCATACAAGAATTATCAAGCATGTTCTGCATTTTGGCCTAGGTTAACTTTAAGACGAAATGACGAATAGCAAAACAAGCGACATACACGTCCTCAGACATTCGCATATACATGTTTTTATACGAGGTACATGTAATCCCTCAGGAACGAAAATGTAGCATAGAAGCAAGAAATTCTTCTTCTTCTTTTTCTTCTTCTTTTTCTTCTTCTTCTTCTTCTTATTATTATTATTATCATCATCATCATAATTATCATCATCATCATCATCATCATTATTATTATTATCATCATCGTCGTCGTCGTCGTTGTCGTCGTCATCATCATTAAAATTATTTTCGCAATTGTTGTTGTTGTTAAACGTGAATAGTCGTACGACATCCTTGATGGTTGCCAGGATTTGGCTTCCATTTGAGCCGACTAATCAGAGTGAGCGCAGTAATCTCTATTGCATCGCTCCTCTTGAAATTGCTGAGCTAGTTGTCAGTATAGAAGGTTCTGTCACAAACATACTGTAAGACAAACGCGCTCTAAGCCACAGGCCGAAAAAACAAACCAGTGTAGCATGTATGGATGAGATGTATACACGCATACATGCTCTGAATGAATCTGATGACAAACTGACCAAAGAGCTTTCCCTTGCCTACTGTATGTTCTTCGGTAGATTGTTGTATCTGTGTATTTTTGTATCTGAACATTATGTTATGTAACACCTTTTAAGACTCATCAAGAGCAACAGTTCTAAACAGTGACTCTCTAAGTTTAGCTGAAGATGTTTCTCATGATTAGCTGGAACAGCTCGGACTTCCAGCGGAAGACTATTGCAGAAACATAGAGAAAACGGACGAGAAAGGGCGTCATAACCGAGTCGCAATACGAAAGCGTGGGACAAGGAGGTTCCCATGGGCTGAAGAACGCAACGACTGCCGTCCATTCTGACCTAAGACTGGAACACAGAGCTCCTTATTCATTCTGGGCCGTTCCGTCTATGCCAGCTCATCCCAAGAAGAGGATCTTAAATCTAATTCTTTCCTCGACAGGGAGCCAATGCAGTGATCCTCCAAAATAGCCCGATACGTGCGAGAATGTGATAGGTTTGCCACGATTCGGGTCGCACAGTTAAGGACAGACTCTAGTTGATATCTAGGGCAGTTTGATAGGTCTGCAAGGACAGCATTAGAGTAGCCCAAGCAATTAAAGTATTAATGTTATAAATAAATTTAAGCATTTATGAGCGATAAAAAGTAAGATTGAATTGAAAACGTATAGAATATATTTTTTACAAAAAGAGGCTAATAAGTCAGTATGCATGATTTCATTCTGAACATCTTTCTAACCGGTTCTGTAAAATCGTGTGGTGCAACTTAAGACTAGTTTTCTCAGAGCGGGTCACAATTGGTTGCATATTAATATTGGCAATTTTAACAAAGACGAATTAAAACGCTATTTATCATTCGCAGGCTCGGAACATAGTGCAGTGGTGTTTTTATCTTAGGTCGCTCGGTCCTCGAGCAATCACTGAGTTTATTTACGCTGCATGTAACTACGCCTAATCTAACAAGGGAAAGGTGACGCATTTCATTACACGCCTTCATCTATAGGAGCTATTTATAAGTGTTCTGCAGGTTCTTCGAGCCGAATTCTATTACCGGGCTTTGTTTCCATTCATATAGCAAGCCTTCAGAATTTTATACCAAGTAGACCTGTCTGTTTGATTTCGCTTAAGAAATCACAGCGAAAATTGATTGCATGAACTCTCGATCGCTTCGCTTTCCATTGTCTCGTCTATGAACGATGAAATTCGTCGCTTTTAAACTTTATCGATGATCTTAAGCAGGTGATGGGCTCGCATTGTTTCGCCTCCTTTCGCAAAGCCTCAGAGCACACCGTGCAGCAACACGATATCAAGTTTCTGACAGTGAAGGTTGGTAGCTGGAGAACGTCAATGTTACCTGCTTCATCAAAACATTCCTTACGTCCTTAAAAACCATGTGTTATTTGACACAGTGCATGCACAGCTATGCGTGAAAGCTATTGGGTGCGTTGTGACAACACGATGGATTGTTTTCTATAGGGTAAGATATCTGACACTAAGATATCGAGTCCCATGAAACCAAGCGAGGTTGTCGGCGTGAAATGTAATGTATTGTCGATTTGGTTGATTTCAAGAACTTGAAAACACAGCACTGAGCTATTCACTTATAGGAGTGTCATTGTCGTCTAAGTGCAATTGATTTCTGCTTCCAGGTCCGTGCAAGTTGTTTTTCTCTTATATATTAAATCACGTATGCGTCTGAGTTTCGTCGTCTGCAGGATGTATGCAGAGAAGAGTAAAGAGCAGTGCAGAGAATGTGTAGAGACGAGTAAAGAGCAGTGCAGAGAAGCAAAGTCCGGTTATTGCTATCACCTGCCGCGACACCTGCGAGTGGAAAATGAGGAACTCTATGCCACTCCTAGTACTCTCTGGCATGGATTCGTTGAGGATGCGTCTGTCCACGGTCTACAGAACCTCGGAAAAGCCAGAGGTATAATATGAGCCATTGCTATTTACCTGCTTCATGTACCATATTATCCGCATAGCCAATCACTTTGTAGTTAAGTTTCAGCGCACCGATGATACTCGGCTTTACATTGTTCTGTGACCTGAATATTTGTTTGGCAGTGAAAAACTTAAGGAGTTCTCTTCTGATTTGTGTAATAAACCAGACACATCTGAGCCAATCGTGTTCGTCTCACGCAAACGCCTTTCCCTTCTCTTTCCAGCCTCTCTCTTTCATTGCTCGCAACTTGCAGACGCTACTGCTTCGCAGTCGTACTTTATGAATACACTGGGTAACTTTGGAAAGAAATATCACACTTCGTCCCCGCATAGCTAACTTTTGCAGATGACGTTTTTATCTCAATAAAGGCAGTCCTTGTCTTTCGTCACAAACGAAATGTCTTATTGGGCCCTACAAGTCACATTGAAACGAGGTCAAACTGCCACTTCAGTAGAACATTTAACATGAATATGTATCTGATAAGCCAATGTAGAAATCTAAACAACGAATCTTGCATTCCTGCAAGTTTTAATGTCAATATACATGTATAATAACCAGCACATATTAGGTGATGAGATCTACACTATGGCCAGACTTCAAGATCAATGAGTTTTGCCTCATTCAAAATGTCTTTCTTTCGTGTTTATTGATGCCAGGTGAAGTGAAGAAGTGGTTTTGGATCATAGCAATGTTGCTGATGACGGCTGGACTGTGTTATAGCTTCAAAGGTCTGACGGTGACTTACTTTCAATACCCAGTCACCGTTTCCATCAGTTTAGTCCACCAACGTCAACTCGTCTTCCCAGCTGTCACCGTCTGCAACTTGAATCCCGTTCGCAAGTCGGCCCTGGAAGCTACAATCCAAAAAAGTCTTCATCCAACAGGAATGCGAAAGAAAAGAGCTGGTCCTGTCGTGAAGAAGAACCAAGGCGTCAAGATCCGATCGAGGCGACGCAGAAAACGCGGAGGAGGCGGAAGCACAGGTTTTCAATTCGTAGTCTGTTGATAGAGGTAGCTAGAAGGATGACGACAGTAATGTACGTATGTGTATCTCTAAACATTTGCATAGCGCCTATACAGATCTACATGCTTGAGTCAGATCGGCTGTGTAATGAACGTAGAGGAGCTGCCCAAGGACGGAATCTTGCGGGACACCGAAGAGAACGGGCGCCCAATCCAAACAGTCTGATGCCATGCTGAAAAGATCAGACTTATTCCAACGGTAGAGCAGAAGGTATAGGTATGAGCGCATCCAAAGGACGTGCTGAGGCGAGTTAGCTCAATGTGTCAAGGTCAACCGTGTCGAAATCTATTTTTCCGTTAAGAAGGGCGAGCAGCATCACACGTCCTGGAATCCATGGTGTCGTAGAGGAGAGCGATCCTGGTCAAGACGGCCATGATGCTCACAAACAATAAGTAGACTTATATATTTGTTCATCTTAGAGAACATATTAATAGAGTTATAGCAATTAAAGTTATGAGGCATTTCAGGAAGAGATATTCTAATGTTTGTATTGTTCAATTTTATTCCCTTTGGGCGGTTTTAGAGTGAACTGAACAAATTCTCTGGTCACACTCTATAACGGAAACAACGACCACATGGAAGCAGATTGGCGCGATTTAATACGTGGATACGGCGCAAGATGGAAATCTCCCCAGCCGGAGAGAACATGCAGCGAAAAAAAATAAATAATGGGATGAATAAAGGTCGCTAATAGCCACACTTAGAAGTTGGAGGGAAAACAGATTGGTCATGATGAGGTAGCATTCCATCTTAAGAGCCATCCTTGACTGAAGAACGGTCAGAACGAAAAGCGATGAAGACCAAGACTGATTACTTTACACGGTGTCTGTCTGTCTACATGCTTGTATATATGCCTGTATGTATGTATGCGTGTATATAGGTATGAGCGCATGTGGGCAGAACGACGATTATATTAGTTTTAAACATAAGTTTAAAGTTTGTTATTTAGTTTATTTCAACAATTTTTGTTTACTTAGAACTATATTATTATTTTGTTAGGCCGGGCTATCATTAATACCGGCATGACTACTTTGCACACGCCTGTCATAAAATGAAACCAAGAGAGAGAGAGAGAGAGAGAGAGAGAGAGAGAGAGAGAGAGAGAGAGAGAGAGAGAGAGAGACGTGCAGAATGGACAAGGGTCATAAAAGGGACCGAGCGAGGAAGACATGAAGGACGAGCAGGGAGGGATCCGCTGACTGGAGTGTGGATGAGGCAGAGATGGCTGATTGACAGGCGGAGGTGAAAGGTGAGAGGGGAATGACAAAACTGCCAGCGGGCAAAGTTAGATAGAAAGAAATTCGCTAAAGTGACATTCAAACGGTCAACATACGGAGAACCGAAAGTAGACAGTACGTGCATCTTCTAAATCGGTTGACCACGCGTAGTCAATGATTGAAGCGAATCACTGACTCTTGGAGTTGTTGAAATGCAAAAGTCTCTGTAAATACACTGCAGATATTTCATTAACATACGTAAAACAAAAGTACGTCTCCTTATCATTCGGGTGATTCTGGACCCACGAGCTATATAGTAGACGTAGCCCCCTCCCCGAAGATTAAGCCGCTGAACAATAGCACTGCTCGCCACCAAGCTAATTGAAGAAGAGCGTGTTAGCCTACCGATCCCTCTGTCGACGCATATGAACATAACAAAAATCTTTCTTCCAGTACAGGAGGGTTTGGGAAGTTGTTGACAGTTTCTTAGGCATTCATTTGATTGCTCGAGTTACAAATATTTTAGATTGTTGATAACGACAGCAATTCTAGATTCGTTCGTGTAGAACGTCAATGTTTTGGATAAAGTAATGTATTTTATTTTTTATTTATTAAAGCACTTGTAAAGCGCGCAATGTCAGTACACCTGAATCTGAGGCGAGGATGTATGTTCGCTAGGGGCCAAGATGGAATCATGCAAAAGCCAGGATGAAGTAATGAGTCTTGTCGCGTTTGAACTGGTGATTTAATTAATTGTATAGCACAAAATTGAAAGACTCTTTTTTAACGAGTTAACACTGTGCGAATATGGATCGATTCGAAACTTCGGAAGGTCGCCGAGAGTATGTGTGTATGTATGTATGTAAGTGTGTATGTATGTATTATATATATGTCTGTATGTGTGTGTATGTATGTATGTGTGTATGAATGTATGTATGTATGTATGAACGTATGTGTGTATGTATGTTTCAAAACACGTAGTATAGCGCATCTTAGTTACCGGTCATAACCGCTGCACACGTGGTTATCTATGTGATCTAACAAGTGCGTTTTAGCTAGTTTGAAGATGTATTATGAACAGCATCAAGTGCAGCAATATATATATATACACACAATGGAAGACTGTTCCAAGAGGAAGAAGGTCCAGTAAGGAGAAGAAGCGAGGCTCCTGCATATGCCCGCATGCAGAATAGTGCAACTACCGCCAACCAGGTTGACTTTAGACCGGAAACACAGATCTCCCTTTTGTCTGCCGATGCAGTGCCGACAAGTGTAGGATTATTCTAGCAGAAGATCTTGAATGGAGGACGCTCTGAGACAGGAATGCAATGCAGTGGTTCTCTCATATATTCTGAAACCTGCGAATTTCAGGCGAGCTGGCTACAACGCAAGAACCATAGCTGAAAACAGACAAGAGCAGACGTAGTCGGAATTTCAGCAGGCTAGCGAGGATGGAATTGGAGTAAGCGAGGCGCGTCGAGGTAAGAGTCGATAAAGTTCACAGCGGCATCTGAGCAACAGGTTGTTTCGTATGACCCAATTCTGACGCAGCTGATATCAGTAGGACCTGAAGAGGAAGTTTACATGACCTAACATTAATGGCCTATTTATCTAACCGGGTGTACACCGAAGACAAGCCCAAGACCGGGACGACACGTAAACTGTCGTGGACAGTAAGTAAGTAAGTAAGTAAGTATATTCTTTATTAACCAATAGCTAATCGCACATCGGTAAAACAGCAAAAGAGAAATGCACGCCACTGATGATCATGAGGAGGAAGAAGAAGTGGAAGAGAAAGAGGAACAAACCTAGGTGATGAACGACGAATTGCAGAATCCTACCAGGGAATCACCACTTTCTTAATTCTTCATAAAATCATAAATCTTTGTAGCTCCATGACTTGTGCCTAGTCCGATGTGCTGCGTCTTCTTCTGTTTCAATCAAAAGTGATTTGAAGACGTATCTAAGCCTGTACTTCGGCTACCGTAGTCCATGTATGAGTCATACAGACTAGTGGGACAGACGACCAGCAAATGGAATACAGTGGAATGTCGTCGGCATGGTACTGGTCTGATGACTGATAGAGACAAGAAGACCCAGGATCCTACACAGTGCTATTATTGCAATTACAAAGCTTACTACGGCAGAATACCTAGAGACAGGAGATTTAAATTGAATTTGATATGCTGTGTCGAAGGCAGGTATACGTTAGAAACTAACTCTACTAATATTTTTGGAAAAATACCAACTGGTATCAGGTGATCTAGAGAAATGAAAATATCATGGCAAATATTAGCATTTTTTCGTTTTAATATCTTTCTTTTGAAGTACAGATCTTTCCTGACTTAAAAACAGCTTTCGAATCTTAAATGGTTTGATACTCAAATTTAATTCTCGGCATTACGAATCAACTAGCAAACCATACTAATAAGAACAGACTCGTTGCATAATACAGGGCACAATACCGGGAGGACGGAAAAGAGGAAGACCGAGAATAAACTGGTTGGGCAACATCAGGGCATGGACTGGGCTAACAATGGAGGAGATGCTCAGGCTGGTGGAGGACAGAGGACACTGGAGGAACATTGTGCATGATGCGGCCGAATCTCGGAACGAGGAAGGCTGAGAATGGAATGGAACGTTGCATAAATTTAAACAATAGTTATAAGTTCATTAACCTTACTTGAAATGTTTTCCTTTGTTATATATAGCCCAGTGTCCGAGCGGGTGGATTTTAAACCTGAACAATTGCTACTTTGCTTCTAACTCAACCCTCTCACATGCCGCAGCGCAAGCTGATTGTCGGGCCAGATCCTCAGATGCCAATCTCGTCAGCTTCATGGACAGCACGGAATATGACTTCGTGCGGGATCACATGTAAGATCTAATATTGTTTACAATACATGTGATTAGATATATTCTTTTGCGCAATTTTGACGGATAAATGTCTGGCTGGTTATATTGATAAAGAATTGTTCTTCGGTAATATAACCATAATAAAATGTGACAGTTTTCAAAGGGAAGTTATAAATTACAGATCCATATTCACTAGAATTTTGTTTGTCTAATATCATTGAAAAACTTGCAGGATGTGAGCTAATGAAATGGCTCTTAGCACAAATGGCTTACTTCCTCCTATCTTCCATTTCGTTTTCTGCTATGTTTCTATCTGCATGTAGAAGCTTTATCAACCTTTCTCAAGCTTACCTTGGCCGTAGATCACTTCACTGCACAACCCTTGGAAAATTGATTGTTTCCTTTGCAAACATTTCGACAATGCAACAACGTCACTTCCCAGTGGACGGCCATCAACCTCGAATGTAAAAAAATGAGGGATTCTCAAATCTCAATTTTGAGTTGATTTTTTAGAATTCGACCTTGAAAAATCTAAATATTGCTATTCAGGAATATTTCATTACTATGGTCTTCCCTGGTATCGAATCTGCCATTCACCTACCTCACGCTTACCTCATGAGCGTCTGCAGAAAATCTTCCTTGAGAATTAAACATGAAGAAACCGTCAAAATTTGTCGAAACGAATCGCTAAATTTCCGGCGCCTGGCAGGTGACAGGGCCCTCCCTTTGGACTCAATCAAACAAAATTCCTGCTCATTCTTGGACTCGGCCACTTCTACATGACAGAAAGGGCTAAGCTCTATCTATCTCTCTCTCCTCAAGCTCCCTCTCTCTCTCTCTCATATTATCTCTTTCCCCTCAAGCTCTCCCTCACACACACACACACACATTTCCCTCCTCTTTCTCTGTCTTTCTGTAATTTGATAGACCGTCAGGCACTAATGACAAACAGAAATCAATGACAGACACAAACAAATGCAGCTTCTAAACAACTTTTAAAGTTCTATGCAGGAACAGGACTCATGATTTCAAGAAGAATCAACTCTATCTTAGTTGCTACAAGACGAAGGTCAGTCACAAATTAAAGAGTATCACGTAGGCTTGGATGTGACAGACCTCCGCGGTCACTGTTAATCTGACAAAATAGCTGGAGTCTGCGAACCAGATGTGAGTAGCTTCTGCCAGAAGATACGAAGATACAGTATCATGCAACACCGAAACCCATACGCAGCGGACGTATGCCAGCGATTTAGATCGCCTCACCAAATGAACAGACAAATGTGAAGCGGTCCGGCATCAGCTTAAAAGAAACGAATCAGTGAGGCAACGTGCGAGTTAGTGGAGAAGGGGAAGGCATGATTATCTGGTGACAATGAAGTGAGGACTGACTATGGTGTGCAGGAGATTTGTAGGGGTGGAAAACAGAAATTAACCTAAGACTCAGCAAGGTTGGCCGAAAGCAGAATAGTGAGAAGTCATATATGCAGTTGATGCTTCTGTAAATTTCCGAAGTTGCCCACCCGCGACATGTCCAATTGTGAGCATTCACATTGCTGGCATAGATAACAGTGTCTGGCTGGTTATGTTAATAAATATGAAAAATAAAACTCTTCTCTGTAGAGGAGAAGGTCCTGGATATAGGGATGGGGGAATGGAGAACGGCTTTCTTGGTCAACCGATGGGCCGGCCGGATAATGTAGAAGTGGCCCCCAATATAAAAAGCCAATCAGTAGTGGAGGATCAAACTCTTGGATGAATATTGTGCACTGACCATAATAAGCTAAGGTCAATATACCTTAAATCTTTAATTGTTTCAGAATGGAACAGCAAATTTTTCTTTATTTATGTTCAGCAGTTGAGTTCAATGAAGACAAATAAAGACCAATATTTATCACATTCAAATTGTTTCCCACTGTAATATGAAACAATCTCATATTCAGTTTGATCAGTTGTGCTTGGACTGGTTTTCCTGAACATTTACCTTATTCGTTTTCATATTTTGTACGAGTTGATCGTTAATAACTGGGATTCCATTACTGGAGTCCACATGTATATGATCCTTAGTTTCCCTTTGCCTGACTTAATTGTAATTTCCACTCTATTATTACTAATTTTGCCCATTTGACGAGACTTTGGATTCCTCGGTTAACTCACTAATTTGACTCTCAACCAGTCTGCATCTTTTATTACAGTATGGGTTCTGCTTCTTACACACATTCTCTCTCAGCCCTCGATATATTTTTAGTTACTTCAGTCGCCGGAATTAAAACTTCCAACCCCAAACACCACCACCCGTAGCTGTCACGCTGTCTCTCTGCCTGACTTTTAGATCTTGACCCGGAACCGAACCCTTTTGCCTGTCGATTTTGTTTTGACTGAGCGCCTGTGAATAAGCTGGTCCCCGCGGCGCGGCTTTCGTTGGGCGCTGTAGAAATCTTTGAATTACGATTACGATTACGATTCCATGTGTTCAAATCTATAAATTACCATCGTCGGCAACAATCAGCGTCTCTTAATACTCAAACAAATCTGGTGACTTATTGATAGGACAATAAGTCGTCAGATCTGTTTGAGTATCAAGAGATAGGACAATACACAAACATACACAAACACACTACTGCTGTAATAACACACATAGTTCTATCAAGCGTATTTGCTCTCAGCCTCATATAACCCCAAACCAGTTTAGTATGCATTTTCAACAAGTCAAAAACATGCCTGAAGATAAATCACCACCGCGTAAGACCAACGTTTTAGCGCGAGAGCGCCCACAAATCACATGCACATGAAGCTTGTATTCTAGCTTGCGTGTAGTCTTGGCGCAGGGCTTTCACTCAAAACTGAAAGCATTCTTCTTCCACAAATCTTATTCTGATTCCTTCCCTTCCCCTTATCTATCTTACCGCTCCAATTTCAAACACCATCAAGTGTAGCCGTCTGACTTCTGACTGTCTGCCTGACCTGGAACTGAACCTTACCCTTTCTGCCTATCGATTTTGTTTTTGACTGAGTGTCTGTGTATGAGCTGGTTCCCGCGACTTAGCTTTCTGTGGGCGCTGCAGACATCTCGACTTTACGATTACGATAGCAGGGCAAGCTAGGCATTGTCCAAAACTTGCTAATTACTGCGTTGCTTCAAGATTGATAACCATCACAATATTCATCTACTAGATATATGTCGTTCATGGATAAAGAACTTTTCAGGTAAAGTTGAAGGGAAGTGCTTGACCTAGTGCATAATGAACCGGTGATAACTCGGTGTCAACATTTCGTGACTGGTCTGACTATTCACAGCCATCAACAACTGGTTACTGTGTCGTGTTCTTTTACTTGATAGATCCTAATGCGGTGCAGGGTACTTTAATTTTCTACGTTTTATTCAAAGACACTATAAAGTTTCTAGCTTTTTGTTTTTAGCTTCAACACCGGTTTTTACATAATCGGCCTTTGCAAAAGAACCCTAAATTCAGGTGACGACACTTACTGGATGGACAACTCGGTGTCAACATTTCGTGACTGGTCTGACTATTCACAGCCATCAACAACTGGTTACTGTGTCGTGTTCTTTTACTGGCCCTCCATCAAGAAAACCTGGTCTGTGACTTCGTGTGACTCAACTGTTGCCAAATACATCTGCAAAATATCGAACGGTAAGCAGTCCAAGCTTATTTAATTAAAAAGCAAAGCCGCGCTGCAGGCTGTTAACGATAATACTGAGGCTACTCAGTCGTGATCTGAAGGTGAAACGCTCGGTTAGAGATAATTTTTACGCTTAAAATCCGGCGCCCACGTAAGTCCCAGCAAATCAGCCTGTCAGTTTATCCAGTGCACGCTTCCTGCTCGACGCAACAAGCTGACCGTAAAACGCAAGAAGTTGTACCGCAGCTAAGGACGTAGATAGATATAAAGACGCTAAAACCAGCATGATCTTCACATCCTGGTCGCGGTTGAGACATGGCATCAATCCGCCTCAGATGCTGCATTACGGAGACCTGAACCTGCAGGTTACCACATCGTTTATGCGCCAAGCCGTTACTCCAATCTGCTCCTCTATCCCTGGGGGTGGGATTGTAGTCTGCTATCACGTAGACCTGCGTGCAAAGAGAGTGGAAATTGATGTGACCTTTACCACATTTTAGGTCTTACTTAGTTTCTTCGCAATAGCACGTGGCCCAATCACCATCGCCGCAATCAACCGACCTGGCTCTCAGCAGCCATCTTCAGCGTTTATTCAGGAGTTCACTGTCCTACTCGAACGCTTGGTCACCTACAACAGCAAGCTGGTTGAGACGGAAGACCTTAACATCCACGTCAAAGATCCGGTTGGGCCGGGATACTGAGACAACTCATCGCCAGCTTGGATATGAAGTAGCACGTCACCGAGCCAGTGCATATGCACGGGTGTCTCGATCTGATCATCAGGCGAAATAATTGCAGCCCAGTTACAGACGTCCTTGAGACGATATCAATCCCCGACCATCCATGGCATGCTGACCTACAATATTCGTACCATCAGAGGCCATAGTTTGCGGTAGGTCACGAGCGGGAAGCCTTCTGCCAGGGCCTGCTCGGCAGTTGTCTTTGTCGCCTACCCCCCAAAAACCAATCTTTCCTATTTAGACCTGTTCAACATGTATGAATCTAAGCTCAGCTCTATTATCAATTGCCTGCTTCCGCGACATAATGTTCGTATCAGATACAACCATCTCACTATGTGGTTCGACTCGGAATGTCGAGTGTTGCGCAAACAGTTAGGCGAGCGCCATTACAAAAGACCAGGACTGGACAGTGAATGGATTCGGCTTCTGAGGAAAAAGCATTCATTTTTGCAGGACAAGGGGCGGTGCTACTGCGAAAGTATGATCCTCCGGCATTCAAAGGACAGCCGATGACTCTGGAATTATATATCTGCGCCTCTGGGCCGCTCGTGTACTGCGGTGTTGTGGTATCTGGGGATATATGTGGTCACTGGAGGAAAGGCAGCCATATGGAAAGAACGAACTTGGGGGGCGTGACAGCACGGTTGCGGATTGATTAAAACTCTTCAAATATTACATTGGCGACGAGGATTTTCCTACAATGGCAGCCACTATCGGACGAATGGATCCCTTCGAAGATGGAGATGATTGGACGTCGTATTATGATCGGTTGTTGATGTTTTTTCAAGCAAATGACGTTCCAGAAGAGAAATACGTTCCGGCTTTGTTGAGCCTTATTGGCTCTCGTTGTTATGCGTTATTGAAAAGCCTCACAGCGCCGACAATTCCTTCTGCGAAGACGTTTGAGGAATTAACAGATCTCCTGAAGGCTCATTTTACACCGAAACCTCTTCTTATTGCTGAACGGTTCCGTTTCTATCGTCGCTTGCAGCGGGAAGGTGAGTCTATACTACAGTATGTGGCAGAGATAAGACGGCTCTCTCAACACTGTGCTTTTGAGGCGTTCTTATCCGAAGTCCTCAGAGACAAATTGGTCTGTGGGCTGTTCAATCCTCACATTCAACGTAAGCTGTTGTCGGAGGATGGTTTGACGTTGGATAGAGCGATGACGATAGCCGTCGCGATGGAAACAGCGGCTAAGGACGCGTTGGAGTTGAGAGAAGGGACTCTGCTCCCGACTGTAACGCCTGTGAATCAGATCCATGTGAAAAATAGAGATCGGTCATCAGAGGTAGTATGTCATCGTTGTACAGGCAGACATGATCCCCAAAAGTGCAGATTTAAAGATGAATTGTTTTTCGCATGTTCTAAACGCGGACACACAGCCAGGGTTTGTCGTGGTCGTGCTAATAAGATACAACCTTCAAAAGCTTCGTTCATGACGATACAAGCGAGGCCAAAACCTACAAGTCACAGAAATACTCATAAACTGGAGCCGGACTCAGAAGGCACCGGTAGCGAGGACGATACTATTTATCATCTAAGAACGGTTACTCAGATGACAGGCCAACCCTATATGGTGGAGGTGAAATTGAACGAAGTGAACACTCTGTTGGAATTAGACACTGGGGCGGGGGTAACTGTCCTGAATCAGGCCACTTTTGCGGGTATAACTCAGAATCGTCGTAACATGCTACACTCAACCTCAGCAAAACTTAAGACCTATACAGGGCAGTTGATTCCGGTGATGGGAAAGTGGTATGTGGAAGTAACATACGGGTCTCAAGTACGGACACTACCTGCGTTGGTAGTATTGGGACATACCCCCTGTTTGATGGGTCGTAATTGGTTGCAAGAACTCAAAGTTAACTGGAAGGAGATACTTCACCTGCGACAAGGAGAGTCAGTCAACATCGACCAAGTGTTGGCTGAATTTTCTGACGTGTTTAGGGAGGAGTTGGGTACCATGATCGGTTTTAAAGCAAAGATCTTCTTGGATCCACATGCACAGCCAGTTTTCTGTAAAGCACACCCTCTACCCTACGCTCTTAAAAAGGGGGTGGAGGCAGAACTGGATCGGCTGGTAAGCGAAGACACTATCCGTCCAGTGACGCATTCTGACTGGGCAGCACCTATCGTGCCCATAGTCAAGACGGATGGACCATACGTAACTGCGGTGACTATAAAGTAGAGGAATTGTCGGCGCTGTGAGGCCTTTCAATAACGCATAACAACGAGAGCCAATAAGGCTCAACAAAGCCGGAACGTATTTCTCTTCTGGAACGTCATTTGCTTGAAAAAACATCAACAACCGATCATAATACGACGTCCAATCATCTCCATCTTCGAAGGGATCCATTCGTCCGATAGTGGCTGCCATTGTAGGAAAATCCTCGTCGCCAATGTAATATTTGAAGAGTTTTAATCAATCCGCAACCGTGCTGTCACGCCCCCCAAGTTCGTTCTTTCCATATGGCTGCCTTTCCTCCAGTGACCACATATATCCCCAGATACCACAACACCACAGTACACGAGCGGCCCAGAGGCGCAGATATATAATTCCAGAGTCAAGCACGGATGTCTTCCAATCGGCTCCGGTTGAATCCGACTAATCTGATCGTCTTTCTCTCGCAGTGCTTCGAGTGAATATTGTTTTCGGTAGTAGGACCTTTTCTGTTGCTGATCTAGGCTTTGGAATACACTTCCATAATTTGCTCACACTGCTTGGTCCTCAGTATCCTTCCTTTCTCGACTCAAGACGTTTTTCTTTCATTACTATAATGGACCCATAAAAATTCTAAGATTAGATTAGAATTATGATGTGACTTCCAAGGGCGCAACGGCACGCTAGGGTCCTTGGAGTAGTATCGGCCTTTGACGACGGAAAGGTTTTGCGACCAATCAATCGTCTACTGACGAATACCTGCATAGTTGGTGGCTTGAGGGATATACTGACCCAGGTCTTATACCAGCTGTGCAGGGAAAGCCAGTCGGTGAGCTTAACCGTGTGCTGCGAATGCTTCAGGCGCATACGTAGTAATCCTCAGTGCAACATTGATCAAGAACGCTGAACATGGCGTAAATCCTGAACGGGACTTCGGTGGATGAGTTTTACGTGTGTGCCTGAGCCCAAAAATTTTTGAATTTTCTAACCTATCCAACATTGCTTACAGATGAACTTGTCGTTTATAATGAACTCTGAAATCATTTATCCTTCGAGAGATATCTATAAGGCGCTATTAAATGATATTACATAGAACTTGACCTTTGAGCAATTTATAAAATAAAGTGACACAACAAGTTAAAGTTGTATTTTGCTTCAATTTACGCTGACGCGAATAATTTTCTTCGTTTCTGTCGCCAGCTGGAACTAGTACATCAATCTCTTCGGTAGCAACATGCATTCCTGATGCTACAACAGCACCGCCAATTATCATGAGTAGTGAAGTTCTTCCCCCCACTACCACCACCACAACCACAACCACCAAAACCACCACCAAAACCACCACCAAAACCACCACCAAATCCACCACCAAAACCACCACCACCACATTAGTTCCAAATGCACCCATTATCATCACGAGTGCCCCCAAAAAAGAGTCAACATCATTAAAAGCTGCAACTACCGGAAATTCAATTCCAAATTCATTCGCTGCAGCCAACGTATCAATTACTGTAACTACTTTGGCAACTTCTACTGCTCTAATATCGCCAGATAAGAGACTTACAACAACAAACACTGCAAATAATTTAGCAGAAACAAATACCGTAACTATTGCGACTTTTCCCAGTATGATGTCCGCTGAGAAAACAAACCCAACAGCAGAAATAAAAACAACATCCAGTGCAGAAGTTGGTACTGCTATATCTTCCAAACTGACAGCAATAACCACATCAACCGGATCATTGACAACGACAGCCATAACTACTGATAACAAAACAGCAGCCAATGCGGAATTTGGAACTGTTATGCCTTCCCAAATATCAGCAGTGAGCATATCAACCGCAATATTGGTAGCGGCAGCTATTTCTACTGATACAGTGACACCAGCAGAAACAACAAATTCCATAGCAGTGCAATCGTCACCAGTCACAACGAAGGACCAAACCATTTCAGACAGAACAACACGAGAAAGCTATACATTGCAACATCAGATAGAATCAGTTGCTTGCTGTTGTCAGTGTTGCTTCTTGATGTCTGACAGAGAGGTATGCAACATGTGTAGCAGCGGAACACTTAATTTATCTGCGCAATGTGCTTCAATGACTCCACCGAATCTTCCGGAAGCCACAGCTCCAACCTACTTCCAGGCAGTGGACAGACCTCACTTCTCCGCTGCACCTCCGATGGCTGGAAGTAACTTTTCCGATAGAAAATCACTTGATCCAGCCTTTCTCAAAGGCGAGATCCTTATCGAAACTGTTGCTGCCTTACCCGAAGAGGAAAAGATTAGTCTTGGTTACACTCGGGACGCCATGATCTTGGATTGCGATTATTCCGGGCAGAAATGTGAGCTAAGGTGGGCAATCTCTAGATTTTTAACGATGCACAAATAAGTGACAAATGTCAGCAAGAAAGTAGTCTCTTGTAGATCACAGTAATGTGGCGTCAGGTGTATCCTACGTTCACATCAGCATCCCACAGATTGTAATGATCAGACTTCTTGCGTAATCATAAGAAGCATTTGGTCCTAATAATTTTCAATATTCAGAACTTGCATTTAGAAAGCTAATACAGGCTAAGCATTTGCTAAGAATATATAAAGCTAATATAGGCTAAGCTTAGCCTATATTAGCTTTCTAAATGCTTAGCCGCTAAGCATGTAGAAAGCTGATATAGGCTAAGCATTTGCCAAGCATTTAGAAAGTTAATATAGCCTAAGCATTTGCACAGTTAAAATCAGACTAAAGCTTTGAAGGAATATTTTAATCTGAAGTTGACTAACTTATGCTTAACTTGATTTTGTTCTGACTCTTGTCACGGACAGCGATTTCGACACGCTGTACAGTCCACTTCACGGAAACTGTTACGTCTTCAACTCAGGTTGGAATCAGTCGAAAGCACTGAAAGTGACCACTAGCAGCGGCCGTAGATCTGGTAAGTTCTCTGTCTTACGTGATGACCACTAGCAGCGGCCGTAGATCTGGTAAGTTCTCTGTCTTACGTGATTACCTCTAGCAGCGACCGTAGATCTGGTAAGTTCTCTGTCTTACGTGATGACCACTAGCAGCGACCGTAGATCTGGTAAGTTCTCTGTCTTACGTGATGACCACTAGCAGCGGCCGTAGATCTGGTAAGTTCTCTGTCTTACGTCATGTATTGCGTCATGTACGTGCGTTGTCATTTTGAAATTCTCTCAAAAACTGCGTGTCACGGCCTATCTGACCAAAATGGTTGTTGGAACTTTTTAGTTTCACAAAGCAACTTCAATCGCTCACTAAATTTTATTTGGCCACTGTGGCCGATAAGTTAACGATCTTTTAAAATATATAAATTTAGTTCTTGTGGATGTCTTGTAACCTTTATGGCGTGGAAGAAGAACACTTTGAAAAAACGTTCACAATGTATAAACCTTAAGCCTTCGCTGAACGAATGCATAATACATAGATGCTTATAACTATTCACAAGGCCTACATTAAGTCGATGATAACATCTGAGCAACAGCAAATACTATAATTATGTTAATGTGTGTCTGTAGGCCTATATATGTATGCGCATGTATTTTCTTGTCTAGGGTTGCGGGTAGTGATAAATATCCACCAAGAGGATTACATCCGGGATATCGGGGATTCAGCTGGCCTACGCATCGTCATCAATCCTCAGAGGAAAATGCCATTCCCCGAAGACGAAGGCATAACTGTTATCCCCGGACACCACACGTCCATTGCCATCAAGCAGGTAGAAACCAACAGTACAAATACGTCTCTAAACTCTAGACGCTCTACAAAAATTGCCATTAGATGAACGATTAAATAACTTAATAATAACCTTTTTTGCATTAATTGCTACCACGGTCCCAGTGACACGTATGACGTATTGCGCATCATACTTTGATTACATTTATACAAAAAGATTAATATGTCGTTGCTGTAAGAAATTCCAAAATTTAAAATGTTCTATAAACGACGACCAAGCATTGTTTTGAACGCATCACTGATTTTATAGGCGGTTGCAAATCTCTTGCCACCTCCTCACGGTACTTGTACAAGAGGACTCAAAAACGATCCTCTGATAAACGCCTACGCCACTAAGTATCCGGTCGACTACAGCAGAGAGGTTAGAGCTGACTTAATCACAAACATTGATTTACCTATGGATAGATGTTTAAATTTGTATGTCTGCGAAGGCATCAAGAATTGAAGACGAAAAATGAGGAACCCTGCCAATTTTAATTAACATTGGAGTATCTTTACACACGTGACTAAACATTTTTTGTTTACTTGTTGCATAATAACTTCAAATTACTTTGTTTAAGCTTGGTATCTGACCTGCGCAAAAACTAAATAATCGCTTAAACTCTAAACACGAAGATGATAATTGTGCGTTTTCCATTAAAACATATTTGCCTTGGATTCGAATTGCCGTTTTTCAATTAATCTATCTTAATCAATATCTTTAAGTTTCCTTCTGTCTCCACAGGCGTGCATGAGAACTTGCTATCAGCTGCATGTCATCGAGTCCTGTTCTTGCACTGATTCCTACTTTCCAGATGGAACTTCCTTCAACCGACCCCACCTTCCAGTTTGTTCCTCCACAAATATCACCCAAGGTAATGCACTCGTTATTAAAGCACAGTTGAGTTTCTTACATTTTCCCGGAAGAGGGGTCAAAATTTAGGACGTGGTATCACAATAGGTTCAAGATCGAAGCGCTCAAAGGTTTCCGTTTAGGGGTCTCGTAAACCAATGTTTAATGATAATATAAAGGCTATCTTTAAAAATTGTATTGAAAATTTACGTTTAAAGAGCGTTTTCCATAAACAAAGAGAGTAAAAACAGACAGGTTCTTAACTTTCAAACAAATTGCAAGCTTACAAGTGATATCCGAGGCGACACCCCAGTCGCCGACAATTCGTATCTTTTGAAAAAATTTTATTTAGAAATATTCTACTTCATAATGTGTGCATAAACGACTGGGTATTGCCAAGCACTGGAGTAGCTGACTTTTGACTTAGTCGTTAAGCTTTTTCTCAAGATCCTGAGTCAAACCATGCTAAAATATAACATAAGTATAGCACAGTAGACGAAATCTAATCGTAATCGTAAACTCGAGATTTCTATGGCATCAAACGATTGCTAAGTCGCAGGAACCAGCTTATTCACAGTCACTCACTCAAAACAAAATTGATAAATAGGAAGGGTTTGGTTCCAGGTTAAGATCCACGAATCAGGCAGGCAGGCAGTCAGACGGCTACGTTGCGTGGTATTTGAAATTGGAAATGAGCCCACTTGTTAAACATGTAAGAATCATTCAGGTAAAACAATTGATACAAAATATGCTATACATGTTACAAAAATTCCGATGATGAAAAACACAGATAGACGCAGTCAGTCTGGAAACAGTCCTACCTATTTAATTAAATGTTATCTAGTGAATTTACGCAGTGTATGTCTTCTGCAGATGACTGTAGATATGCCGTCAGCGTCAAATTTCGTCAGAACCAGCTGACGTGTGATTGTTCTGATCTGTGCAAGTACGATTTAAAGATTGATAAGTACTGAATCTCTAGACAGCATTTACAGCCATGGTTTTGATCGTTAGCAACTAATAAAATTGTGTTTGGATTTAAACGAAGTATTGCTAGGTCTGGTTTGTGTGAGACTCAGCATGGCTGTTACTCCTGAACTTGAAAGATTTATGCAGAACACTTCAAGGCAGACTTCATGCATGACTCGTTAAACTGATAGATGGCACTCAAATATTAAGATGTTTCTCTTTCAATCCCTTATCCTGCGCAGGCTTCTGTATGTACATAATACGCCATTAGGCCTTGTTTCTCGATTTAGTTGAAGGGTAGTCGTCACCTTTTCATTCGTTAATACGAGTAAATCTTTTCATAATTCAAACAAACTATCAACAATTTACTGTATAAGAATACATTGTTTGTATACATGAGGTTTGTGGTAATAATCACTTTTTTAACATGTGTAGCGTAACGCCTAGTGGATGATTTGTTCTAAATTTCATATATGGTAATCAACGAACGCGGTTTAAGCACAATCGACTGGCATAGGTCAAATGAGGTCAAAATCGAAATGAGGAAATGTAGAAAACGCCTATTGTAATTCTGAACGATCAAATCAAATTTAAAAAATTTTTTTTAGCAACGTCCGATATGAATTTTCCTCTTCCGTCGGCATCTGGCCATCCAAGAAACAGAAGGCAAGTTGTAATTTTGTTTATATTAAAACTATAGCCTGTATTAAAACTTTGGTTAACGATTTAAATTGAAGAAATAACGTGGTAGGCTTATTGCATCAGTGGAATAGAGCTAAGCTTATTCACAAAGGTTAATTATGAATTAGAAACAGTTTCTGAATGGTTCAGAGCAAAAACTATCTTTAAGCATTGTAAAACTAACTTTATTGTTTCGCTCTTGTCATAAATTCATTCCTGGTGGTTGTTATTTGACTGTTCACATCACCGACAAAGCTGTCTCACAAGTGTCGTCCTCAAAATTTCTAGATTGCATATATGCAATATATCAAAAGCTTACATAGAAAGATCACATAATTTATAATACCAAAAAATCTCAAAAAGCATTAGGATATCATCCGTATTGCATGCGTTTACCAAAACAAATCAATTCAGCTATACTATTTCATGATCTATCCCTATCCTTCAGACTGTATTGTAATATACATGAACTTCTAATTACACCTCACGCTTAAAATGCCGCATTACTGTGCAGAATCGAGCTATAAGTAAAATCAGTAGACTCTCTACATGTGCTAGATCAGGGCCAACCTTTGAGACAGTCTAGATATACTGACACTTGAAGGCACAGCTGCAAAACTAGTGTGTTCTTGTAGCTATTCGTTAACAACCTGCTTCCGTCGCCCTTCACTAATTACTTTTTCCATACCCATTACGCAACTTCCTCAGGAAATTTGCGCAAAATATTAGCAGGCACAGCACTCGGCAGTTTACTCTTGCATATCCTAGACTAACCAAGGAATTCAAAGCAACAGGACCTGTAGATCTTAGTCAAGTTGGCCGTGTACAGTATGCAAAGCAGCAGCCCGAGTACTGAACCCTGGTGTCCAAGAGGTACAGTCTGAGCCATTATTCGGCCATCCAACAAGGATTGGTCTAAGTCCAGATGTCGGTCCACTGATTCTCTATGAGGTTCTGAGACGAGTAATCAGTGTATCATGTTCGACCATGTTGAACGCCGCACTGAAATCAAGGACAGGAAGCAACGTGAAGCGTCCAGAATCAGTGGAGTCGCAGACAGTCAGTCTATCTTTCATTGAAATAAGTAGTGCAAAGAGAATGATTATGTGATGTAGAAAATCGACTATTACAAAGTGGCATTTACGTAAGGTTTGTGCAGTTGCTGTTACTAAAGTGGCAACTTATTTAAGGTTTTTGCAACCGACATGATCCCATAGCAATCAACAGATTAATTTATTTCAACATTAAATCGAATCTTATGAGATTTGGTTAATTGTTCGTCTTCGTGGTGGGTGCTTCGTACTTTGTGCCATAAGATTCCGATGAAAGAAGATGAAAGGTTTCATAAAGCCACCAGATATCACCTGATCTTAAATAGTCGTTTATTTACTTCTGTTACGCCTGTGACCTACTAAAAATATGTTATAGTGAATGAAGGCTTTTCACATTTCAATGCTTGTCGATCAAAGGCATCTGATTCAATTCACTGCGAAAACTCAGCGTAATTGTGCAAATATCGCTGATTCATCAATGCATTACCTTATAGAGGAAAATCCTACAGAAATTCTCTGAGAAACTCGGACAGAACTTCAAAATTTCAAACGAAGAGACAATGAACGACAACCTTCTGAAATTCGAAATATTCTTCGAAGACCTTAGTTTCGAAAGCCTGGAAGAGCTTCAAGAATATCCGGTGGGTTCTATGTTGCTCACGAGTAGAAACGAGAACATAATCAACGTCTACTGTACATGATATGAAAGAAATTGGTCGATCAAGATTCAAGCTTGAAAAATTTCAGTGCTAAAACGCCATTACACTGAACTTTATTTTTTTAAATTTATTTCTGCATTTGTTAGGCGCCACTATCTAATGACTTGGCATCAATCGATGGCGCCGAGCAACAGTGAGTAAAGGACTTAATGTCTCTACACAGTAACCGTCTCGGAGGAGGCTCGAACCCGTACTCTCCGCATTACAAGCCGAGCGCTCTATCCAATATGCTACCGTGCCCCACGATGCTACCGTGCCCCAAACTTCATATGGCTATTCACTATTCAGTGCTGCTGACGAGAAGACGATGATAAAGCACAACCGTACCAGCTGCTCTTTTCCCTTTTCTCTCTAGTCTTCTGGTAACCGGACTTTGTTCTTCCTACGGCATTTTAGGACAGCCCCTCTGACTTGACGCAGCGCTCATGAATAACCTGGTGCCCTGCGCTTACCTTTATAGTAGCGCTTTATAAAGTCTTGATATTACGATTACGATTTCTGCGATAATCTGTATGTAACAATGTCAGAAACGAGGAACAACATTGCCCAGAAGTAATTCTTTACCAAACTAGTGTACAGGTACTCTACACAGGATAGACTAATGTAAATACTGGACTAGCCATTGGGATGTTACTAGTAGTATTTGAAGAGCAATAGAATTATTCTAAGTGTTAGTAAGAGAAAACTCTTGCAGTGGCTGACTGAATATAAATGTGCTTTGTGTGTTTCAAAGTTGATCAACTACATGTCAGACCTCGGAGGCATTCTTGGGTTGTGGTTCGGTTTTGCATTCTTCACTCTTCTCGAGTTTATGGAGTTCTTTATAGACGTCATCGTGTTTCTGATCAGAAAAGTTTCTAAAGATGTTGTCCTGACTTCACGACAACCGATGGGCAGATCAGTTGAATTGCGAAAGGATTAACTGCTCTAAGCGAGAGAGATCCTGGATGAAATATTTTGCACTGAAACAAACTTTCCTGTTTTATTGAAACACTCATCTGCAGTCGTATTTAAACATATACTCGTTGTATTTGACTCTTTTACTAACAGACAAGCCTGTTCTACTTGGCTGTATACCGTTAAGCCCAGACTATTAACATGCTACAAGGATGTAGGCTTTACCTGTTCTACAAGAAAGTATAGCTTGTCTGTTAAAATATAAACCTACGAAACTGGGAATTGAGTCTGTACTGAATGCAAGCGAAGTATCCAAGTTACAAACTGGAAACAAAAAGGCTAGAACTGTAAAATCTGCCTGATGTATGATACGCATCATGAGCGAAGAGAAGCAAACACATTGAAGTACAGGCTATTCATGAATTGATACCTTGTCACTGAGCAAGTCAGAGTGACATAAATATATTTAGGAACAGGAGAGAACGAAAGTAGCTCACATGATGACAGCTGCAAATTACGAGTATATATAGGCCTATATGCCTTTGACCTCTGCGCCTGCGCTTCAAATCTCAATGAGTTACGTGAAACCTGCGAAGTAGGTCTCTAAATAAATAGTGAAGGGTTGTCCTATTGTGGGATTGCTGTGGCCATGTTTCCGTTTCAGCCAAAATTTGTTCACCCTCGAGGACTCTGAGGACAATTTACGATAGATTTACCTTTCATACCCTATCTCGTCTTTCCTTGCATTGCCTTGCCATGACTTGCTTTACCCATTACCTTACCTTACCTTGCCTTACTTTATCTTACCTTTTCTTAGTTTGCCTCGTCATGCCTTGCCTTATCTTATTTCACATTACCTTAGCTTATTTTGTCTTGTCTTGCCCTGCCCTGCTTTACCTTACCTCATCTTGCATTTCTTTGTCTTATCTTACCTTTATTTGCCTTACCCTAACTTACCTTACTTGAAGAGAAGGTGAGACACACACAGAGACATGCAAAGACTGAGAAGGAGGAAGAAACAACAACATAGGATTATTATTTATAGACTTGGCCACATAACTAGTTTTTAGTATTTGTAGCGAGCATTATGTATCGGAAATTGTCTTATCTGCACAACATAGCTTAGTCCTATGGCCTTGTAGATGTTTTTCTTTGTACGCCCATTCAGTTATCGGTAATCTTACCCGCCACACATTTCTAACAGCATGAGATACAGCCCTATCTTTACGGTCTGCATAAAACAACCACGAGACTTTCACCAGTGACCAAACTGAATCACCGCCTTTATGTAGCTCAGCTTTGAAACAAGAACCTGTCACCGACAGTGAGAAAAGATCTTGAAGGTCGGCCACAAGGTCAGTTAGGTCACCGGAATGTTCAAGCAAAGTTATAGCTAGTGACCTTCAGAGATGATCTACGTCTGTTGGGACTATTGTTCAGCTTTCCAGATTACACTACCAATTCAGTTAGTTTGCAGTGTGTACACATGCTGAATACATTCTAAGTACTGTACAATGTATATTATTATTTAGCCTGCTAACAGGTCTACGTTGATTTGTGTATATAATGTGCAGTTTCGCAAAGCCCTTATGGGCTTAGAGTGCAAATGAGTTGTTTTGCAGAATATATGATTAGTTCTAGATAAATCATGTTTGTAGGCCTATTAGAATTCTACATTCTGATTCTTGGTATCGGAATAGCTTATTGAAGACATTTTATTATTGTTCAGTTTGTTCAATCGTGCAATTTAAACAATTCCAAATCATTTCTAATTGCAACCCTTGTCGTCAGTGTTGTCCCGATAACTACTCTCCGTAATCATTCAAGGAACATTTACTATATACTATTGTATGACGAGAATCTTTGTTCTCAGATACGTCATTGGCTGATTTAGTGCTTTATTCTTGAATCGGTTTAAGGATTTCTTTCTTTTCTTCGGTTTTTTCTCAGTTGGTTAATTTCGCCTTTGCTGATCCGGACATATTTTGTCCATTGTTGTGTTAGAGAACGTTTGAGTTTAAAGTTAGGATAGTTTTCCTATTGGTGTGACTCACTTTTCGTCCGTCTGTTGCATGTTTTACGATCCCAAATCATGGTCTAAAGACATGTTCCCTGGTGCAGGATTGACTTAACGCTAAAAATCCTTCAATATACTCGGTAGCATACGTTATCCGTCTCAACGCTCTTTTTCTTGCATATCTCCGGAATCCGTCCCAGCGCAGACGGGTTCAGCTGCTGGCTGCGCATTTCCCATCGACAAACTCCCGAACTCCTTTCCATCTTGACTCGGCGTAATTGACTGCGAATGTAGAGCGATCAGTTGACAGGCGGACGCCGAACTCCCGCTGGTTGCCCTCTGAATTACCGCCTGTCTGCGCTGTCGTCGGGCGCTTGCCGAGAAACTCTCCCTCAGTCGGCGGAAGTTGAAGTTCTTGCGGAACTCGCGGCTGACGGCGCAGTAGAGAAGAAAGTTCGAGGCGAACTTGATCGCTTGTAGGAGGTTGGTAATCAAAAGTGCCAGCCAGAAGTTGTAGTCGCCCTCGCGCGAGTGGCGACCGTCGCGCTGGCTCATCCAGAACCACCCGACACACTCGACGATCATAGACGGGCAGACGAGGGCAATGAACGACAATAGAATGGTGGCGATCATCGTTGTTATCTGCGGTGTACAGTAGCGATCTGGATCAGCTAACCCGAACGCCTTGCTGCGGTACAAGTCGACGAGTAAACGAATGCTCGAGACAACGAGAAGAAAGAGGGGTATGAAAGTTCCAAGACTGGTCCAGACGATCCTGTAGGCAGCCCTAAGATGCTGGTTGGCAAGCGGAAGCCACGTCTCCATGTAGAGACAGATCACCTTATCCTGACACGACACCCATCTGATGCGGTTGCGTAGCAGCAATGGAAAACAAATGAGTACCGAAGCGAGGAAGACAGTTGCGTGGATGAAGACGGTCACCCGAACGCGTATCATCCAGCGGGCCTTGAAAGCGTACGACACGGCGATGAATCGCTCGAGCGAGATGAGTACGATGATCCAGGTACTGTTCAGTAGAAAGAGGTTGGTCATCGGCGCACGATAGGTGTTATAGTATAGCGCCATTATGTTCCAGACGGTATTCTTAGTCGGGCGTGACGGCTGCCGAAGGAAGAGCGCTGGTAGTGCGACGAGGCAGAACGAACCGTCTGAGAGCGCGAGGGAGATGAGTCCGGCAGTCGCTGACCGTTCCAGCTGGTCCATGTACTTGTTCAGCCATCGTCGGCTGAATACATAGATGCTGAACGAATTCCCAATTACTCCGAAGAGACAGATGAGTGGTATGATCAGGTGGTTCACCTTCACTCGAAGGGTATCGTATGCTAAAAGGTGCGCAGTCATGTTACTGCGCGGAAGCCAAAATGGCTCAAGGCTGTCGTTTTCATGGGGACAGCATGGTGACATAAAGAAATGCGTCAGGTTTTCGAATAGCGGCAACAGCAACGGTTGCAAATGCGTTTCGTTGAAGTCGGTATCCATGCCAGCAGAGGTCGTTAACGAGAATCGCAGACCAAATCTGAAAATATTTTTGAAAATGTAAACTTATAAATAAATCAAATTACATTATAATACAACATCGTAGAAGTGTTATTGTGTTAGACTTACTTGGATTATTATAATTATGGGTTCTTAACAATTCAATGGACAGACCAGATAGACTACACACACGAATACATTCTCAGTTTCTTTGGCATCAATTATAATTGTAAAAAATACACTGTATGGAACCAGTACTAATTGTAAATAAATAATTTTGTAACCTACATTCTGACTTTATTTAGCACCATCGAATGACAATAACTTTATGAATTTTATTTTCTGAACTAATTTTCTTAAATTATTTATCGAGCTTCGTAGGCTTTGCAAACATTAATCGTGAACTGCTGATGTCTTGACATCGTCGTGAAAGAGAGGAGGTGATCTGGTCGAAAGAACCGCATACCAGAGACAAGCAGACGTGGTGGGGCAGTCTTTCCACATTCTTTCGCAATTGCAATCGAGTGTGAGAAACTTATCGGATATAACGGGACAGTCTACGCCTCCACATGCATCCGATTAAACAATCGAGTGGAACTAGGCAACTAACGTCTCGCGACGAACGACGGTGCTTTGGCCCACAACTATTCGAGCGTCCAATGGCTGGAATCGAGAGGGATGTCGAAAACAGCCGGCGCCGTGACTTAAGATTCGAAGACTCGTCCGCGGATCCCAGGCACATGTATTCGCAGTCACCGGAAGATTTATAAGAGCCCTAACGCAGGGAACAGACAGCGGAGACCGTAAACAGACTTGAAGCTCTTAACGGCCAAATACCAAGAAACAAGACTAGGTATCAGTCATACATATGCATATCTAATTATATACGCGCATATGTACAACATATACATGGGTGTATATCAAAAACAAGATAGTAACAATAGGGGTCTGTTTTTTTTGTTTCGTTGAGACAGGCCCTATGAGTTTCCACATAGACCTATACAAATGCTGAGCGTCGACTTATCCATATATATGATAAATATATGTATATATGAAAACGACGCAACATAGCGTATACGCCTATCTGCTGAGAAATAAAGTCCGACCTATTTGCAATTGAGTCGAACTAACGGGCGCTTCTAAGCAACGGTCAGACGAGCAGAAGAATGCATAGAAGCAGGCAAATTGTCGCTCACAAAGAGTAGGTTGCCATGCGTGTGCTGCCTCTTTCTTTTGTTGCTTATTCTGCTGGGGAGAGATGAGGGAGGGGTTGGAGCTGGACCCATTTGGGCCAGTTGAACCATTGGGGCCATTAGTAGTAGTTGACCACTGTTTATAAAACTGTCGACGTTCAACCGGGTCAAAGTTTCTACTTTATCGCGGTCTGCATTCACCAAGCGCCAGTTGTCTTCCGCGTTAGCTCAACGAGGGCCCCTGTTACTTCCTTCCTTCCTCTGCCTCTGTCGATAATACACAGTCGCAGGATCGTAAAATTCTGACCTTGGTCAGCTGCAGTTTTAATCGTCACAGAAGCTTCTTAGTCAGGGTTCGATTAATAGGCCGTTTATAGTTTTCTATAAATTTTCTGTAATTATACCGAGATTAAATTTGCTATAATTAAGTCGAGATTAGATAAAACGACTCCTATCCGTCTTTTCACAGAAGACCGCTGGTGAGAATCATCGTTGAGCGAGGCAAATTCCTCGGCCTCGGCTTATACGCTGGCGGTATCAACCTGACAGGCAATAAAATGTATCTAATTGGCTTGTTGACCGATGTGTTGTGTTATAATTAAGCTAATTTGGACAACCAACCCCTCGGTTAACCCTCCCTTCAGCAAACTTACCCCTCAGCCGACCGACAATGCTTGGCGTGCATGTCAAATATGCAATGAACATAGACATTTGTGAAGAGTACTTATTTAGTACCTAGTCCTTCTTGTGCAGGTCAGCATAAGAAGGCAGCGCAATTTGTCCATTCATCTCTGTCGACTGCCAGTCTTCCTGTCTCGTCCAACGACAGCTCCAAACATCCAAAGTAGTCTTTGATGGTCTCTGGCCAGTTCTTCCTTGGTCTTCCCTTCCTCCGTTTCCCCCTTCAGGATTCCAGTTCAATGTTTGATTGACTCTTCTGTCCTTGTTCATAAGGCTTACATGTCCCATCCATTTCAATCTTCTCTTGCAAGTAAATAAAAGCAGTAGTTTAAGATGTCCACAGGTCTTATTTCATTGAGATGCGTGCCGACATAGTTCCTGTTTGATGCAAAAGGGTCCATGGTTGTCCGGAGAGTTGCTTGGCAAACTATAACTTAAGTGACTCGATCTTGTTGGTGAAGTCTGAGAACTTGGCACAGCTTTTCTCGTAGTTTTCAATCAACGCCACCTCAGATGGTATTGCAGAATGCAGTACATCTTTCACCGCCGATCATTATTGACGAGATTCGTGTAGCTTTTTCTCAATTGTCCTACTGTAGTATGGTCGGCGTGATTCATTGATGAGCTTGTCGGCGTTCCGGCATGCTAGTCACTGCGCGCGGCGGACAAGTTCATTGTCGGCAGCCTTCCATATAGCCTATCTAGAAGTCTTCGAAGTCCTTTTGCCGGTGCAGCCTTCGGAGACAGCCAGCAATTGATCTTCTTTCCTGGAAACTTTGTGAGTCTGCTAAACAGAGCCAATTGGTCCAGTATATCGGTGACAACGTCGTCTATTCTGACGAGCAAAGCCGTCAGTCCTGTCGTCAGAAGTCAAAAAAAGTGACGACTTGATCAACGCTTGTCGGAAGGAGTCAAGATCGAGCGTTTTCAGCTTCCGGTAGATAATCGTAACTGGTTGTCTGTCTGCTGTTGAGTCATCGTGCAACCTTCCACTTCGATGACTACGATAACGATAATGCCGAAGACGTTGTTGTTGTTATTCTTGATGATGATAATTATGATGACGACGATGATCATAATGATGATGATGATGATGATGATGATGATGATGGCCAGCTAATTGTCACACCCCATTCAATCAATCGGTTACATGTGTAATGTGAGCTTGGCGTCTTGATCCTTAGCAAGAACGCTCAGACTCGTCGTTTTCTGCACCCCCCTCTGACCATTAAGAACTGAGCAAAGCCACGTGATGCCAACAGTGCTGTACTGCTGATCTGACTTAAATACTTCAGACTGCATTGCAATATGATATACATGCATACGTTTGTCGTATTTGTGTGCGATGCCCCTCGTTGTTCTGCGTCTTTGTTGCAATGCCACCTAGGAACTCTGAACACAGCGTCAACTAACAACGGTAAATCGAAACCAGTTGGTTGGTGTAGTGAAAATTTGGAAAAAATGAGAATTTTAGTTTCTGCATATTGTAGATCGTATTATGTTGGATAATTTAGCTTATGTGTTTGTATAATTAATTTGTACGGAACACTGGGGAACAGTTGGGCGAGACCATCATTAACGCGAGGTGGATAGGACGCTCGTGATTGACATGCAGGTGGAGGTAAACGAGAGAGAGAGAGAGAGAGAGAGAGAGAGAGAGAGAGAGAGAGAGAGGCGGAACAGAGGGACGCTGATCGGATGGCGAAAGGGAGAAGTTGGATGATTGATAGACGGAGGGAAAAGTTAACCAAGGGTGCCAAGCGAAGAAGGCATTCGCTGGACAACGATCAAGGAGGCGTTAGGTTCCGGAGAACAGAAGAAAAATAACGAAACTGTATCTCTTAAACGGACTGCGCTAGATTAACAGACCGATGCGAATCAAAGACTCTGATTTTGCTGAAGTTGCTGTATATATGTTGTACATTTTTGTAATATACGTGTGAAAGAAATAATCGTCGTTACGTCTCTGTACGGTCGGACTGATCCATTCACGAACCCGCGTGCTGTTAAAGGCCTAAAGTCCCCCGAAGATTTAGCCACATCAATTGCATCGTCCGCTAGCCACCATATCCTGAAAGGAGATTTGTGTTCGCTGGCGACCATTTAACGGCGCAGGACTCACAAACAATCCCTTCTTTCAGTACAGTTGGGCTGCGTGTGTGCGTAAGCCCACCACGGTAACAGGACAATAACCCCCTGGACAATTACCCCCCGGACAATTACCCCCGAACAATTACCCCCATGCAAATAACCCCCGGACAATTACCCCCCGGACAATTACCCCCTATACAGTAAAGAGTAGCCATGAAAGACTTACCATACATCAAAAACTAATTATTAGACAATTATTAGACAACTGGGCAGAGAGTAGACATGAAAGAATTACCATACATCAAAAACTAATTATTAGACAATTGTTAGACAACTGGGCACAGAGTAGACATGAAAGAATTACCAAACATCCAAAACTAAATATTGGACAATTTCTGGCTGGTCACCCATCACAACCTCCAAGGAAGAAGTATGCTGATTCCAATGCACGGATTTTGGCCGTCATTAGCAACTACAATGAGCGCAATGTTCTTGACTATCTACGTGGAATAGCTCACAACCTTTCCTTTTAAGTTCAATAAACTAATAAACAATAAACAGCATTTTCTGTTACACATTTAATTTCATACTGTAACATTGCATGGTTCTCCAATATATGTCTAATAAATTAATATATAAACTGTATGATTAATATACATTATTTGTATATTTATATAATTAATATATCAGTGTAGGGGGTTACTGTCCGGGGGTTATTGTCCCGGGGGTTATTGTCAGGGGGTTATTGTCCGGGGGGTAATTGTCCAGGGGGTTATTGTCCTAGAACCGCCCACCACTGGTGATTTTTCTAGATATTTGAGCGGTGTTTGCTAACTGACGAATCTTTCTGTTCTAAATGACTTTTAACACCGTTTAGGCTACGGCAGAGAGCGGTGGTGGAACGCGGTGGTGTAGTAGTATGGTCTGTGCCTCTTAACCGGAGGGTCGCGTGTTCGAATCTGCCTCAAGCCACTGCGTAGCGACCTTGACCAAGTTGCTCACCCACAATTGTCTGTGAGAAAGGCAACGGGAAACCACCTCACTTTTCTCATCCCCGGGTGGCATAAAGCCAATCGACCTGCCTTCGGGCAGAGAACTCATCGTCGTCATATAGGCTGGTGCAGAGAGCGCCTGTGATTAGTTCCTTGAAGTGGGTCTATCAAATTTAGAATTACAATTACAATACATATAGCAATATATGTGGCCTATATTACATGCATACATGTATGTGTGTTTGTCTGATTGGTAGTATAGTAGCAAGGAGTAGATCGCTGCTTGACCGGATTGATAAACGAGCCAACGGCAATTTACTGTACACCTGTTGTGTGGTATCGGCTGCCTGTTTTTTGCTTGTCGGTTGCTTGAAACCCAGCGCTGATGTTGATGCTAATACTGTTGTCTGCACGGCTCAACTCTGCTCAGTTCCCGTAGAGAAGACGCTCAATTTACTGACCCGGCAAACTCCTTTTACCTAAAGACAGCAGCTAGGCGTATCTTTGGAGTGGAACATTCTCAAGCTCAAGCTCATCGTTATTATAACCCAAACGTACGACTTACATACACACGTATATATGGATATGTATATTATTCTTCAGCAAGCGCTCTCGCATAATCGCATCTTCTAACGGCGTGTAAGCCTACGCGCTACATAAATCAACATTTTTATTCGTTGCTTTGCAAACATATAAACGATCTAGACTAAGCCGCCTATGTGCTAATGCATTGCTAATACATTTTGCAAGACAGCAACATCAAACCGAATCTGTTAGCGGCACAGCATTAGATCAAGAGCAGCGCGGAAAAATGCAAGTTGAAAGCACACCGAATCGTGCTCCTGGAAACGGAACATTTTATCTGCTCAATGATCTTCCATAAAAGTGGCATCGCTGATCCAGCCAACCATTTACCTCCCTCTCCATTCGGCCTAAGGAGACACAAGACTCTGCACGTCGAAGGATGCTCTGCAGCAGCAGCAGTTATCGTTTGAGCTCATCGTCGTGACTGTATATGACCCATGAGATCAGGGTTAAAAGCTTCAATTTGCTCTACCTTTTATTTCCCGTTGGACTCGTAAAGATTCCTACCAATTGCATAGATACGTACAACCACGGCGCTTTCAGTCTATGTATGTTTATATATACATCATCAGAATTCGTTGATCTTTCCCTGTAGTCATAGATAGTAGATTCTCTTTGCGAGCGGATTAGTAACTGACAACTGTCTAGTTTATGGACAACTACTAAAAACAATATCTGGTAATAGCAGACACCAGTGTGACTAGAACTCTCAAATTATCTGTACATTGTAGTCAGGAAGTGTGCCCATATAGACTGAAAGTTTTGTTTGATTATTATAAATATAACAGCAAACTTTCTGGCTGCAAGTCACGCTGTCTGCTCGTGTATGCCTATTAGAGCGTTCAACCCACACTAATGCCTGCTGGAAACAGACATTGCTTTTGCGAAGGATTATAGGTCCGATATTGTTAGCGTGGGCAGCGAGAATCGCAGTTTAAAATGTATGAGCACACAGAAACAGGGACACACGCAAGCAAACTCAGTCAGAGAGAAGCAGATGTAAAGATACAAATACATATGCACAGAAGCACAAACAGACAGATCCGAACAGAAACGACGCACAGGAACAATGAGACAGAAACAGACAAAGCAAGTGCATAGGTATGACAATGGTTGTGCTTCTATCTTGGACAGACGTACAGAAAGAAAGGATCGGCTACATCAATACGTCCCTTGGGTCTACTTTACTAATTAATTAATCAATTAATTAATTAATTAATTAATTAATTAATTAATTAATTTACCGACTAAAGCTTAGGAATGACAGGGCTAGAGCTCGTGGGAGGAGACTAAGGGCTGAAAGATTAATTAATTAATTAATTTACCGACTAAAGCTTAGGAATGACAGGGCTAGAGCTCGTGGGAGGAGACTAAGGGCTGAAAGACTAAAGGACTTGGACTCTGCAGATAAAATCATCCTGGTCTAAGGGAGTCAGTGAGACATTTCTCGTGTCATTATACTTTTCGTCTGAAAGTGACTTTACTAAGGCATTTTTGTATTCTGTCTTTCCTAATCATTTTGGAATGATGTTTCTTTTGAAGTTTTTGCTCTTTGTCCCATTTACGGGTTAATTTTAGTTAACAGGTAAATGATAAACATCCATTTATTAAGTTCATAGTCTATTATCACCTAGAGTTGACTCATGTGGAGATGACAGTAACATAATATAAAGATAAGCACTCAGTATACAGAATTATATGGACCTGCAGGCATGTTGTGTTTGGCTTGCTTGGATTTTAGAAGCTGCATTTTTACTGCAGGTTTCCTAATTGTACCTAAGGGTCTGAATTCAGATAATAACCACAATACTCTGGTGACAGTGTTCTATAATCAGACAGTTTATGGCCAATAGCCCACCCCACAGAACTCTTAGTGGACCAACCCTGTGCTTGACTTTTATACGTAGGACAAATTATTACGCCTATTTCAAATCGGGGCCCACGCTAGGCCAAGAACTGGTAACAAATCAGCCATGTCTAATCGTCTGTATCATTTCATGTAGCATAGAAATGCTCTCATTTGGCACAGAGATGTTCCTAATAGACATAGAGGCGTCGTAATTTAGCACGGAAACTATCCACAAAGGCATAGAAATGATCTACTTTAGCATAGATATGTTCCATCATAGCAAAGAAATGCATACTGTGATCCAGCGCAGAACTAAGCCTCAGAACGTGTCGTTTTCGGTGGCATGTGATATGACAATAAACACCAGCAATTGGCTAATGGGTATTTTTTCTATGTACAACCTATTTCACATTTCACGAGCTACCCATTACGTAGTTACTTAAGGTTTACGCACAATTTTCACTCCACCTGTCCGACTCAAATTTGGAAGTTCCTCTATATAGTCAGTAGAGAAATGTGCAATCTAATTTATGTGTCTATATGAAATAAAAAAATGAACAAAAAGTTAAACTCATTGTTATTTAGGTAGTGAATTGATGCTCATTGTGGGTTGTAGCGGGTTTACAGCATGGATTCGTAGCTTGAAAGTCGTGTGCTTGGCATCTGTGTGTGGCAAAATATGGTGAGCGAATCTTTTATTCTCTAAATCTTTAGTTTCTTCCTTCTTATTTTCTTTCCTTCGTTTCTGTCTTCCTTATTTCTTCATTCCTTCTTTTGCGATTTCTTTCTTGTTGGCAAATCTTCCTTTTTCTTTCCTTAGTTCCTTCCTCCTTCCCGCTTGTCTTCTTCATGCCATCTTCCATTCTTTTTCTCTTCTTACTCTCATTTGAACGGGTTTACATTGGTTTCGCCTATTAAATGGAATCATTTGTTTCGTTGCAAAATGCGAATTTAATTGACAACATTTTTGAACATTTTCCAGATTTTGCTCTTGACTTTCAGTTTGTCGTGAAATTTTGATTTCTTTTATTCAACCTTCGAGCATAGTAAAATGTTCATTAAACACCATCGTTGTCTGGCTGCATATAAACGCGCTCATAAAAGACGCTGAGAAAGATTGGGAGAAAGAAGGTGCTTCAGTGGGGCAGATTCAACGTGTCTTGATCCCATGCATCCGTCTTGCATTGTGGTTCGACTGATAGGGAAAAAAACTGCTTCCGGAACACACTGGAAACGACAATGACCTGCGGTTAATAGAGCTGGAATGCAGTTCCGAGACGTGGAGCTGCAGAGGCGGTTGAGATCAGGACAGCCTTGATCGATTCAATCGTCTACTGCACTTTTTAAATAACATTCTATCAACATCAGACACTAATGTGTAATTAGACACAAATTGGGTTGTGATAAGCATAAAGTCTTTTACCAAAAGCATTCTATATGGACTCCAGTCAGGTATTAACGTGACCGTTTTCAGTACATACAAGACAGTCTCCAGCATCGACAAACACTGATATATATGCATAATTATTGTGTTCTGTTACGAGACACTTTACGCTCAAGTTTGTTCTGACCACAACGAGCGGAACACGGCGAAACTATGAGCCAATTAAGGGCAATCATTCAGCTGCCCGTGGACGGCCGGGAATTTGCTTCTGCGGTGTTGGAACTTTAATTAGACAGAGCTAACTATCCATTCTAGATTAGCCACGGCAGCTGCGCTTAACACCAAATTACGTAAAGGAAATAATGAGGAGGAGGAGGAAGAGGAAGAGGAAGAGGAAGAGGAGGAGGAAGGCCAGGAGGTGGAAAAGAGGAGAACAAGAGCAGTATGATCAGAAGTAGAAGGAAGGGGACAACAAGGACTATGAGGAGAAACTGGAAATGATATAAAAGGATAATATCAGGTCTGGAGAAAGGGAAAAAGAACAGAAGTAGAGGAATAGTGGAGGAAAAGCCTTGAAGAATAAGGAGGAAGAGGCGAAGAAGGAGGAGGAATAAGAAGAGGAGGAGGAGAAGAAGAAGAAGAAGTAGACGACGAAGACGAAGTCGAAGACGAAGAAGACGAAGAAGAAGAAGAAGTAGTAGTAGCAGTAGAAGAGGAAGAAGAAGAAGAAAAAGAAAAAGAAGAAGAAGAAGAAGCAGAAAAAAAATGTTGAGTTGATTCTTTACCTGATTAAACCGACAGCATCATTGCTGCGATGATAGTGAAATCGCTATTATAATCAGCAAAAACAGCAGCAGAACCAATACCATCGAAACAAAAAATGATGAAGCACACACATGACAACGACGACAACAAATACAAAAGCGGTAACGCTGGTGGTTGTGCAAAACCTCGCAATGTTAAGTAAGTAAGTAATGTATTTGTTAACACGCTATATGTCCATCGACCGAGCGAGAAATCGTAGGCAATTAGGTTTTTAAGCTTTTTTGAAGAACGTATTATTGTGTAAGACCTACTTGGATTATTATAATTATGGGTTTTTGTAAAACCTCGTAGTATTGCGAATGGAAAACTGTCTTTCAGCGCTCTTGTGATCTTTCAAAATTCGTAAAATTCTTCTATTATCACTAGCAATGCAGTAGTGATATGCCTATTTCTATGATAAGTTTTGTTACTTTGTTCAAATTTTCATAGCTATTACTTTGTTCAAATTTTCATAGCTATGATATTTGCTTCCATTTTAAAAATCTTTTACCAAATATAAATGGACAAGAAACAACTTGATGTTCAAAGCAAGAACCCATAACTCTGAACGTATTGTAGAATGCAGTAAAAGATGCTTAACAAAAACTCTTATCTGTTTTTGCATTCTTTGCTCATATTTTTCTAATTTTATAGAATTTTATAAAATTAAATAAAAGCCTGATTTCATTAATTTAAAATATGAAGTTATGCTGTGGTAATTTATTTTTCCTAGGCTGTTAAGCTACATGTATTTCTCCTAATATTCAGCCCTACTGTATGTAAAATATATACTAGATTCTTACTTCCGTCTTTAGAGTAGATAACTAGGCTAACTTCCGTTGACCTATGAACCCTGAACCCTAACGGCCCTAGTAGAAAAGAAAGAGAGAAAATGCAGATGAGCTGTATCTGTTAAATTGGAGTGATGATTAATAACTGAGTCCTGTGTTAGCCTAGTGTCTCTCCCCTATAGAATTATTTAAGATGTCCATAGATGTGTTGGTCCTTGTAGGCTCTTAGAATATTACTAAGCTGCACAGTGTGTTAAACTCTGTATGGAAATTAAACCGCTATTTTGGAATTGATGGAGTCCTGAAATCACGGATCCGCCCTTTGTTTCATTTCGATTGTTTCTCTGTAGTAGAGCTAATATTTTAGGCCTTATTTAATAAAATAAGCATAACTTTGTAGAATGAGTTCTTGAAAACTAGCCTCCTGTTCAAAAAATAGGCCTAAGAAACGATGATGGAGATGAAAACTTATGATGATAAGGGCGATGATGATGTTGATTGATTATGATAATGCACCAGCAATTGAATTAAATCCGAATAAAAATAATTCTACAGAAATTTGTTTTTCGATCATACTTGCATCCGGGTCATAATGCATGATAAGCATTATTGCAGACATAACTTATGCAAAAAACGACAATTTTCTGCCCGTGGAGATTATGTGGTTGCGGGCACTCAAGCTGTGAGACAGATTATGTTGGAAGGATACAGCGCGACATAATTATGCAGACTATACGTGTATGGATACCGATCAAAATGAAGAATGCATATAAGCTGCGTGACTGAGAAAGTTTGAAAAGTCTTGAATTTTGCAACCTGGTTCAGTGGCAGTAATAAATAAAAATTTCACTCTTTAATTAATTTATTAATAATATCTTTTCAAGCAGGCCTAAGGAAATCGTACACTTAATGTGCATCTCTATTCGCGACTACAATTCCCATGAAGCGGGGTCTGTAGTTAACGAAGTTTTCGGCTGAGACGCTGACGATAATAAAAAGTATATTTAACAGTTGTACGAAGAATTGTATGAATACAAATCCTTGACAAGGAATGTTCCCAGTAAGATTCGAACACTGTTCGTACTACGGTGAACGGCAGTCACGTTTTGAACGTAGATTTCTCAAAGTATAGGACCTAAAGCTTTCGTAACATCGTCCTGTTGATAAGATAAACAATGTGTATACGTTTGAGTAAATGAGTCCTGTTTCGTAAACTAATTAACAGAAACGGTTTACATTTTTTAGAGAAAAAAATCTTGGCCTACTAACTCAAATTGTCAACTGCTTTCTTTGCCTTCTATCAACAGTCAGAACAATTTTGTAGTTGGAAGAAGTTGAACGGAAAAGGTCGAGAAGGAATGTTCCCATTCGCAATCAGTCTACGATCATAGATCAGTTTGTTTCTACTCGTTAACGTCTCAAAACGCAAACGCGGCTGCCTTTGCCAGTTACATGACTCGTGTGGCCGCCTAAACATGATCAGCATCGGCAGAACAACGGAGACAGACGGTCGACCGATCGACCGACCGACCCACCGACCGACCGACCCACCGATCGACCCACCGACCCTCCGATTGACCAGAAATGAAGGAACACATGAACACGCAATGAACGGAACTCGGGTGCGCTTTCCGAAATGTCGACTAGCGAGAGGTTTATGAGACGAGGCCGCAAAGCTATTTCCGATTCGCCGTCTCCCTCAACCGGGTCTGTCGGTCTGTCCTCTGCTCGCCAAACCCATAAATTTTTAATCGGACAATAGTTCGGAACGCTTCTTGCGGAGGCGGGAAGAGGCTCCCCATGGACCAAGGAACAACTGCTGCCCAACCGTTCTCCCCTCTTCATTGGCCTCAAGTTACCTCTTATACATGCAGCAAAATAAATTAGAAACCAATAGGTATTTTGTACAGCATAATTTTTATACCAAGGATAAGACATATTGTGTGTACATACAAGTCTAATTCTACTGATAAAGTTTAGACCCATTTGATAATTAGGCTGTACCTCCTGCTGTTGCTGAACAGGCATTACATGTATATGTCCATCTACACAAATTATACGTGGACAAACACACAATATAATTTTAAAATATTTACACATATATCTATAAGCATGTGTGTTTGCATGGGAGGATTTTACGTGTGCTTGTGTGCCTTTCGATGCCCAGAAGCAAACAAACGCGCAACTAAACCCTTCAGCTCAATATTATGATAGCCTGCGTTTGGCCAGACGCTCTGCCAGTAGTACTATACGATCAGCCTCGTAGTCAGTCGAGCGGATGGGCCACTTCTTTTTATTCCCTCTCATGTATCTCGCTGGTCTTCTCTCGAGGCATCATTACTGTCTAAAGGTCATGATCTCCTACCCTTCGGCGCCTTTCGTCTTCTCGTCCGGCTTTTTCATTTTCTTCGATCAATCGGCCATGTGCTAATCGATCATCAAGTTTTTAAGCCCTCTTGCGATGTCCCTGTTGTTCCTGTACGCTTAGTCTTCTCTCATTTTTATTAAATGTAAAATGAGGTTTTGCCTCAACCTGGCTAAAACCAGAGTGTAAACCTATGGCTGTAGTTGTTCGCAGCCGCCCACATGCCTTCCATCTCCACTCATACCCCCACGCTACTACTAGCCCACACCCCGGGGCCCCCAAGAACACCCCATCACACTTCAACCCAACAGTCCCAGGAATTTGCCTCACCCTGGCCAAACCAGGGGTAAATATGGGGTCGTAGTTGTTCCTAGCTGCTTTCCAGCCCCCTCTCGTACCCATCGCCGATCCACACTCTTCTGGTGTTAGACCAGTTCGGATCGCCTATTAGAGGCGCGTGGCCGGAGTATACATGAGGCAAACGGCTTCAACAGACGCGGAACAAAAGCTTGCGCTTGGATTAAGGTGAGTGAGAGGCATCTCTGTGGCAAGTTATGCATAGGTACTGTTCAAATACATCGTCAGAAATTGAGACAGGCAAGGTCAACTCAAAAGCCGTGTTGTTGGTGTGAAAATAGCATCCATAGCGCTCTTCCCATTTGCTTGGTCTTTACGCGTAAAGCTCGCAAGGCAAGAGAAGTTGGCCCAACGGCAGTTTAGGGCGGTGATGGTGAAAGCATCCTACAGTTTCAGAACCCCCACATGCAGATGCGCCCCATTCGTCTTCTACGTCGACTACAAAGCGCTCAACTCACCTGGTGGAGGGGACGGCAATGAACATAGGAGCTTCTGTTATGTTGTGGTCCTCTCTGACGGCCATGCTAGCTCCCCACTGATCTACCACGCGCAAGCGCAACGAAACGGTTAGGAACAGCAACAGCGATAGATTTACACCCTGGGTTTGGACAGGCTGAGATAAAACCCCATTTTACATCTACTTTTTCAGAGTTTCTTTCTCTAAAATCCCTATCCGGGTTTTTCTCCTGCCTTCAAGTTTTCGACCTTGTCTTTTTAGCACTAATCTCATCCGCCTTCTCCCAGGCTTTGTATACCTTATATATTTCATTTCTCCACCGACTCCTTTTCAAATTGTTTACACTCTTTGTCTTTACCTGTCTCTGTCTCTCTCTCCAGCTCTCTTCTTTTTTGTGCTCACGAGTCTCGCTTTCTCTATCGTCAATTTAATCTCACTTAGCTGCACACAACCAAACCGTCTCAAGTGCAGCCAGTTTTTCGACATCCTGACCTTATTAAACATACTCAGACAACTGACTGCAGACATGGATTGTCTTTTTCTTGTCTTCGATTTCCCTCACCGTCTCTCACTAGACGAATAGCTTTCCGAAAAGTGATCCAAGGACACGTTCAATCCCCTCTTTCCTCTTCTGTCTCTCCTCTTCCCTAGGCGCTCTCCACCGACTCCTTTTCAAATTGTTTACACTGTGAACCATCCAACCACAAAGATAAACAAACATTCAATCCACAAAAGACCTATCACTTGCACTTCAACATGCCTTGTTAGTTTATTCTACAAACACCGCTCACAATGCGCCTGATTTATATAGACAATTATTATTAATTAATAAGATCTATTGGGCCGTTGTCTAATGAACAAGGTATCAACCAATGGCGCATAAAAAACACAAACTGCAAACACGAAAATTTCCTGAAGATCAATCTACCAGGACAGAAGCTACCGATGGTGGATAAGAAACTTGAAAAAAGGGCAAGTCTAAAGTGGAGAACGAAATTACACAAGAGACTGAGCACAACGAGTAGATACAGGAAGACAGTTCCAAAATCTAGATCCAGCAACCGAAAGACCCTGTTCGCCAAGGACAGTTCTAGTGTCTTAGGTATGGCCAGAGAAAGGCAATCAGATGACCTGGTTGAATAACGATAAGTGTGGGAAATGAGGACTGATTTTAATTATAGCGGTTAGCCGGAGTTCAATGTCTCATAAACTATAAGCCTCCAATTGAAAAAATCCTTTGCTGAAAAGGAAGCCAGTGCAAAATTTATGTACAGGGGCTATGTGCTCGTATTTTCATGTATTAATTGTAGCTCTAACCAAAGAGTTCTGAACGCTGGAGTTTCTGCATGTCTGACTTTGTGATACCAGTAAGAAGCGAGTAACAATAATCAAGAAGACTGAAGAAAAGCGCGTCTGTCACAGATATCCGTGAGGACATACGGGCATAACGCCTAATTCTGCATATGTCACGCATATACGTGTATGACTACTTGCAAGAATCATTTACACAGTTAGTGAGAGACATGGTAGATATTTTCTGCCCGTCTCAAGACGTTCCTCTTTAGAGACCATTAGGTAACCATGCTGTAGCGCCTTTGTGAGTTACTTAAAAGGCGCTACACAACTTTAGTGATGCATACATACATACACTGTAAAGAACACCCAAATCAAGAGCAGCAGCAGTCAACTCAAAAAGGAGTCATCCAGCTTTAAAGATTTAAGCCATTCAAACTTCTTAAGTTGCTGTGGAGTGCTCAGCAGTAGAAATTCAGTTTTCGACCGGTTAAAGAGGAGTCTATTAGCCACCATCGGAGATTGCACCTCCTCAAAGGCAGGGGACAACATCCGCACAGACGAGTGACAGGACAAACTTTCAAATGAAATGCATATCTGAATGTCATCAGCAGATAAATGATATCCTATCCCAGTGAATTGTCAGGCAATTTATCTATCAATGTAGTTTATCATGTAAAAAGAAGCAAGCACAGAACCCTGTGGGATGCCACATATCAACAAAGCATTAGGTGAATAATAACAACTTATATACAATGTTTGAGTGCGTGAACTGAGATAAGTAGCAGACCAATGTAGGGCGGGTGCAAAACCACAAATCAGTGCTGGAGACATCCAAAAAGAGAATGGTACACAGTATCAAAAGCACTAGAACTCGGTAGCATTTAAAGAAATTAATTGTAATAGTCGAGGTCAAGAAACTAATTGCAATTAGGTCTAGTTATATTCTGCAGCGGACCGCGATGCCTCACCAGACCACGATGCGAGTGCTCAGCATTCATACGCTGCGGCCCTGTTTAGGATTTACTGTAAGGAATCGTCCTTAAAATCGGAATATATCGCGTTCTGCCACCAGCATACGCTCAAGAATGGCATATACATACTTACACAAACCACGAGTAGGGCTATGGAATAAGAGGGTGAATGTTGGATTTAGAAGACACAACTTTTAAATGCAGGAGGCAAATTTTATTTATGTTTCAACTTAAACATGAAAGCCACAGTACTGTATATGCATAAAATAATCATAAATTTATAGTACATTGAGCTCACGAAGAGATGTGGAATGAGCCAAGTCAGATGGTTGGTCGATGATCCAACTGCAGCCTCCTGGAGATTCAGTATTCAGTCAAGGCTGCAGCTTTTATAGGGTGATACTCAATTAACACCACAATAAGTCGTGTATGACTCTCATAAGGAATGGTATAATAAGTTATTGTTTTGTGCAGGAGGCAAAATCATCTCAAGAAGAATGCTGTGGACTGACTTTCCGGTATTTTGATGCGTCATATGTTGATGCAGTTTGCATCAGCCATCGCTACAGATGTTGATTATCATCATTATTTTTTAGACCTGCGGTAGAAAGGATCTCTCAGGATTTTAAACAAATTTTATTATGAGTTGTTCTTGAATGACCAATCCTCGCTGCTGTCTGTCTCTGTGAATGCTAATAATAATAATAATAATAATAATAATAATAATAATAATAATAATAATAATAATAATAATATGTTTTGGGCTACATTGTTGCTCCTGCAAATATATATGTGGGCGTCCATCTCTCTATGTAATAACTTATTCGAAGCATGCAGAACTTTCAGTAATTAAATTTGTTAAATATGCAGAACTGGCACCTGAAACAAATTTTCGCACACGTTTGTGCCGTTGCTTAGACTTAATGTGGTCCGAGGGAAGGAAAGAGTAGCGCCATCAAGGCTCTGACTTCTGCGACGCATATAGTAGCTTAAGAAATGGCAGAGTTAAACCAAGGCTGCGATGTGCGCTCTACTGCTATCTTAGTTCGAAAACGAATTTGCGCATCCAAGAGCTCACTTGTTAGACTGGAACTGCATAGCCAGTTTATTAGCTGTTTGTGCTGGAGACAACTATAATGGAGATCTAAACTATCATGGTTTAATTTAGCCGTTTGCCTATCTGCCTGCTTTACCACTGACTCTTGACCTGGAACTCCAATCTGACCCTTCCTGTCTATCGATTTTTTCGACTGAGCGCCTGTGAATAAGCTGGTTCCCGCGACTTAGCTCTCTTTGGGCGATGTAGAAATCTCGAGTCCACGATTACGATTAAATCAATTTTATGCGAAGAGCGAAATCTAACAATTTTGTAATTTGGATGTGGTGTATATATGTGAAGTTAAACTTTGAGAAAATGGCAGTGTGATCTGAAAGATATGACTCAATGGATGCAAATAAAGGAAGCGATGCAAATCAGAACGACTGGAAGGAGTCTTGAGCGCTTTTGAGAGGTACTTGAAGAGCGCTTTATATGTGTTTGTTACATTACATTACATTACATTACATTGAGATAAGCGTAGGGTATTACTAATATGCAAAATTATCAGCACAGTGATACTGCGTAGGCTGTACTTAGTATTTGCATTTTATTAAATATCCAATAGGTTATATAACGAGCAATGTGATATTACGTTACAGACTAAGGAACTGCATCAGATTAAATATATTATATTCACACAGTTATATTACATCATATAAAGCGACATAAAGTTATGGCATATTAATTAAACTTCTAAGGCAACATCTCAGGTAAATGTAAAGAGCCTGCAAACATCTGCAAGCATACAGCCCCACGGAATAAGCTGATCTCCCTGACGCAGTTTCTGTGTGGCGCTGAGAAATTTTAGAGATGCTAATTCACATTAACACATATATGCCTATCTGTCTATTTGTCCATCTGTAGCTTTGTCTGTGTCTGTGTCTTTTAGTTCATACTTTCCTTCGACTGAGTCCGATTCGCAAGAGACACGTTCGCGATTCCTCCCCGTAAAGCGTCGCAATTATTCATCTATTGATGGATTGCACGGACACATTGCCCACACATATGGTGACTAAACACTGTAGCTTACACATATGCATATATATATATATATATATATATATATATATATATATATATATATATATATATATATATATATATATATATATATATATATATATATATATATATATATATATATATATACATATATATATATATATATATATATATTATAGCACGATCTCTTATGAAAAATGCCATCCCTTATGAATTCTTCAGACGCATCTTGTCCTCGGACGGTATATTTTGTCGTTAGTTGTCATCTGCGTCTTGCAAAATGCCCTACATTTTACTTACGTGCTTAGACTTAGCATACCGCTAAGATATTGTATGAAGCAGCATTGCAGGCTGTAACCTCTCGAAATGTATACAAGATATTGAGTTTGTAGGCCCAATAATAATAATAATAATAATAATAATAATAATAATAATAATAATAATAATAATAATAATAATTAATGCGATGTAATTCTGTAGTCTGTAATGTAATATCACACTGCTCGTTATATACTACTCAAATGCTAGTGCTACATAAATTTATTAATAATAATAATAATAACAACAACAGTAATATACATAATTACAACGGCAACAACGATAATAAGTAATAATACAGTATTATTATTGTAATTATAATTACAACTCGTTCCTTGCAACACATCACTTCGTTCGCTTAATCTTTGAAACCCCCCTCGGACCTATTAACAGAACCGGCTTAGCGTTCATCGCTGATTTAGGACGACAGCCTAACTCGTATATCCTGGAACTAGAAAGAAACCAGGCATCTGCTTCAACGCCTCTCACCAACAGTTGCGCGTTTCAACGCCGTTGCTATCCGCAGTACCTTCTCCGTGGCAGGACCGGATGCTCCATATGTCATTAATGGTCTCATGAAATTTTTATTGCATCAGGAATTACGATTAGGCCTGCTGGGTGTAAAAATTACCATTATTAATGTCGACATTTAGGATTATTATTCGAACCATAGTCTGTTAAAATGGATTTATGCATGAATTAAAATCAGTAATTTCAGTTGCTCAATATAAGTCATTTGTAGATTGTCGAAGACAGGTTACAACGTGGGATCTCACAATGTCCTACGCTTAAACGCAGTTGATGAAAATATAGCGTCGTCTTTACTGGGAACTAAGTTGCTTTTACTGGGAACTAAGTTGCTTTTACTGGGAACTAAGTTGCTTTTACTGGGAACTAAATTGTTTTTACTGGGAACTAAGCTGCTTTTACTGGGAACTAAGTTGCTTTTACTGGGAACTAAGTTGCTTTTACTGGGAACTAAGTTGCATTTGCTGGGAACTAAGTTGTTTTTGAAACTTGTAAAGTGTGATTGTACTGTACTAGCCGAATATGCTTGTCAGATTGAGACTGTTAGGCCTGGCGTGTCCTTGTAAAACGAAGGACACTAAAAATACAGCGATGAAAAACAAGCATCTGGACTTCTCATCGACAGACGCCATCGATTCATCGGGCTTTGGTTTACATATCACGTGATTAGTCAAACGAACTTACTTCTGATTCGTGTTCTTATTCGGCCCATATGGTTCAGCTACAAATCGAGTGGACGGGGAGAATGGGGAACGGTGGAGAGTAAGGGGAAGGACAGAGGTATGAGGCTGCAAAATTATGGGGAACAGGACTGCGGGAAGGCTAAAGCCGGCCATGATCATGATCATTATCATTTTTGTTATCATTATCGATATTAGTGGCCTAATATTACTTTTTCCTCGAGGTACGTAGCCCTATGATCCTTCGGGATTTATTATTATTGTTATTATTACAGTATTAATAATATTTTTACCCGAGGTGGGGGCCTATATGTGACGTCTCAGGAATTACAAAATTTTCCAGGGAATGATTATTATTATTGTTGTTGTTGCTATTGTTATTAATTATAATAATAATGATAATAATGCTAATAATAATAATAATAATAATTATTATTATTATTATTATTCCTACCCAAGATAGTTATGATCAAATAGGGTTCAAATTGTTATAAATATTATTATCAGTGTTGTATTCGTCATCATCGTCATCATCATCATCATCAGCAGCAGCAGCATTATCCTACTTCCTCTCTTCCGTTATTCATCCTCCGTTATATATACGGAGGAATATATATATATATATATATATATATTACCTGTAACTTAATCTCCTGATAGATGCACAGAGCATTGCTGAATCTAGAAACCATAGCCATTTCATTGGGCTGAGAGGATAGGCCACTCTGGCCTCAGCACCCTTGCCAGTGCCAGAACAGGCAAACCATAGAATAGTTAATACAAAGAAGAATGTGGTTTAGGCCGGTCTGGCATTCAATAGTAAGGCAGTAGGTGAAATGATTGGCATCATGATACCCTACGAGATAATTTGAGGGTAAGGCCACTCTGGCTCTCAACGCCTCATACATGTTTATGTGTATTATGCATAAATATACAGAGCGCATGATATCGTTGATTATTTATGGGACTCTGTTTTAGTTGCATGGTGTCGAAAAGGCAGTGACATTTAAACGTCGGCCTCGGAACGTGGATGGTGAGCCTGTCAGCTTTTCTGTCGCTCCATGTAATTATGACCTATTTCGTTTCCATCCAGGTCTCGTAAAAAGCCGCACAACGTATGGATATGGGTCTTTGTAATGAACAACAATACAACTTAAACAACAATATAGTCTTCGCTTACATATACTGATAGGTACATGATGGAGTTTGGCCGGGACACTGAAACCATGTGCACAGCTTACGTTTGTATATATGTAAGTTTATATATAAAGTTACCAAATGTACGGAACAGTCAATGAGGTCAATAATTCGATGCTTCTGTGTGATTATCTTAAATGGATCTACACCATTATCAATATAATTAACTGTCTGGATGTATAGTCGTGACTGTGTTTTAATTTTGTTATAATTTTAATTAACGTAATTGTTTTATTTTTAGTTAATGTAAAGAAACTTCTCAGTTTAGGAATAAGTGTAAACGTAATGTTCTGCAATTAAAATGGCTAAAATTAAAATGGCTAAAATTTGCTATTAAACAGTAAAATTTAATCGTCAATACTTTAAAAACTTTAGTTCGCTGGCCATTTAGCTCAGCAGCAGGCTTAACACTTCTTCGCCCTCCCGTCACCCCATCCTTAAAATTTGGAAATCTTTCCATAGCCATAGCTGCTCCACCCCTTTGGAATAAACTCCCGGTAGAATTACGACAATTATCTAGTCCATCATACGAACTCACCAACACTTCACCTTTTTCAGTTTCTGCGCTGGTCTTTCACTCAAGACTGAAACATTAATGTTCCAAAAATCTTATCCTGATTCTTTCTCTTCCCCTTATCTCTCTTCTATCTTCAGTTTCAAACACCATCCACCGTAGCCGTCCGACTGTCTGACTGCCTGACTCCTGGATTTTGATCTGAAACCGAACCCTTTTGTCTATCGATTTTTTTTGACTGAACGGCTGTGAATAAGCTGATTCCTGCGACTTAGCTTTCGTTGGGCGCTGTAGAAATCTCGAGATTAATTACTATTACAATGTTCAAAAGCATTAGCCTAATGCGTAATTTTTTGGTTTATATATTTTTGAATATGGAGAGCCCCATGTGGATTACCCAACATATGATCTCACCGATACTTCACCTCTTACAATTTCTGCACAGGTCTTTCACTCAAAACTGAAAACGCTCCTCTTCCACAAATCTTATCCTGCTTCTTCCTCTTATCTCACTTTCCGGTTCAAATGACCATCCACCATAGCCATCTGAATGTCTGCCTGCCTGACTCTCGGACCTTGACTTGGAACCGAACCCTTTCTTTCTATCAATTTTGTTTTGACTGAGCGCTTGTGAATAAGCTGGTTCCCGCGATTTAGCTTTCGTTGGGCGCTGTAGAAATCTCGAGCTTACGATTACCATTACCTTATTGCTCATGTTCATCGTTAACACTGGGTTCAACTTCTGTAAGACAGTGAGTCTTCCGAATGCTTTCATTCTATATTCACTTTTCAGTTGAATTAATTTCTATAGATGCCTGCTCACTGTATACTTGAACTTCACTAAATGGAGGTAGGCCTAGACTGTGTTATGACACATAAATCAGTGATGGCGAGAACTTCCTGCAGTTTACAACACATTTGTCGCCTTTGGCTGGAATGAAAATTTGTTTTAAACTTTGAAAGTCCTAAATAATCTGCATCATGTCGCCCGTTTAACATTATCATTTGAACTGTCAAACAGTAGAGTTGGCTTTCTGCGTATTTAAGATAGGCATAAAATTTTTGAAAGAAAACGTCGAAAACTGTCGAAAATGGAACATTTAGTATTTGTTTGCCCTAAGAACAACTTATTGGCCAATTTTGAACGCAATCGATAAGAAGCGGAGTATCCAGTGCACCACATAATTTTAGGTTTTGTCTGAGCCACTGCGTGAAAAGTCAACAAAATTAGTCGCGGTATGTGACCTGAAGGTCGTTCCGTGAAATAAAAAGGTAATCAAACGAACAGACCGTGAATATGTTGGGCGTCGATCCAACCATGGTAACTCGACTGCTTCCAAAAGTTTTCATTTGTGAAGAGAGATCTACGCGACACAATTACCCACATCAGAAGTCAGTCGGTTTAAGGGTTTCTGGTATAGAGAGGGTCACAAAACCCATTCCCTATGATTAAGCCTGGCACTGGTAACACTAATATTCGATACCGTAGCTGTCTGTTATGTAATGGAAGCCTAAATGTAAATCACGAAACAACAGCCCGTATTGGAGACCAACCAAAGCACGGGCAATTAATCAGACTGAAGCTGCAGGACCCCTGGATTCAGGTTACTTTCAGTATGAGGGCGATATTAATATGCCACTTTTTGTCTGCTGCTGCCAGGCATTATTTTTAGAGCTATAAGACTCTCACACACATTATATATATATATATATCTACGGCAGTATAGTGTATATATGTGATCGTGCCTGAGAAACCCTCACAGTCGGAAAAGTTAATTTGCGAGAAACGCGCTCAGAAGGCAAATAGGCCTAAAATGGGTCAAAATGAGTTCTTTGCATATTTATATTCATTGTTGTGTAGCTACCAAACTTTAAGTCCTTATGTAAAGTTTCGTTGTCTAACTATTTTTATTTTCAATTTTACTATGAAGCCCTTCACAAAACTTGATTTAACATATCCTTTGTTCCCCCAAGTTAAAGTCGTATACATCGATTATTATGCCAGTGACCAAGTCATGTAAATATTCATCTTAGCCAGTTTTATGGAGATTTCATTACTGGCAGCCTCAGAGGCGTGTGAATACGCTCCAATTTCCTAAACTTATAAACATTCACGACCCCACTAATCACGGCAACTTGGTCGGGTCAAGTTTATGGTAAACTTTAACTTGTGATTTCGCAAGAGTAGCCACGAAGAGACCTACAACTTCTATAAATTGTAACATGTTTACTGTTCGTGATAGAAACATGCGATTTTCAACAAATTATTCAGCAATTCCAGCAGAATCAGGTGCATTATCGAACCGAGTTTTAATTTCTCAGGCATGGTGACAGATATAGTGCATATGAAACTAATATATGAAACTAATTTGTTAGTAATTACACTATGTTATGTTTGTTTGCGAAACACCAACACCTGCGCCATAACTAAGAGTCTATTATTTGTTGCTTCTCTCTTTGATAGTAGAACTAATTCGTCCAAGACAGTAATTATGCCAAATAGACGCAGTAAGTCTGCAAACGAGTCAGCTACAAGAATATGGGCCAATAACTGCATGCCTGCGGCTTACCGATAATTGCAATTACAATTGTAAAATCCGTAATTCTTCTTAATACTCTTGCTGAAATAGGCGTGCATTTATCGAGAAGTGTATATATACACATAAATATCTTAGCGTACATTGCCATCATATCGCTTCTTACTAGAATACTCCACGCCCAACTCACTGATATTGCCACTTTAATTGATAATAACTTCAATAACTTACTTATGGACAGCTGCTATAGTGATAAATGTCATTTCTGATCATCTTCCTAGTCTTCTGTTTGACATTATCAGGGTTTATCTCCGATAAATTTCCAGGAACCACAATTTTTGGCGAAGGGGCGAATAAGGAAAACTACTATCGCACCGTTTAAAGCTCAACTATATTCTTGTGAATGGTTAGATACAGACCAAGAATGTGCAAACAATACGCCATCATTGTCCTGAAATCTGTTTGTTAGCCCGCATAAATGTCTATGCGACAATGCTTTTCCTTTATTACCCTATGAATCTGTAGTTATTACAGTTACTGTGGTTATATGAAACATTTTAATTATGCCAGTATTATAGGCAGTTTGTTTTGCTATTCCATTTCATGGACTAAGCTGTAGAACTCAAGACCTACAGCATCACTGATTTACCTTCAATGTAAAGGTGTTAAAATCAGAATAAATTGTCAGAGAACGTAGGCATATATAGGCCCGCGTAACAGGACACTCATTGTAGTGTAGTTTCAGTACCTCACAAAAGCACTGCAAGTGTGTCTACCTAACGGATCTAAACAAGTGCGTTTTCAGGCTGTTTCAAAATGTATTCCGCACAGAGTCAAATGCAACAGTACCTAATGCAATGGGATACCGTTCCTGGAGCAGGGCCAATACATAAGAAGGCACGCTGGGCTCGAGCTGAAGCGCGGAAACGCTGTACTTGCACATCTCCACAGGTAGCAGAGCGAAAGGATTGCCGACCCAGCCGACTTGAACCTAGAACTCTCCCCTGAGCGGTGCAGTAACGACAAGTGGAGCACGTTTCAGCAAAATTATAAAAATGGAGGATGATGTATAGAATAATATTTATTTTCTGCACTTAAAAATGGAGGATGATAAAAGGAGGCTTATGTATAGAATAATATTTTTCTGCACTTAAAAATGGAGGATGATAAGAGGAGACTTATGTGTGGAATAATATTATTTTTCCTGCACTTGCACAGTTATCCAAATGCTTTTACTGTTGGAAAGATTTGCATCTCGTATTTATGCTCGGTGATGTAGTTCAAATGTTTAGATTTGTCAGAAATTAGGAGGCCCAATTAGCGGGACAATCCTCAGGGGTTAGTTTTGGGTCCCTCAGAGGTCAGGTTTGGGTCCCTTGCTTTATATACTGTTTACTGCTGACCTTGGCTCTTTGCTAGCTGCGTGCTCGGCTTCAATCCAGTCCTATGCCGACGATGTGCAGGCCTATGTTCATTGTTCTGCTTCTGATGCCGCAGCTGCTGTTCGAGCTATGTGTTGTGCTTCTGACTCCCTTGTGGCTTGGATGTCTTCAAATCGATTGAGATTGAATCCTTCCAAGACTCAATATATTTGGTTGGGCACTAGGCAGCAATTGGCTAAAATCAATCTACCTGTACTACATTTAAAGTTTCCTCACATCACCTTCTCAGTCACTGTTTATGACCTTGGCATTGAGTTGGATCAGGAGCTCTCTTTTAAGGCTCAGGTACATCGTCTTTGTCGTAATTGCTACTACCAGCTACGGCAACTTCGTGTTGTCTCACGTTCTCTCTCAGTCACCTCATCTAAGACTCTGGTTCATGCATTTGTCACTAGTCGGTTGGATTACTGCTCTTCTTTATATGTTGGACTCCCGGATGTACGGCTTTTGTGCCTGGAGAGTGTGTTGCGGGCGGCTGCACGGCTTATTGGTGGCATCTCTAGGTTTGGTCATGTCTCTGATTTCATGCGAGATGAGTTGCACTGGCTTCCTATGAGTCAGCGCATCCATTATAGGGTCATCGTATTTGTTTGGAACTCCTTGTTGGGTATTGCCCCCTCTTACTTGAGGGAGCTTTGCCTACCTGTCCGGTTCAATTTGGGACGTGCTTCTCTTCGCTCCCCTGCTAGTGGTAATCTACTAGTGCCTCGCGCTCGCACCTCGACCATGCAGCGTCGTGCTTTCTCTGTTGCTGGCCCAACCCTCTGGAATGGACTTCCTGTTACTCTACGTCTTCTACCCTGGGATTTTACTTCTATCTTCTATTCTTCTCTTAAGACTGTTCTCTTTCGCCGAGATTGGTTTGGGAGCGCTTCTGAGTAGTTTTCTTGAAGGGGCGCTATACAAGAGTTCTGTATAAATAAATAAAATAAAATAAATCTGCCCTTCCAGGATATTTCATTTATAACGTTAGTGCCAAATAATGAGCATGTTTGTCAGATGTTTGTATATGAATATGGTGCTGAGTTTAATTCAAAAGTATCTTTCCTAACTTTACGTTATCTTATCTTAATTTACGTTACCTTATCTTATCTTATTTACCTTACCTTGCCTTACCCCAAGAAGCATTTTCAGTTTATCTGCTTGAGAGCTGCGTTTCAGCGCCTTTGTGAGGTTTTGAAAGGCGCTATACAAGTGTACATACATACATCATACATACATACGTACATACATACATACATACATACCTTACCTTACCTTACGTTACCTTACCTTGCAGTATCTTCTTCAGCGCCCAGAAATGCTAAGTCGCGGGAACCAATTTATCAGAAGCTCTCAATCAATACAAAATCAACACGGCATGGTGGGTCGGCTTTGCGTCTGATTCAAAGCCCTGGTACACAAGGCCGGCGGCTACGGTGGATGGTGTCTGAACTTGAAGCGATCATGAGTGAAGATAAGCAGGAGAAAAAAAATGGGTGTAGGATTTTTAAAGTAAACCTGTTAGTTTCAATTTCGAGTGGAGAGTGAACTGATGACCTGATGACATTTGCCAGAAAGTTGCCGTGGCTTTGGGCTAAGGAATGAGTAACCTGTAGCTTATCACAGGCAGAAAGTACATTTTTAGGTCTTAGAGTAACTGAATGCAAGCCAACGGATCAAACATTTGCAATACGTAAAGGTGACGAGTGTTCTGGTAAATCTAGTAATGCGTTGGCCTTTCACCGATACGACGGGGATTCGATTCCAAGTGTGCCTCCTGAATTGGTAATCCACTGTCGAGCGATTAAAAATTGGCAATAAGCTTATCATATTGTTATGCATGGACTTACTTCGTGTAATGGGAGTTCGAACTCTAGGCAAAATGTCAACCCAGCCCTGATCTAAAAATCGATCGGTTTTACCCCTCTCGTAAATTTTGATTCATTATGTTGGCCTCAGGACAGGACTGGTGATGTTCGTTAAGTGTGACACTCCCCAGTTTTTATACAGAAGTTAAGGCAAAGGCTGTCGCTTTGACCGCATCTCGGAACGTACAAATTAAATTTTAAAAGTAAAATTTTGGAAACTTGTTGGCTGCCGGGGTTCCGCCCCAGCCCTGCTGAAGAGCTCAACGACTAGGTCGAAAATCGGCCACCCCGGTCGTGAGACCAAAGTGCATGCCGTAGAATCCCATCTTAACCCCCTGGAAATAACCAACAGTTATGCACAAATCGTCCTGCGAAAGTAAAATTTTCACTAAAAGTGTTTAAGAGATGTTACCTAAAATCATTGGCAGATGGGACCCCACTGAGCCATGGGGGAGTTTGCAAAGCTCAACCAAGCCCTTATAGTCACCTTTTCCCCTCTCGTTTCCTATCCATGAACCTTTGGTGATCGCACATAGTAATTTCGACGTCCCTGTCAAAATTTCACAAATCCCGCCCTGGTTGATCATATACGTAGTGTAGTGTATTATGGAAACCAAATGTTGAGTCACTGTTGCTTATTAAAGCAAGACGCCGTCGTCTTGTTATAAAGAAAAGCCATATTTAGTGCTAAAGTCGTGTTTTGTCTGAGAATACTTTAACTTTCGATAGTCTATCTAACATTTATACAAAAATCCCTATAAATGCATTGTACTGTATCGGACAAATATTTATTAACATTAAACAAATTCAAATGTATTGTAGGCCTTAAGGCTCAACGTCCTTGATTGAGGTCCTGCTGAAGGGCCGTCCATAAATGACGTCACGCAATTTAGGACGATTTTTGACCCCCCGATTCCCCTCGTCACACGTCGTCACAAAAGTCATACCCCCTCAAATATGACATCACAAAACTCTACACACACACACCCGAAAAACCAGATGTCCAGAATGTTAAAAGCAAATTTTCTTATAATTATCAAATAAAGTAATTATAACTGTAAAAAATACTTGAAACTATATAGTAGAACGAAGAAAAATGGAGGGAGTATAATTCTTACAATCATTATGCATTTTGATGTTTGATGTGATGATGTGACGTCACATTTCTTAAACACCCCCTCCCCTTCGTCACAAATCGTCACAGATGTGTGACCCCCTCGACCTCTAGGTGCGTGACGTCATTTATGGACGGCCCCTGAGTCGCGTGAAACTGACAAATAATAACGGGGCTGTGTAGGCTAACCCACGAGGCATCTGCAGGTCACTGGACTTTTGTTGCATTGGCGCTTCAGCAAAAGTCATTCTAACATGCCTCGGAGAAATACTGACCAGTGATAAAATGAGATATTGGTCATTAGAATACAGCAGGCAACATGCTAGTTAGGCTTATTTCAATTCTATAATTGAAAATGGACTTATTATCTAGCTACGTTGTTATAAGTTATATTTTTAGTTTTTGAAGATCGACTACATAGCTGCTTAACAGTATTTACCTTTTCTATCGCATCGCTTTATTCTTGGGTGGTGAATCGATTGGTTCTTTGAAAGAATTCTTTGATTTCTTTAAGCTGCTTCCCAAAGCATTGATTTTTGTTGAATTTTCTTCTAGATGAAACAAAATCTTCGGCTCTGCACTTGACGCTGTCTTCACGACTTCCAGAAAGTGGACTCGACGTTGCTTTTACTTTTAAACAGACGCAGTCGACTGATAAACACGGAACAACTGGTCGAAGCTAAACAAGTCCCAAATAAATGCCACCGACTGCCTGCAGCGGCTGAGAATCGAAACGTAAACTGATGGAAGTCGCCTACAGCACAGGCGACTGCATCAGCATCCTGCTACTGCTAGACGACAGAGTTCTAGTCCAATGAGATGCATGCACGAAACAGGAGGCGCTGATGCTTCGCGAGGCACATAGGGACCGAGTTAAGCGCTTGGCCTACGCTACAGCCCAGTATACTGTATACGCTGGCCTATCCCACAGACGGTTATTAAACAGTGGCGGGTCCAGGATTGCTTGCGTGGAGGGGCGAAAGCATTTCAAGAGGGGCGCCACATTCTGGCAGTCCACCATGCACGGGGTGCCTACATATAGGCTAACCAAGAGGGGCGCGGGGGCGAACCGCTACTGTTATTTATCGCACATATACTTAAATACACACATACAGAAAGCCATTATACAGACTTAGACCTACAAGAATGGGCCTACGAATGTAAAACTAGACCTATATGCGGAGACGTATTGAACGTAGGCTGTATTTACAATACCCAACTGTGTTTTGTACTGCATGGTCTAGCAGTCTTACCCTTGAATCACGTATGGACGTATCGGACATTTATATCTCTAATGGAAAGAACCTTCCGAATGCGCTATATAAAGCAGTGGTGCCTAAAGTGTCCCTGGATATAAATTTATATTTTTTCTTCGATATTGGCCTAAAAGGCAATGTTCATAGCTTGAGGATTTCGTAACTTCAGAGTAGGCTGATTCTGTGCTCGAGCAGGCGTTTCGATATCCAGCCTGGTTTTCTGTCGTTTTCGGACAACTTCTATCATCAAGGCCTGGATCTCGAGACTGCGACCACCTTTTTGTATGGGTCGGACAGTACGCAGCTCAAGCCATTTAACAGATCTTTCAAAGTGGCAATCGATCTGGCATCGAACTGTCTATTCGCCTGATTTGAAGCGTAGACCTACAGTTAACTCGCACTACCATACATAGACTATGCATAGCCGGAAATAGGTTTACCATGTACGGTGCTATCGTAAAGAGAGACAATTCATAACTGCAGTCTGCTGTTGTGCATTTCAAATCAGCGACTCATTTTCAAGAGTAACAGCTTTTGGTTCCAACAGCATTCGGTCTACGTAAAGTAACAGTCGTGCAGTATCTTTTGTGTCGTCAGATGCGCTCTCATTCCTGATGAATAGTCTTAAACGATGATATTTTAACCACCATAGCTTTCTATTGTAGTGTAGTATTAATAAATCTTCTGTCTATTTGGCATGTGGAACTCTGGATCAATCGTGTTCATGACAACAAAAGCAATGATGGATTTTGACAGAGTAAAAGCCCTTCTGTTTAAATCAATAGTTTGATTTCACTGCTGGATGACTTTATGTCATAAGCATGAGATTTATGCGAGATCCTACAACTTTGTGCAGTAGCTTCTCTGATCGTCCGCTGTCGGTTTCTCATCATGCAAATTACTATTATTAGTACTGCCTAAGTTGTAAACTGTTTTCAGGACTGGAAGTAACCAAACACGAACTAACTAGATAGGTATAACAGTAACAACAACGACAGTAAATGGATAGGACTACGAAGAAAATAATAAAATTATTAGAAAATCATTGGGATACCTCTTAAATGAAGTCAGCATCGACTTACATTATAATAGCAACGAAACTGCTGATTGCTGACAATAAATACACTTTCAAGGCCGTCTAAGACTCTGTCTCGTCTCGGTACCCAGGCCTTGGTCTCGGAGACCTTAGATCTCGGTCTCGTCTCTCCAGACTGCTCTATGAACGTCACGGTCTCTTGGCTGGACGTCTCGGGTCTTGTCCCCAAGGGTCTCGTGGGCCTCCCTGGTGAAAGGCTACATAATACACATCTAACAGGGCTTGTTTTTATTATAGGCCTAGCATATATACGATGCATAGTTTGGGTGATGCATACAGGCCTACATATGTAGCCCTTATAGGCTATTAGGCCCAATATATAAACAGCGTCCAAAAGAGGAACTTTATAATGTCCAGAGACAAACAAACCTAAGATAAATGGCAATAACTGAGATAAATTTAAATACGTTTGGAACTCTAAAATGGACGAGTCAAAAGCTTTTATTTGCATATACAGTTTATGTTCGAAACGTTGCATTAGCCCGGGCACAAGCACAAAAGCGAGTAGGCTGCAAGGTCGATAAATCACCGAGAGCCATTACGGATTGGAGCAAAGATTTTAAGAAGGTTCCCTTCTTAAAATCTTTGGATTGCAGTTGGCGAAAATAATTAGGGCAAACGTAATAATATGATGTTATTTCAAAGGGATCTTTCAGAAACTATACAAATTGTTATTAGCAGGCCTAAATAATCAAGGAAAGAAAGCTTTTGGTTCAATTTAAATTTCTTAAATTTTTGCTCAAGTTAATTATTCGAGGTTTGCCTAAGGATTTCTTTTTTCAGAACATATTTTCTGGTCTTGGGCTATACACGAAGTTTATTTGTGTAGGCCTACCTATGATAACATGCCTACAAACCTGTACATACCTAGGCGTATACGTGCCTATAAGCCTACGTGATGCCTGTGTAGGCTTGTGTTGGCCTATATATATGTGTTTATGGTCCTACTATGTGATAATTATTCGATCTCAACCAGTGGCGAATCCAGGATTGCTTGCGTGGGGAGGAGCAAGGGCATTTCTAGAGGGGCGCCACATTCTGGCAGTGCATCATGCACGGGTCGGGTCTGAGGGGCGCCGGCATATAACCAAGAGATGCCGCTAGGCGGCGATCCCCCCCGCCCCTATAGCTAAATCCGCCATTGATCTCAACTAAGAGATTGTTAGCATTCTTTTCTCAGTTCCGTATTAAATCATCGATAATCGAATCCCAGGCACATAGATGAAAAGTCGACCCGTTTACCATTAGCAGCCAAACTATATATTGCACCTATCTGTTTACAAGCACAGAACAACGGTCGTAAAATATATGCCAAAACGAAATTTGTCTGGAAATAGGGTTAGCTAGGCATTCCCACAGATTAAAAGCATGCAGTTTTGCACGATTTATGATCAGTGTTTTCTTCTGTGATTATGCAGATATGTTAATATTGACAGAAGAATGTGATTATACGAATGTGCCAATACTTTGCGGTTGAAGTCTTCTGAGCCACATTAAACCACTGTTGGTGATATTATTATTAATATTGTTGTTGTTGTCGTTATTATTATTATTATTATCATCATCATCATCATCATCATCATCATCATCATCATCATCATCATTATTTTATTTTATTTTTGTGCCCGAGGTACTTATGATATTGTATTATTATTATTATTCATTAATATTACAATTAACTTGCCAATCTAATATAGTCAAATCTAACTATTTCTATATTAAATTCGCTATCGTAATGCACAAAGCACCAGTTGATCGATGGTCCCTAGAAGTGAAACCGCTGTCAAAAACCCTAATCCGTTGCCTTATGCTAAAATTATAGGAGTAAAAATTCAGGAAATAAAAATGTTCACAGAAATAAACATCGAGAAACCTGTCTTCCGACCCAAAAGTGCACACATACAGAATAGTTGAGAAGTTATGATTAGCCAGCGATTACCAGCTGTTTTTAGTAGGTTTTCCGAAAGCAGGCGTTCTGAAAATGCAAGTAGCCTACAAGTACGAGTTCAAATACTTGATTAGCAAGTACATTTAAAAGTACATGAGTAGCAAGTAGGGCCTACCAGTACAAGTACTTGAGTAGCAAGTACGAGTTTCAAGGCTTGAGTAGCAAGTACGAGTTTCAAGGCTTGAGTAGCAAGTACACGTAAAAGTACTTGAGTAGCAAGTACAAGTACGAGGACAAGTAATTTTATGCCAGTGACAAGCAGAGTTAGAACTACACTCAGTATAAACAGAATCGTTGTCTGAACCTTATACTCCAGACAACTTGCAATGTTTACAAATTTTATTACACTGCGGGCCAATCCATAGGCCTATACATATTGATAGATAATTTAGTGTTACCTGTTTCTTCTGAACCATGTCTAAACAGGCTTAAACATAAATTAAACTCAATATTAAAATCATACAGTGCTATATAAACTCAATTACTTGTTTACAATACTCAAATACGATGAAGGCCTACTATTATTCTTGGGTTGCAAGTAGGCCTACAAGTCCTTTGAAATGGTACTCGAGTATTAGGCCTACTTGAGTACACCCATGTAAGCCTACAATATCGCTGATGTTTTGTCAAAGAAAATGACTGTCTGACATGAAAAGTTTAAAGATCTTTATCGAGTGCATTGTTTTGAACAAATGGTGGAAATTTATTTCAAACTCGCAGGCCAGTAACAGAAAAGAAAGGGGTTCCAAGAGACAGGAATGCACCACAGTAGGCCTACCGTGGCCATAACCAAGCAGCTGCAACTTCACAGTCATATACAGCGAGGTACGATAGAAGCTTATAGGCCTACATGGTCATTCCATGTCAAATCAACCAAAAAGACAACTTAAGGCCTACAACACACCTTCCCACATCTGTATAATAATTTTTCCCATAAAGGTCTAGGCCTAATCCTCGCTGAAACATGGTAAAAAGAGAATTTTTACCAGAGTATACCTATCTGTTGCTATTTGACATAATCGCCTCAATTCCAGCTGACATGAAATTATAGGGCCTACGGCTTAGTGACTGAGTCTTAACATAACAGTTTCTACTATTTTCAATTTTCTTCTGTTATTTTTCTTCTCATAGGTCATTTCTTTGTTTTAAAACACCCTCGCATAAAGCTGATCCTCTTATAAGCTCTTCGAACTGATTAGCCTATCAGTCAATCAGCCAATCACACCCAGCCCTTCTAAGGCTATCATCACATAAGCGCGCTTTCAATGGCCAAATTCTTCCTGAGTCTATTTATTTTCGTTCTAACGTAGTCTTAATCGACAGATACAATCAAAATGGCTCCTCGGACGTTCAAAGGTCAGTGAAACAAACAAGACGAAACGGGATCATGACACGCGATGCTTAATATTCACAGTTTGCATAAATTAAAGCGCTTTTGATATATGAAACAGATAATTGAAATTAGCTTACGGTGGCTTGCCCTGAATCGGTTGGTGGCCATTGGCCTAGGCCTATAGGCCGTGTAGTCCCGCGCCGCAGCATCGCACCTGTGTGTTGGAGGTATGAAGCCGCCCTTATACTGTGCGATCTGAGCTTTGAACGCTTAAACCGATGTAATAGTTTATCAGTTAACCTCGAAACCGGTTATCGTCCATATTTTCGTTTTATTCTACAGTTTATCGACTGTGCTGCCATTAACTGACGGAAACGTAGGTTTGGTTTGATGTTCCACCGAAGAAATAATCGTTGTGGTTATGTTCGCTTACGATCACTAGGGTCATTTGATGGCTAAAATCTCGGCTCGGGACGTAACCTGCCAACGCCCCGCAATCGGTTGGTAGACTATCCTTGTGTATTTGCAAGATTTATTCATTTTGTCCCGATCAGACGAACGGTACCGTTGGTTATAGGTAATGGTGGCGATGGATGTTTGTTTAATTGACCACAAACCCAACTGTTTTGAGGTGGAACTGATTCAGCTCAAGTGGATATTCGTGTTAAATAGGCACAGGACACTAGTTTCTGTTGGAATATCCAAAGTGATTAGGGAAGAGGTCAGTTAGGTCATATTGTGTATTGGATTTCTGGAGACACCTGTAGTGAAGCCGAGAAGGTGATGATACGAGGAGATAGATGCCTGTTACAATGGTATTTTTCCACAGTAGCTATTTGACTCTCCACCTGCCAGATTTTCGGATCTCGATTTGGAACTGAACTGACCCTACCTTATATGCCTCGTTGATTTTGTTTTGGCTGAGCGTTGGTGAATGAACTGGTTCCTGTGACTTAGCTTTTTTGGTTCTGGAAGAAATCCAGAGATCACAATTTATAAACTTAATTATGTGAACAACTGTTGGGTGGGCTAAGTGCATATAAGAACTCCATAAATGCCAGACTTGTAACTTTTCCTTATACTAATTGCCTAATGATTGTTCTTATAACCAAACAAAAGTCGTATAATTATTTTCATGTTGTTCATATTATCAACCTGTAGAGTTCATATAAATAAATTTCTTTATACAGTGTTTTCACCTACAATCTTTTTATTCAGTTATGTTACAGCACTAACACCAAAGACAAAGACCACAAAAGTTTAGCACAATTTGACGTGCGATACACCTGTCAGTTTTTACATGACAGACATGTAGACTGCATTGTCAACCTACAGAACTTTGGCACAAGATACCTTTGCAGATAAACAGGGTGGGTTTTGGTCAACAATTATACCCATTTACCTCTACAGTCGGAGGGGAGGCAGCAGAAAGAGGGAATTCTAACTGGGATCCTAACAGCTGTGACAACCAGAGAATGTCCAGTTAGAGTTTGATTACATAAACTGGTAGAAGCAATTACCTAGAACATGTATCTAGTACTGTTTTGACTAAGCTGTATGTGGTTTCTCATATTCTACCAAAATATAAAACACACAAAAATGAATTCAAGGTCCTGATTTTTGATGATAATTTGTATATTTCATTTGAAATGATACCCACTTTGATGCATAAATATAGGCCCTGCACTTGACTGGAGTACAACCAGCATGAGAAATCAAAAGCAGGATCTTCAACTTAAAATGTTTTTATCTGTCTGTAGTTTTGGGTTATGGTGTACTAAACATTTTGCCAACAAAATTTTGTTTTTTTCTGATTTCATTAGTTTTGTTTTGTTTTTTAAATTTTAGGTTAGGTCTTTCAGTACTAAAAAGTGGCAGAACTATCAAGGGCAATGACAATTGAAACTGGACATTTTGTTGTTGGACCAAGTCATAAGTGACTTGGTTGATTATTGTGAAACCAATTGTGGACCCAATTTTTTTGGACCTACCTTCATCTGTAAAATGGCAGAACAAACTGCTCATGACCAGAATGGAATCTCTTCAACTGAAGCTGCTGTGGAAGAGGATCCATCCAATCTGTCTGCTCCTAACAGCAAAACAAAGCCACACAAGGAGACAACAGGTGGCGGGGAATCAGAAAAGAAGACACGTCGTAAGAAAAAGTCCCGGAAAGAACCGAAACCTGAAGCCAAAAGTGACGCAGACGATGCAAATCAAGCTACGGATGGTGCTGTTCTGAATGAGAACGAGTGGTTTTTTGTGGTTTCTGGTGGTGACTTGGTACAAGTCAACACTCTTTTATCGCAAGGGGTGGATGTCAACTGCATTAATGAGGTACAAATATTTCTTCTGTAATCATAATCATAAACTCGAGATTTCTGCAGCACCCAATCATGTCATGGGAACTAGTTTATTTACAGGCACTCAGTCAAAACAAAATTGATAGGCAAAAGGGTTCGGTTCCAGTTCAAGATCTCGGGCAGACAGACAGTCAGATGGCTACGATGGATTGTGTTTGGAATTTGCGCAGAAAAAGGAATGAGGGAAAGAGGAAGAATCAGGATAGGATCTGTGGAAGAGGAGTGTTTTCAGTTTTGAATGAAAACCTGTATTATTTTACTTACCTATTTATTCTGTCATTGTCCCAAATCCACGTGACTGAACCATCCCCTCACCTTCTAGCTAATGAACTCAGGTGCTGCATCCATCCATCCACCTATCCATTAAGCCATAGATCTTTTGGAGTCAACTGGATATCCCTATCTTAAGTATGTCTCCTACCAGAAATTTTATGCAACTTCTCAAAGTTTTTTAAAGAATCTTGCAGTAAGATTATATGCATTAAGATATGCACTTCTATGATAATTATTATATGTGAAATTGATATAGATTATGCAAATCTGGGTTCTATTTAATGTTATTGAAGTCTGAATATTGATTAAATGTTCACTTTCACTTGCCTATTCAACTACTACATACAGTGGAAAACACCTAACATGAAAGCATTTAACACAAAATATTGTTTAACGTGAAAAAGTTGCTTAGTCCATAACAGCATCAACTGTTTTTAAAGTAATTTATTTCCTTTATCAAAAACTAATTAAGTGAAAATACTGCTTAACACAAAAGTGTTGGTCCTGTGGAGGAAAATGCAATGCAAAACCTTGGGTAACGCAAAATTTTCATTTATATTCAGCATCTGACTCCACTTATCCCGTATGAAATGGACATATTTTGCTTCAAAATGAAGCTGCTGTTGTTCAATGGAAAGCAAAGTGTTGAATAGAGAAAACTTGTAAAAAACCCTGCTAATTTGATTAGTTTTATGTGTAGCCAAAGTAATATTTGAATTGTGTAATTTTTGAATAGTTAACATTTTAAGACAATTCTTACTTTTGTATTTATTTTTGCACATCTTTTACCCTGTCTTAGAATGTTTTGCATAAAAACCTACATGTATATACCATTGTTAGGTACTGCAACATTTTTGTAAGGTACTCATAAGGCAATAGTAAGTGTCTTGATACACAGATACATACATACATATGTAGGTTGGTTAACAGTCATGGTCAGTGCTACCTTTGACACACTTGGAGTCATCCCAAAGGATGTCCACAAAGAGGGGAGGAATGGTCACCAAATGCAGACAAGGGAAGAGGTTATGCCCAGTGCTGACATCCGCATCTATATTTGGCACTTGAAGTTATTTCTGTACAGCTTGTGCATTAAACACCAATTTCAGTCTTTATTGTGTTAGATCTAATTAGAGTTCTTTTGCTGGGCTTTGTAGCATCAAAGTACCTCTCCCCGTATCTCAGTTAACCCTGCAAGATCGATAGGACTCCACTGGAGCTCACACAAAGAGGGGGGCAGAAGGGGTCACCCACTTGTGGACAAATGGGTAGGAAGGGGTCACCCACTTGTGGACAAATGGGTAGGAAGGGGTCCAAGTAGGTCTGTTTTGCAGACATCCTTTATGGATGACCCCATGACCTTCTGAATTGTTGCTTCATTTTTCTAACCTCTCCTTTTTGCCATCTGGTCTTCACTGCCCATGTCTCTTGGCTGTCTGTGCCTATCTGACTACAGCGATATTTTTGTACCTTTATATTGTACAACTTATCTTTTTTTTCATTGCTGTGTTGTTTAGCTGGGGTTGTTTGCTTTTTATAGGAGGGCCAAACTGCTCTACATATTGCTGTTCAGAGGCAGCAGTTGGACCTGGTTGAATTGCTGTTGTCTTCTGCAGCCGACGTCACCATAGCAGGTCTTCAGGGAGAAACGCCTCTCCATCTTGCAGCACGGAACGCCGACCGTAAAATGGTTCGGAAACTTCTGGCTGCTGGCGCAGAGGTTGAGGCCATGATGCTGAATGGAGCCAGTCCTCTTCACTGCTGCTGCCAGTCTGGTGATGGTGCCAAGGCAGCTAAGGAACTGCTTAAGAAAGGCGCTCAAGTGGTTGCAGTCAGATCTGGAACAGGTAGCACGACTAACATCACCCCTCTCCTTGATGCTGCGGAGGTTGGCGACCTCCAAACAGTTCGGGTGCTCTTGGATGCTGGAGCAGAGGTGGATGCTGAGACAAGCACAGCATGTACTGCGTTCCACATTGCCTGCAAGTACGGCTACCTTGACCTCGTCAAAGAGCTAATTGCACGTGGGGCCTATATAGCCAAGTCGTGCTATGACAGTCGAGGAACCAATGCTCAGCCAATCCATTTGGCAGTTGAGAACAACCAGGAGGATGTTGTGAGGGCCTTGATTGAAGTGAGTGCAGACGTTAATGCGTCACGTGAATACAACTCAAAATCAGGCGTGACCTGTCTCCACCTTGCTGTAATGAAGAACTACTTGTCACTTGTTAAGCTGCTGCTGGAGCTTGGTGCCAAGGTGAATGCTCGTGATGAGGAAGGCACGACTGCGCTGCATCTGTCTGCAAGGGGTGGTTTTTTTGAGGTGACTCAACTCCTTCTTAAGTGTGGTGCAGACACAAACCTTGGCTCATCATCAAAACAGTCACGAGATCAGACGCCTCTTCACTATGCTGTTCGTTTTAAGCATTCAGACATTGCACGGCTGATTATAGAGGCTGGATGTGACGTCAATGCTGCTGAGAAAATGGTGGTACGTAGCATCCAAACACAGATGTCCAACGGTGGAACAAGCACCTTTGATGCGGGTTAGTATCCTCCTGCATTGAGTTGCATGGTCAATTTGATGCTTCTTATTAAAAGCAGAAGATCTTTTGTACAGCATTACATTCTGAAAATGATGGTTGAATTAAATATTGTTATAACACTATTTCTGTTATTGTTATCATTGTTACTACAGTCTTGCTGACAACACTGCTTGCTCAGTGACGAAATATTTTATCGTAATGACATTTAACACTGCTTAGGCTAGCATAGGTAGGGCTTTGTGATATACTTAAAAGGTGCTGCATTAAGTATCAATTGTAACAATTTTCATTATTACTTTTGCATTTTCATTTAAGTTTTCATGTCTTGTTTTTGTTGTGTGTTAGTATTATGTTGTAAATCTATACAAGTACTGTTCTAGCATTCTGCATGTGTTTGGTTACCTTTAAAGTTTTATGTTAGAACTATAATAATACTGTATAATATTTTGTTTCTGTGTTTAAATATTTAATAGCATGGTGTTATCTTTCTTGTACTGATGTACATTATTGCGTTAATTTTAGAAAGTGCAATGTCAGAAAACACAAATACGGTAGATGGCTATGCAGCACTTCACTGGGCTGTGGAAAATTCTGACGAGGAGATGGTAAAACTGCTGCTGGAAGGTAATGCCAATGTCAACAAGGTCGCATCATTTGACACCCACGTAGGCGTCACACCGCTGCACCTTGCCAGCCAGGATGGATACAGCGACATAGCTGCAGCACTTTTGGCCTCTCCTGATTGTAAGAAAAACCCGGTTAAGAGCACTCAGAACCGCGAAAACATCACACCTCTCCACCAGGCGACATACAACAACCACCTCGACACGGTTCGTGTGCTGGTGGAGAGCGGCTGCGATGTCAACATCCAGGCGGACAACGGCTACACGGCACTGCATTACGCAGCACAGGAGGGAAATCTTGAGATGACAAAAATTCTAATAGCCAACGGAAGTGAGCTGGATCTCCTAGCATCTGCAAAGGAACAGCGGAACATCACTGCTCTCCATCTGGCAGTTCAAAGTGGAAACAGATGTGTTGTGCAGGTTCTTGTCGAATCAGGGGCAAATATTGATGCAGGAAAAACAATGGGGAACATCGAAAGTGTAACGGCATTACACCAGGCGGTGTACCAAGAAAAAATTGAAGTAGTCGAAACCCTGCTGGAGCTGGGGGCCAACGTGAATGCGGCGATGGGCACGTGGTACACTTCGTTGCATGTGGCTGCGGAAAAGGGATCAGACGGCATCGCGGAGATGCTCCTTAAACACGGTGCCAAGATCGACGCTCGAGCGTCTCATGGTGATCACTCCGACCTAACGCCACTACATGTTGCCGCACAGCACGGGCACGCCAGTCTCGTCCGTCTGCTGGTCAAAGCCGGAGCAGACATACATGCTATGCGTAGGTTCTCAGATCGCTCTAAAATAACAGCTTTGCATCTGGCTACCGAAAATGGATTTGTCGATGCTGTCAAGGAAGTTCTGAATCTCGGATGTGACAAGGACGCTCAGGATTCTATGGGGTTCACGGCCCTCCATCTAGCAGTCCAATATGCTTTCAAGGAAATTGTGGATGTGCTACTCAATGCTGGTTGCGACACAGAGCTTAAAACCACTGCAGGACATACGGCTCTTAAAATTGCTGAACAACAGGAGGATCACAGCAGCAGTCGAATGATCAAGGAAAGACAGAGAACCAGTGTGACCCAGGCAAAGTTCTCTTCTCTGGGTCGCAATCTGACGACAGAAGAAAAATCTAGAAAGAAATCCAAACGTATCAAGGGACTCTTGTGTGGACTTGGAAAAACAGAAAACTAGAACTGTTTTAACAGTGAATGAAGCTTTATAGCTGTCAGCATCAGACATTTATTCAGCTGAATTGATGAACAGCTGAGACTATGTTTTATTGAGCAGAAGTAGCCTATGGCTGAAACTTATTCTTTTTTGGTCTTGGCTTTTAATTATGTTGCATTATTGCCCACCAAAAATTTAATTGTTGTAACATGGATATGACATGACTAAGAACTTGTTTACCTCAATTCATTACCTGTGACCCACATAAAAACCCAGATAGGTTAACCGGCCATTCTGACCTGAGTGGAATGTGTGGTAGGCTTAGATGCAACATATTTTGCTCATTTTGTCCTGATGCTTACTTAAAAATTGTTGACAGAAAATGACTGAATTATATTTACTGTATTTTTTTGCATCACACACTTTCCATGTCCCATTACCATATAGCCCCACATATAAATTGTATATATATTTTTTAATGTAGCTAGGCCTTGTTTATATATTGGTGACTTCAGCATCTTGGGTGGCATTTTGGCACATTGCTAATTCATGTGCTCTACACCCTGTGCATCTGGGCTTTGGATCAGAGAGCATCACTGGAAAAGTTTAAAGAGAAAAGTGAAAGCCAGAAGCAGAAAGACAGAAAACAATGTGGAGAAAGAGTGATGGTGAACTGAGTGATTACTTCACCAAACCCAGTTGCCATTTCTTTTTATACTAACAATTACTAACGGCGTTTTCACGCGTGCACTTGTTACATTCCAAATTTTACAGTACATCAATTAAATTTCTTCCAAGAAGGGAAATGCACTTTTGACAAGGTCTTAAAAGGTACTATATAAATGTCCCTTATTCACACATAAATTTCATTTCAGTGTAAACAGTATAATGTTCAATCAACAAGACTTATTCTTAAATTTTCAGTATAATATTTGTTCATCAAGACTTACTTTTCATATTAAAAAACGACATTCGAAACAGTTCAACAATCTTTTCTGTTCAAGAGAATCAATCAACATGCAGGAAAATGCATAAGAAAACATGGCAAACTTTTGATATGGAATGCAAAACAGCACAATGCATGGAGTCAGAAGAACGTTGGCACTGGCAGCTAGATAAAAAATTACTGTAATCACAAGTAATGCAGGTCTTAAGAAAACCTCAAACATTCTAGTAGTTTGGAAAATTACCGGCTTTACATACTACAAATTGATATGTAACACTGATATCGAAAAACAGTTTCAATGGAATGCATGTAAGTTTGTGGAGCCAAATGCAAATTTCATAAAGTAACCAGCTTAATTTTTTGTCACATTCTGTCAACTCATGTACAAGTACAAGAAGCTGACATAAAAACTGAAAATACTTTGAATCAATGCACATAAAATGCATAAATACTAAGTCTTGCATAAGGTTTTAAGATACTGTTGCACAGTAATAGCCTTTAACACAAGTTTCATTACCATATTATACAGTTTTATTGATGATAATAATAGTAATGATCACTAATAATATCACAGTATTATTATTAAGCAAAAGACTATATTAGTTCCTCAATTACTCGTTCAACAGGCAGAATCAGTGCCACGCAGATTATGCTCTTGACTTTTAGTCTAATTTGTTGTTGGTAAATTCCTGTTTTTGCAGCAGTCTTGTAAACATGCTGAATCCATCTAGTGAAGATTAAAAAATACAAAATTATGAAAATAGGATCACTTCACAGTAAAATACAAAATCAGTTTGTTGCAAAAACAGACAGTTTTGATTAAAACCTGGACCCAGTTTCATTCAAAATCCGTATGAATAAAAATAAAATTTAAAATCATTAACAAAATATTAAATTTAACTAAAATATCATCAACAAAATCTTCAAAGCAACATAAACCAATACATTCATTTCACTTAAGAAAACCTACATTCAAGATAAACCTTATTAATTCCAATGATCATACACAAAACTGAGAAAAAACTTGAACACAAGGTGGTGCCATTATCACAGACAGCAAGCAGCCTCTTACTTCAAATATGGCTGAACAAAAACAAGGACTGGGAAAATAAAATTGGCACACACAATGCCCAAGAGATTTCCCTCAACGTTACCCGCCTCACCAAGGCGGAAGTTAAGATTAGGTAATGTAATTGTAATTAGCAACTTCTAAACACCAGTGTCTAATACACAAGGCCATGATGCACCGATTCAAGCCGCATTCAGGTCATTATCCAGAACAGTCCCCTAAGACAGAAGACTGCCTCAACTCGATAACCGACTGAAAAGGTAAGCCTTTAGATGAAAATGAAAAGAGAAAAGTGATTGAACAGAACAAACAGAAGAAACGGGAAGAGTTCTAAAATCTACGTCTAGCAAATGAAAAAGCCCACTCATCAAGAACAGTTCTAGTCTTAGGTGTCAGCAGAGAAAGGCAATTAAATGACCTGGTGGAGTAACGATAAGTCTGGGAATGAGGACTGATTTTAAGTTGTGGTTGGCTAGAGTTCAATAAGCATAAATTGAAACAAATCCTTTGCTTAACAGAAAGCTGATGCAAAGCTTTAAGTACAAGGGTAAGATGTTTATATACATGTACAGATGCATCAGTTATGGCTCAGCCAAATACTTTCTGCAAGCTTGGCTTTGTGATATTGGTGAGAAGCAGATTACAGTAATCAAGTTGACTGGAGACCAGTGCATTTGTCCCCATCCTTGTGGTCATGGGGAAATAACGCCTAATTCTGCATATGTCACAGATACACATGAATGACGATTACAAATACCAGTTATATATTTTCGGTGAGAGACAGAGTAGAATAAAAAAAAGTGATGCCCACGTTACAAGCAGCATCAGCAAACTCAACAACTGAGTCAACCAGTTTTAAAGATTAAAGACATTTAAACTTTTTAAGTTGCTGTGGTATGCCCAATAGTAGAATTCAGTTTTCGATGGGTTAAGGAGGGCTTTATTAGCCACCATCCAAGACTGCACACCTCCAAAGCAGTGGATAACAAACAACTGCACAGACGAATGACAAGACAAACTGTCACATGAAATGCAAATTTTAGTATCAACAAACACAGAAATAATCTAGCAAGTGATTATCGAGCAAAGTATCTAGTGGTGTGGCGTATAATGTAAACAAAAGAAGACCATGTATAGAACCATGCAGGATGCCACATGTCAACAAAGCACTAGACTAATGATTCTCATTTTAACATGTTGATTGAGCGCGTGGACTAAGATAAGTAGCAAACCAACACAGGGCAGGACCAGACACCCCAAACCAGTGCTGGAGACGATGCAAAACAGGAGAATGGTCCAGTATCAAAAGTAACTGACAAGTCAAGAAGAACAAGTGTCATCACCCTACCCTTATCCATTAACACAGAATATCATAATAAACAGCTCGAAGGGCAGATTCTGTTGGATGAAACTTATGGTATGCAGATCGAATGGGGAGATTAGCAACCTGGAAGAAAGGCGAGTTTGCATGTGATTTATAATTACCTGTTCAAGAATTTTCCACACAAAATTCAAAGTTGAGAAGGGTCTGCAGTTTGGACAAGTCACCACAGTCGAGAAAAGGTTTTAGTAGAGGATGAACTATAGCAAGAGCAAAGGCAGATGGGAAGGATCCCTCAAGCAATGAGAAATTGGTAACTAATGTAACGGTTGAACCCAGGACATGACAGCACTCTTTCAAAAGAGATAGAGGAATGATGTCAAATAGACAGCTTTTTTAGGCGAAGAAAAGATAAGTTTGCAAACTTTGCAAGAGTTGTTGGCTGAAAGTAGTTTAAGACAAGAGGTGAAGAATTAGTATGAGAAATTCATCCAAGAGGAACAGACAAATTCGGCCTTATACCAGAAATTTTGTCTGCAAAAAGGTCAAGAATTTACTGGCAAGCTAACAGGTAACCAAGCACAAAGCAGGGAATCAATTTACTGGTAACTTATCCCAATGTAACAACTTATTTAAGGCCAACCACAAAGTTTTTGGCGATGCAGAACTATTTAGTTAAAGATGCAGATATGGCAGATAAAACACATTTTCGAACAAGCTCGCGCTGTTGTTTAAAGCTAGGAAGATGAGAGTGATGCTACCAATGCTCAACCTGCCTGCTGCAATGGCTAGCTTCAGAAATCACAGAGTTAAAGTACACTTACAAATCATGCACATACCTAACTAGATCTCTTGGTACTAGATCTGAAACAGTGAGAATTCACCAAAAAAGCAACCTTTCCTTATGGGTTGCATGAAATGACAATGAATTGCTAATTTCATGTAAAGCACAAGAATTCAAATCACAAACACAGTGGTGAAAGTGTCTGAATGACTTCTGGTAGTCCCCTCTTTTGATTAGACTCAGTCACATCACTTCAACAGAAGGTGGATTACTAAATATTGTTGCTAACAGATACATCAGCTGCAAAATGAACTCTACGTTGGTCAAAAACAATATCAAAACAAATGAAAACAGGGCTCATCCATAAATGACACCCCAATGGTACCTCAGAGTGTTAATGGTTTGAGAAATTTAAAACTGTTAGCTCTTCAGTTTAAATAACTGTAGGTCACTGTGCATACTTTAACAAGTACATCCTGTTCATGAATTTATGGAGCTGCATTTTTTTATTCAACCTGAACCAATAAATTTCAGTCTTAGCTTTATCTCATGAAACAAAGGAAGTTTTAATTACAGTATGCATTTAATGACCTTTGAACTAATGAATAAAAGAATGTAAGTGATCTATATAAGGCTTAGCTTTCTTAAGGTTGGAGAAGGCTTCCATACAGTTCATGCTTACAGACATTTGATATATGCATATTGGACTCAGAATAGATCAAGCATTTGAGTTCTATTTATGGATGAGCCATTACCAAAACTACATCTCAGTAAAACATAACAAGTATCTAAAGACAGAGATACATCAAATATTTTAGAATCATTATCTACATAAGATATCATAACCACATGGACAGAAATTACATTTACAATGCATTACGTTACAGCGATGGATTGTCGGCTGTAAAACAACTCAAGACTAAGAATGATGCCTTGGGGTTATACGTCGATAGTGTTGCCATTATATGGCACAAGAGACGTACTCAGCGTAGCAACAGTTAGTCATAAATTTCAATCAAAACAAATTCATATATCAACAAGCCACAGCAAAACAATGAAGCAGGTCCAGATATGTTCTGTAGTTGATATGATGTTCACATTAAGATCAAGTTTGGGACAAAATATGAGCTATACTCAGACATGCTGAACTTTTTGTTTTTTGCATCAACAGCTAAGCATAAGTGATACTCATATGTAAACTCAGCGCCTAACCATAACTCAGTCGACATGAGCCATGACACACATTTGTAGCCAATCAGGGCTTCAATAACTGTGCCATTCTCTAATATAAAATGCACTTGATACCAGCAATACATGCAGAAGCATCCACCGTATTCTGTAAATTTGTGGCAAAAGCTTAGAAACAGTACCTGGCAAAAGAAACATATAAGGCAATATCACTTTCACACCACTGACTATACCATCAATTGACGTTTTGTTTACAACGCACTTTATACTGCATAAATATTGTGCATTATCACATAAACAGTTTAAAACAGTTCAATATCAAATAACAGTATCAACACTTTCAAAGTGAACTGTTTCTTACCTTTTGTCACAACTGTTTATTTACAATTCGATCAGTTTTCAGTTTGGTTCTAGGCATTGGGTATCCAGGTGTGACCACTCTACCCAATGGAAGTGTGGTGCCCTGGTAATAAATGTGCCTTTAGACACCTGATTGCAGAGACTGATGGGCAAATAGGTTCCCATCAGTCATCTGGGTGTCAATTTGACAGAAACCAGGTAGCTGGTAGGCATTTTATGAAAGTCTGACACCTCTGTTTACTTACGGTAATCCAGAGTAGGCTAAGGTCAACTTACTTTTGTGCAACAATATTTTTAATGACAATTTATGGTACCAAGTGCTTTTGGTGCTGGTAGCTACTCCTTGAAGTACCCATAAAATAAAGCAGTAAATGGGTTTTAATTACTGAGACATAAAAAATTAATACCAAATTATCAATCATTGTAACTTTTACTTAAGAGATGTAAACTCAACAGCTCTGTATACTGGGGTATTTATGTAACCCAAGACTGTAGCCAATGCAATCACAGTCTAGCAATTTCTATGACCCTTGTTTGACCATCCTCAAAGACTTCCATTTCACTGAACTCTGCTGCATTGGTTGAAATTTCTTGAAACTTATCTGCTTTACCCAGTGCCCCTAATGGATGCACTCCTACCTTTGCCACCTTCTGATACAAGTTTGCTTCAACTGAACCATTAACAGCACTAAACTCTTTAGGAGATTTTGAAATAAACCTCTTTTCATGAGCCAACTGAATAGGAGCTGGGCATGAGTTCGTGTTATCCTTGGAGGGTCTGCGTGATGAAACGTAGTTTTCGGTGGTTGGTTTTGTGAAGGTATCTGTAGGAGGCTTTCTTGGTGCTTGATATTCATCAGTACTTGATTTTGGAGACAATGGTGACAATGTTTTATGCTCTGAAGAACTGTGAAATTCCTTTGGATGAGTTTGAGGGAGTTTGGCAGATTCAAACATAGCAATTGCATTTGCGATGGATCCACGAAGTTTCATCTGGCTTGTTGAACGTGCCATCATGCTGATAACTTCTGCTTCTTTGATGTCAGGGATGTATGAGTAGGCAGGATTTGGAGAAAACGCATCTTTGGGTTTTCCAGATGCACTGGTGGAAGAGCTCTGCGGAAAAAGAACGCTGTCCGGAGTTTCATCACTTGGAAGAGCTATCACAGCACCAGACATAAACTTTCCAGCAAGAATGGAATTTCGGCCAAGTGAGGCAGATGCAGATGGTGAGGACACAGGTACAGCAGATGGCAGCTGGCTGTCATCTTTTATCTCTGTGGATGAGCGTTTCTGTACCATAGTGTCCCAGTCATTCTTCTTAATGAAACGCTGCCGCAGCGCTGGTTTTGCTGCTGTTGCATCCGTTGTCATAGCAGCAGTTGTGCACGTGGGCAACATACCAGGCTTCTTCCAAACACCGCTTGGCTTTTCAATTCCAACTGTGTTCTTGACATACTCCTCCATGTTTTGTGACTCATCGTAGTGAGAAGATAGGGTTGTAGAGCTTGACACTGATTCCTCGCTTATGTTCCTATTCCTGGTCCCTTTAGCTGCTGAAGGATGATTCTGAAGTGGGGGTTGCTGTGGTGGTGAATGCGGCTTAAACGACAGCAACTGTGCTGACTTGGACACTGCACTCGAATTTGCCATGGCAGCAAGGGCAAATTCTCGACTGTGGGAGACTACTTCTTCTGGCACTGGTTTTACTCTGCTTGGTTTGCGACCGACTCTTGCAGCTCTTTTGGCCTTCAGCGCTTCATGCTGCATAGCTGCCTCAACATCATCTATGGACATTTCGCGATTGACTGGACGCAAACGACCAAGTGATGGGCCGTGGTCAGTGTTGAGACGTATCACGAGTATGGCAATGTTCTCACGAGCACCATAGCCCTGGGCAAGATCTTGAAGGTGCTTTGCGGCAACAATGGGATTTCCAATTTCATAGATCTCTTCCACGGCTTCATCGTAAGTGACATAGTCCCAGAATGCACCATTGGCAATGATGATGAACTCGTCATCGTTGCGCAGAGCAATCGTTGCAGTGAAAGGATTTGGAATCACATGAGGTGAAAGGTAGAAGCAGCCAAGAAGACGCGTATTGTGCGTTGTTCCGTTCACTTTAGAATCCTGAAAAATGCATTCAGAAATAATGTAGGTCTCTTCAGGCATGTGCATAAATGATCTGGCAAAAGGACTTAAAGACATATAACTAAAGACACCTTAAAGAATGTCTCATTCCAACATGATTTGCTACAAATGTTTACATCCATGCCTAACTGAAATAACATTCTAGAATTTAACTTGACCTTCAGCTCCATTTTGAAAAACCACAGAAGTCACAAGAGAAAAATCTGGGTAATTTTGCATACAACTGATAAAACCTTGTAAATATTGCACTTTTACAAGGGAACTTCACAAGCAGCCTACAACTTTACCATTCAACCTCATTTGCAGCTTAGTTCTGAGGAACCAGCAATAGATACCCCATGCACTAGATACTGTTGCTATAAACGTAATGGAATAAGTTGCGGGAATTTGAGACATACTAAAATTTCCAGGTTTTTATACACAAACACTGCACCTTTACAAGTGAACTCAGCAGTACGCGACATGATCAACTACCTCTGTAATTATTCCATCTGACTTGTAGATACGCTGGCATTCCTCGCGGTCAGCAGTCGTGGTGAATTTCCTGGTCAGCACAACTGCCTCCCCTCGGTGGCAGAGAATTGCTTCTGTATCCCCAACATTGGCAATGCTAAGTGTAAAGTGGTTCATCTGGTTTGAGGCTTCGTGACGTTCCAGATGGCAGATAACAGCCGTGGATCCAAGGCGCTGGCCAGACAGCTTCAGTTTCCTGCCAGAAATCAATACAACACTCAGACTGTCTGGCCATGTATTTCAATATTAGCTCCCAAATATTCTTGTGTTCAATACACATTAACGAAAAACATAAAAAAGCAAAAAACTATTCATGCTAAAAACCGTGCGATTTACTCATTGCCAGCTCAAAAAATAAAACGAGTACCTCCCTTATATCCCACTATGGGTTATGAGAGACTACATTTTCTACAAAGGCAAAGGCAGCCACTGCAGAAAATCAGTTACAGAGCCACGAGCACAGCGCTTTTTGACCGATTCTTAAAAAGTGGCATACTGTCTTGATACACACGCACATACATATGGAGGCATACATATATGTACACACAGTACATACATCTAACTAAAACACTTCAAACACAGTATTTGCATCTAAATTACTGCTGACTGCACTGTAAGTACAAAACAAACTGCCTGGAAAAAGATATAATCACGGCAGAAACAGAGGGGTCAAGGAAGAGAGGAAGACCAAGCAGGGCATGGATTGACGACATGAAGGAATGGACGGAGGTGACCTTGGAACAGTCTGCCCATGCGACGCAGGACAGAGGTTTATGGAGACAGATCGTCCATTGTGCAGCCAAAGCTTGAAATGACAAATAGGGTATCGACGACAATGACCATAAGCACATGTGCTGTAATGCAGTGCCAGAATTTAAAACCCTTGGCACTGAAGTTGTCACACACTTAACACAGAAACAACAACTGACCTGTGCGCTGTAAGCAAAGCATACTTCATGTAGGCCTTGGACGTCTGATGATGGGACATTTCCTCGTGAACAATATCACCCATAATCTCCACAAGAATCTTTGGTACTTCATTGTTTCGGCCACCATCAAACATGCCAAAAAATGACTCATTTTCCGAGCCAAATTTGAGTTGTTTGATCATTGCAATACACAGTCTGAAATCCAATCAACAGTACTAACTAATAAATGGTAACTTCTATGGCCCTTATGCAGTGTCTAATGCACAAAGCATCAACAAATGACATGGGTGAAATAACATCTATAAAAAATCTAATTAATAGATTCCAATCCAACAAAATATAACAAGTTTGTTTAGTTCCACAACATGAAGAAGCCTAATTTTCCCCTCAGACGCAACCATGGGCACAAGTGTTAGTGACTTAATTTTTCTTAGTCTCGGCACATGAGGGCTGGTGGAATTCCTCTCTCTTACCGTCTGATCATCCCACCAACACATAAACTTTGTGCAAAATCAGTTTCTGGTACACTGATACTAATCACACAAAAACTGCATTCGTATAAACAAAATAAATAAGAAGGTGAAATCAGTTCCTATTTCATATGTCTTGGTTGCTAACCTGGATGAGATTTAAATAGTACAAAAAGCAGTACAACTAAACATCTAGAAAGCAAGTTTAGTTTCCTCTCAAAAAGCACTCAGTTTACAGTTAGCTAAAATCTACACAAGTAACTAGCAGTGGTAAAGATTGAGAAAGTCACAGACAAACACTTAAGACAGAATCGTTCATAGAAAAATTGTATTAGGGTCAGACATTTTCAAAGCAATTCAAACAAAACTCAAAACTGGCAAATTGACTAGCTAAATGTAGTGGGACTGAGGCATCACGTAAAGCAATACGTTAGCAAAATCGTGCAACTTGCTAGATTGTCTTACTTGTTTCGTATGCCAGAGGTTTCTGAGAATCCGACTTTCCACGGAATACTGGTGTCGGACAAACACACGGCATCTTCAAAGCTTGACACGTGGCTGAGCCTCCGAGGCAGGCCAGGCAAACGACGATTCTGACCAGAAAGATCAACCAAACAGATGCTCTTCCTGTTCCTAAAACCACAAATACAACAATAAAAAATTCAAATGATTCCATTCAAAAATAAAAATATAGCTACATGAAAATGAAGTAATTTTATGGCACTGCAACATCTTGGTAATGTAATGGAATGAAATGGAATATAGCAGGATCTACATACAGGATATTTACAAAGAATGGCCTGGCCTTTCAAATTAATTTACATTCAATCAGAGCCCAAATAGCAGAACAGTTTGTAGCTCCCAAATTACCGTATATACCCGCGTATTAGTCCGTCCGCGTATAAGTCGAAGTCGGATTTTAGACCGAAAATTTAGTACAAAATTCAAGACCCGCGTATAAGTCGATTTTTTATTAACGGTATTGAATATAAATGCAATAAAAATTTTAGCAGGAAAACTATTATTCAATTTGTAAACTACGTAGCTCTATAGTCTTCGAAATACGGAATTATGATTCATGTTAAATCTGGATTGCTTTATATACCTTTACTTCTAAAGAAGCAAAAGCCTTTGATTTTTCGTTCTTTCTTTGATGTACCGTATTTTCCGGGTTATTATGCGCACTTGTGTATAACGCGCAATAGCATTATTTTGCCTGATTTTTACTTTGATCCACATATAATGCGCACCGCAGCATAGTGCGCAAGCACTATACCCAGGACATACATTTTGACTGCACCTAGCGCATTATCCTTCATCTTATAAAATATACGCGAAACCCGACGCTTTAATAGCAAAATCTATAGACCGTAGGTTGTGTTTATTTAGAGGTTCTTTGTGACCAACTTCTAAGGACTGGGTGCGAATTTCAGCCATGTTGACCGACTCATACCGGTACTTTGATGTGCATCGGGGTTCCGTAATCTGCCTGACTTACCAGCCTGTCAATTATGATGTTTACTAATCGCTTTTGGAAACGCTGGTTCCAACGACTTTGCTTTTTAGGGCACTGAAGACGATTATGGTTGTGTATTGGTTGCGAGACATTACACACTATTCACGTTGTTTATCAAGGAGTTCAAAATCGAGTTTGCTCTATACGCAATAGACTGCATTGCATTCATTTAAAAGTTCGTTATGAACAACTTCTAAGGACGGAGCGAATTTTAGCCACATAATACTTTGATTTGTACTGGAATTTCGCACTCTGATGTTACCCGGTAGGTTATTTGTTTCCGTACTCCGATTATGAGACTAAGCCAGTGCTGAAGTTGGTTTCATGGCTTTTGGCACTATAGAAATCGTGATGTAACGATTAGGAATAAGGTATGCATACCTTGATAATATTTCATTTCTTCGGGCGGAGGTCTCAGCAGGCGATAATAAAGGAATTCGCTTTTGACGCATGATATATACAATAACATTATTATAAGTGAAGTATATTTCGTTTTGACCAATATTTATTCAGAAAGCATTATCACTTTAAATTTTTACCATTAACAGCTCAGAGAAAAATCATGTACACTCAGTAATGTCTGAAAAGACACTAACAAGCCAAAATACATACAAAATTCAGGCTGTAAATTACAATCACCAAGACTCACAGCCAGACATTAATGTGACCTCTAAAAGTAACTGGACAAAACTGCCCAGAAATGAGCTACACTGAACGCACCTCAACATCAGACAATCAGTATGTATGAGCATTCTAGCTAGCTAGTTAGTTAGTTAGCAACTAGCATGCTGGTGTCTAATGCACAAGGCATCAAAAGCACATCAAAATCAAGCTGCAATCAGGTCAATATCCAGAATTTTAGCAAACCTAAACAAGGCGGGACCAGAAACCCCAAACCAGTGTTGGAGACAATGCAAGCAAAATTCAACTGACTTGACTGTCTTGAATTCCCTTGGGTCGACTTTAAGCTGAGTGTTGAGCGACATATCAAGCAGATTGAGCTGTGATGCCATAAGGTTGGTGACCGAGACATTGAACAACTGATTATGTCCAACATCCAACACCTACAGAAGGCAGGCATTTATGTTCAAGATCATTTCATACCTCCATATGTTAAGTAAAGATTAAATGGCACATAGAAGGAAAGCCAACAAAGACGAAGTTTCAATACGCGTTTAACATCAACGAACATGAAATGCCACTCAGGACAAAATACAGACGATGATGAAATCCTAAAGTAGGCCTACACAAAATGCCTAAAATGCTTAATTGCCAGTGAAGAAAAAATCCAGTAAAATCAATGAGATGTGAATAAAGATTAGGTGCTAAATAGGATGATATTACATTTTAACACACCTGCATTATTTCCAGCAATGTATTTGATTATATTAACTTGTGCTTTATAAATCTTCTTTAACAATAATAAATCTGAATCAAGAAGCGATGGCAGACTTGAAATGCACTTACACGTAATGATTTAGCATTATGTAAATCTGGAAGAGTGTTTAAGAAGTTGGAGTGCGCTCGAAGAACCACCAATTTTGAAAGGCTACTAAGGCCACCAGGCAGAGACTCAAGCTGATTGGCTGAGACATTTAGCTCTTGGAGAAGTTCCAGCTTCCGTATCTCGCTAGAAATCAAATTCCACTTTAACTGAACCAGCACAAATCTACATCTGCCTAAATGCAATCTCTAATGCACACCTGTCTGATCTAATTTAATCCAACAGGTCTCAGCGTAGCAGTCTTCTACAAGATGAAAGGTTAATAACCTAGTCAGTGGCATCTTTCCACAATCTTCCACTTAAGACTTATCTCTTTCAGCTGGCTTATCCCAAGACGCTGCTTTTGTGTATCAGTGGATTGAATTTCTGGGTACTGAACTGACGCTGGTTTTAGTGTGTCATCCTTTGATCCCTTGCGCATTAGACACTGGCGCTATAGAAGTTATTAATTAACAACAGTAATCTACTAATGTAACAGCTTTTAATTCTTTTATTTGGTAGCAAAACAGTAATCATCTCAGAGTAACAACTGAATCTTGTTGCCATTTAACAACCAAAAATTTCCATTCAGTCTAGCAGAAATGAAGAAAATCTACAGTCGTTCTTGAATGAAACAAATGAACACAAACTTCATTGAGACACCATAGTAATTTCATGTGTACATCAAATACAGCTACGCTATTGCAAAGTGACAAAAATGCAAAACAAACCAAATGTCCTGTCAACAGAGTGTCCTATTTCAATGCTATACATTTGCAGATAACAACGTTATCGATGCCTCGTGAGACCGTGGTTTATTTAATAATTCAAATCTACTGTGTAATTACAACATGCCAAACTACATAATATGTGCGGTATGATGGTCTGTCAGTAACACGTTTGGTCAATGATCATGTGGTTGTGGGCTTGACTCCGCGTAACGATCCTGTGCAAGGTGTTTGTGCACACTGTGCTTCTGTTACCAAGCAGTATAAATTGGCACCAGCATAAGCTGGAAAGTAAACGGCAAGTCTTGTGATGTACTGGCCCCGTGTCCAGGACATTGGGATTAGTCCATGGCCAGCTCATAGGCCTAAAGAAAAGGAAATGAGTGCTTCTCCTACTGTATATATCACTTGCAAGATATAAGATACTTTACTTGCAAAACTACATAAAGGTTATACATAATCTAGAGAATTAGTGAAAATGTGATTTTAAACTGGTAAGTAATTATAAATCTGTAGCTACAATATTCAAATATTAACTAAAATACCTCTCATAAAGCTCGGTGAGTTCATTTTGTGCCAAATGAAGAATTTTAAGCCGGAAATATCCAGAGATGACCTCCATGACGTCATTGCCAAGGTGATTGCTGGACAGATAGAGCTCCTGTACTCTGTTAAGATCTTGATTTATGTTAACTGCAGGTAACTGAGTTAGGCGATTCTTTGTTGCATTTAGAACTCTCAGTCTGTCAAGATTATTTTTAATTTTCATTAATGGCACAGTTGACAGAAAAATGACAAGATGGAAAATAAAGACCAAACAAAGAGCAAAACTCTCCTACTAAAAGAGCAAGTAGGTAAACGATTCTTTGTTGTAATGTAATGTAATCAAAAATTTATAAAGCACCACTTCGAGGTAAACTCCTCAGAGGCGCTCCCGGCCCTACAACCCAGGAGAACTGGGAAATAAGAAGGTCTTCAAGCGCTTGCGGAAAAGAGGGGGAGATAGACTAAGAAGTTCCTGGCGTAGGGCATTAGGAAGCCCATTCCAAAAAGCGGGACCAACCACAGCAAAACTTCTGCGCTGGGCCGTAGCTGTTCGAACCGATGGGGCAAGCAAGTCACCCCGTACAGCCGAACGAAGTAGTCTACGGCCCAGAATGGAGGAGGCCAAAACACAGAGCTCCCTAAGATAAAATGGGGCACAACCCAAGAGGCAATTACGTACAAGAACCAGGATTTTAAATTTTATACGCTCTTGGATAGGCAGCCAGTGAAGCTCCTCTGAAATGTAAGCAGAGATGTGGCCAAACTTAGGGATACCTCCGATCAGACGAGCAGCTGCGTGCAAGACAGATTGTAGTTGCGAGATGCAGGAGAGACTCAAGCCAGCAAAGACAGCATTGCCATAGTAAAACCTTCAATACTTGAAAATGAACCAATTATTTTCACATTTTATATAGCCTGGCAGAAACCTGCTACCACAGAAACAACTAAGAAAACCTTTCTATTATCTCAAGACAGACAACTTTCCATTCTTGGAACACTGCGATATGACAAGTGCAGCAGGAGTGAGAAAATAAAATTACTAGTAACTGACTTGTTGGCTTTTTGAAGCAAGTCAGGTGGAAGATGTGTGATAAAGTTGTTCTGGATTTGAAGTTCTTCGAGGAAGAGGTTACTAATTTCTGTTGGAAGAACCGTTAACTGGTTCTGGCTGACACGAAGGCACTTGAGCTTCTTTGCATCAACGAAAATTCTACCAAAAAAATATCTCAAAATCACTAATGTTTTGAATAACTCTACAAGACAATAGAATATCCAAACCTTAACCACACAGAACCCAGAAAGTGATGATGACAAAGACAATAATAATGATTAGCACTATTGAGAAGTCCTTGAAAGGTGCTGTATAAATGCCCAGATACTTACATGGCTCATACACCACACCCTTGTTATAATACAGGATTTGACCATTGCATTATGATGAGGGCTGCAATAAAACGAAATGGTATTTTGTGACCAAACTTTCAGTACATGGTTATGTAGCTGTGTATTTGCAGGTTATATTGGACTTATGAGCATTGGACTTGTAAATATTACCAGAAAATTACAAATTGCCTTTTGGAATGTAAGCTACCAGATCTGGAAACTGCATTTAATTCAAAATTGTGTTTGGAGTGGAAGCGATTTCTAATAAATTTGGTTAATTGCTTTTTATACTTTGTTTTAATTTTCTGCTTTCAGGTGCCATAGATAAATTTATGTGCATAATTATTTTTAATAAATAAAGTACATGAACAAAAAAATAAAAGAAACAATATGTAATACAGAAGTTTTGCTTCAGCAATGCCAAGACCTGTACTAATTTTTGCCTGGGCTTTGCCATTTCTGTCTTTCAACTGCATCCAACTTCTCCTGGACAGAGTAGGCCTTCTTTTATTGAAAACTTTTGACATCTTTTTAAAGAAAATTAAATTTTATTACATTACATTTGTCTAGCATTTTAGGTCTAGTTATCATCCTTAGAGAATTAAATAAATTATTTGGAGACTTAAATAAATTAGTAATAAATTAAAACTTTCACAACTACACAATTGGTAGAATAAACACCTTGTGTGTACCTTGGATCCAAGAATTCTGTCCCAGCAAAAATCTTATAGAAATGAGACACTGATGCTTTATAGCGGCTATCTTGGTACACTATGCAAACGTGTGGCCCACTATCATCTTGGCAAACAATGAGAAAAGAAAGATCAGTGTTTCTGTCAGGACAGGTGTTACCACTTTGGTGCTGTATGAGTTTTACTTCCAAAGATCACATATAAACGCATAGGTAAATTTGGGGTCTACGGCCACGACCGTTTCATACCCGAATTCGCATAATATCAACACGTTTTATACACTGTGTCCGGAAAAATTCCAAGGCTTTACGGTAAATATGAAAATAATTAGTAAACATTAATCGATTTTTAAAATTCCAAAAACAGTTTAATCCTGAAATATAATTTGCACTATAATTGTTGTTTTGGCGTAAAAATTTTATAACAATTTTGTCTTCCTCGCTGAACGCCATTTTTCTAGCAACTTTCTTTACAAAATATAAAATTCAAATACGTCGCTGTGACGTAATTTTAAACGGGGCCTTAATAAATTACAAAGAATTTTGTTGGTAATTATATATTTCAGGATTAAACTGTTTTTGGAATTTTAAAAATCGATTAATGTTTACTAATTATTTTCATATTTACCGTAAAGCCTTGGAATTTTTCCGGACACAGTGTAGAGAGGATGCGGTGCACATCAGTGATGACTGATGATGGCTAATGACCATGATCAATGATGACTACAATAATGACGATAAAACTAATGATGATTATCAATAATAATGACAATGATTATGCAAAAGATGACAATTATCAGGAAGAAAATGACAATTATGATCACGGAGATGCTGACAACAATGACAATCCTGATGAAGATGATGATGACAAAACTAATGACGATGTTTATGAATTAAAACTGAAGTAATCAAATTAAGAGTCAAGATTAAAGAATCATTTGAAGGAAATGTTTTGCTCACCGAGACGGAAGCTGAAGCAAAAAGTTCTTTGAAGCATTGATTTTCTGCAGAAAGAAACAGTCACTCAACCAATCTGGTAAACTCTCCAGGCAGTTGCTGCAAAAAATCCAAAAATGTCAATCTTTCCCACCTGTCAATCAAGCATCCACCTTCCATTTAACCAGTTGGCAAAGCATCCAACAAAAAACTAAGTATATATTAAGGCTAAAATGCTCAAAAAATTAAAATTACATAAAAGTTGTTATTGAACTGTATCTGTATGAATCTATTCTTGATTAGAAATTTTGCCTAAATAAAAACGCCATTATTTTCAGACCATCATTTTCCTGTATGGCCTTGTTTGCCGAGATTACTGCTTGTATAAGAGTCACTGGAAGCTTACACCACTCTGCCCCACATCAATTGGAGGGAAGGGGAACACTTCACTGTGAAGGGTTTGGCTTCACATAGTTTTAACTTGCTCATTTGCACAATATGAGTAAACACTGGTTCAGCTGTTTAATCAGTTGCAGGCAGTTAAAAAAAGAAGTTTCCCACATTAATGAACTTCAATGCGTTGATTTTCCAACAACATCCAGGAATCCCCCTCCTCCACCTACTTTTCCTACTATTTGCACTTAATGGCTGCCATTCGGCTGTCACTGACCACTGTCTCAAGACATTCCTGTTCCATGGAGCTCTCCATGACTTTTATTTCTGCGAGACGCTAAAATGTCATCAATACAATACTATACAACAACAGTAAGTTCCACTCATATCCAATTCACCAGGATTTACACCCACTGCACAAGGATTTACACCCATTGCACCAGAAAAGACTAAAAGCTGTTCAGTGGTGAAGATAAGAAACTTACTCAGAGACATCTATCTGCAGCAACCACTCTGGCTTTGGGTTGATCTGAAGTCTCTCCAGACCTGCAGAGAAACAGCACTGCTTCAGCATTAAAAAATCACTTAAACTCTGTGGAGAAAGCGGCTGAATCACCTAAAAAATTAACATCTTCCTTCTATCTCCAAACCAGTTCAGTCATTCAGAGTGGAACCGTTGTGATGTTCCCTTGGTAACAGTGCCCAACTGGACCCATAATTAGCCAATGTGGACCCATGAAGTTAATACAAGGAAATAGCTTGACAAGTATGTTAGGCAAAAAGAAATTAATGAAGTTACTGATGTCCTAAGTTATACATGCAAAGAGCTACAAGTGTAACTGATCCAAACACAACAGAAACGTCACAAATTCATACTTGAATTAAGCATATAACACAAGAAACTAAATACTACACCAAATCAATCTACTCAAATCTAATCTATACACATTTCAGCATATCCAACGTTTATAGAATGTTTAGTCTATACATCTACACATTAATGCCTACACCAGCAAAAGAAACTGAACAGACTGCATCAGGTAAACTAGATAGAGGCTCAGCTCTACCACAGAAACGGATTTCCCGAATCAATGAAGAACCCTGATTCTCTTCTCAGCCTAAGGAGAGGAAATTCATTAAGCATCAGTTAATAAGCTGTTTTCTCAAACAAAGGTTCCAAGAGGCAGTGGGTAACTGTGACACCTAACATGACAATGCATTATATGAATATGAATACTAAGAGAGTAACGTGCCAGGCATTAAAAAAAATTTGAATGAGAGGCACATTTTACATGTTCAGAAATGTAGCAATGAATTAAACGACATAAAGTTTCAAAAAATGTATTCTAGAACACAAATAATAAGCTCTAATTAAATACTTAAAACAAAGAAAGTCTTACAATTGGATCCAGCAAAGAGGAACTTCAGAGCTGTTCCGTTCAACAGTAAGCTGGCCATAGCATTTCGTTCACAGTTCAGAAACTCCAGTGTTTTAATTGCTCTGATGTCCAGTTCTGTCACCTGGTTGTCACGGATATCAAGGTGAGTGAGATGCTCAAGAATTGTAAACTTCATTGTCTCTGTTGTTGGCAGCACGAGCTGGTTAAGTCGAAGATCCAGTTTCTTGACATATTTCATTTCCATCAGCGTCTCGGACGAGATCTTCTCAATCTGATTTCCAGCCATGATGATGTTTTCCACTTCTGAGTAGCGGACATTGGTCATCTGTGCAACGACTGGTGGAAGTGAAGCAAACCGATTGAAGGCTAGGACAAGGATGAACAATCTACGCAGCTGCGTCATCTGGTCAGGTAACATCGTCAGGTGATTGTTGTGGATATGCAGAGCCTGGAGGCTGAAAAACATCACAGAAAACTCATAAACACATCAAAAGTATTGCACAAAAGAAGACAAAAAAATCACAGACAATAAGCTGTAACAGACTGTACATAAGTGAAACATGTATGATCAGGCTAAGGCATGTATGATCAGGCTAAGGCATGTATGATCAGGCTAAGGCATCCCAAGAGTTGCACTGAATAACCTGAAGGACACTGACAACAAAATAACTGAACTAAACAAGAGCATAAACATATACCAAGCTTGCATGCATATACCCAATGGGTTGTATCAGATTCTACAAACCCTGTACCCCATGCAGATTATCTCAGTGTGTGGGTCATCCCAGTTTATTTTATACAGATGTTTGCCAAAATCTTACTGTATTTTCCTGGCTACACTGTAATGATGATATCGTAAGCTGAAGAACAGCTCCAGATGAATTTGTGACCGGTGGCAAAATTAGATGTGAATGCTAAATATCACACTTGTTCTAACTTAATTAATATTTACACTTTCCAAATTAAATATTTTGCTGTGTGTTGCAATGGTATTAGATTCGACTTCAAGGTGCTACCTAACAATAACATTTGGCCCAAGTAATCTAAACATAGCAACCAGAGAGACCATATACTGGTAGAATCCACTTCCAAACGATTAAGTGTGATAAGCCTATTATTAGTGCACGAATGCAGAGAAAACTTGCATAATCTTAGTCTACGTATATGTGACTGTGGCAGAGAAAATGGACCACTCGTCACTGACTAGATCAGCCAAGAAGCACCCTTTTCAGTAAGACCATAAATACTGATTTCTGTGTTGAATTAATGCCCACCTCTAGTAATAATGTAAATTAGAATGAGATACTGACTTGGTGAGTTGCTGTATTTCTGGAGGAATTTCTGACAGTTGGTTGTTTGCCATATTGAGTTCAACAAGGGTCGAGATGGTGCAGAGGGAAAGGGGAAATGTCTCCAAGTGGTTGTCGGCAAGGTTCAGACTTCGCAGACAACTAAACCTGGCAACAGTAAAACACAAACTCAAAGTATTTTAATAATTATCTAATAAAAACTAATGTCTAATCTAAAACTTCTTATAACTTTTGAACTTATACAAAGAAGTTAAAAGTTTTATCCTTTTGATTTGGCAATTACTATAATCTTGCAATGTCACTTTGTGTTAAATAAACTGGCTAATAAAAAGAAATAAAAAGTGCCATTACAGTGTTCATTAAAGTGCATTAACAAGTGTGTTACCTTTACTTCACCTTTTTTTTACCAATTTTCAAAGTCAGAACCTGAAGAAAGGTCAGTATTATGAAACATTCTTTGGCTAAAGAAAACTTGAAAAAAATAATACATTTCAAATTTCAAATGTAAGCAACATCCTGGAAGATCATCTGATAAAAAGCAGAAACCTGTTAAGGTCTTCGATCCAGCCAATCATCTCCAGATCATCGTCAACAAGTGGGCGTTGTTTCAGAACATTGTGCTGCAGGTTAAGCATTGCCAACTGATCGTTAATAAACACATTCTCAGGTAGATACTCCAGGTGACAGTTGGACAGGTCAGCTATTGTCGGTAGTTTGTCCGTCGCCTACAGCAATACCAACAGGCTCGATCCTCATCTAACTAATCTAATATCTTGAATCTAATATCTTCAATCTAATATCATGCCTGTTTTGGTGCCAGTACATGCTGCACAAGGTTACAGTTGATGATACATCAAATCCTAGGTGCAAATTTGGACAAACAGCACAGGGTATGGTAATATAAAGACAAAGGTTCAAACCCCAAAGTAACTTTGGGCTACACACAGCCTGAAGACAAGCCCAAGCTGGGATTTTGGCACAGTTGTGCAAATGGCAGTGCTCCAGAGAGCAACATGTCACAGACAATGATAATGATACATGTCGTGATTATGGTTTTGGCAATGATGATAATGATTGATGATGATGATGATGACGACAAAGACGATGATGATGGTGTAAACACCCTTGTAGAAACTCTGCAGAAGCATGGTCTTAAGACTGACGAACATTTTATGACTACTGCCATCATATCCATAACTCTTTCAACAACAAGTCCCACACATAGTCCCAGAGTTAAAGGTCTTATGGCTGAAGCACAAAAACCACAGCAATCCAATTACAGGTCAACCTTTCCTTAGCATTACTTGACAGCATATCGTCAACTGAATATGATGCATGAAGACTCGAGAACAGCCGAGAGCAGCAGTTAACTAGAAGGCTGCAAAGAATATTTCTGATGGAAGAGTTTGTTGAACTAATTCAAAATGAGAGCAACTAATTAGTCAGGCAAATGGTGGAGCAGTTTAGAAAGCCATAATGTTGACTGCAAAAACAGCATTTCTTCGTACCAAAGAGGCTGTTTGGTGCTAGTGGTTTAGCAGAGAGCATCTACACTTGAAAGAGAACTTTCAAGACTACAGCAGCTCACTCTAGTGTACCAGTCATTAATTGAACACTGCTTTAACAAGCATCACCATAATCAAGAAAAAATAAAAATCTGCAGCCAACACAGAAAGAATGCTGACCTTTTTGCATTTTCTCAGCCACTTGACATACTCCTCTTGGTTTGTGAATGACAGAAATATCTGCCTGTCACCCTGTAAGGTTGAGGTCAGCTTCAGGCACAGTTCATGACCCTTGATCCTGACTTCTTCTACACTTCCTCTTGCAAGCTGGACCACTGATGGTTCATCAGATTTCAGTTTGTCTGAAATGCAAACAAACCAAAATACAACTGAAGAAAAAAACGACCAATTGATGTATTGAGAGACTCACCGGACTTCACCATGGTCAACATCAACATCCTTATTACAACCATCATCATCAGCGGTAGCAAATTCATAAGCACAGTCATTATCATCATCAATGTAGTTACTGTTACCAGCAACACTGACAACACTGACACCACTGTCACATCATGATGATCATCATCAACATCAGCATCATCATCACGTGAGGACAACAATCAAAAGATGCTACGTTCAAAGATGATGATAAGATGATGATTATAATGGTGACAATAAGGATGACTATGCTGATGATGCTGATGAAGAGATTATGATCATCCTCATTGTCGTCGTCGTTGTCGTCACTGTCATCATCATCACCTTCATCATAGTCATATTGTCATATTTACTTTCACCATTGTTATCATCATCATCATCATCAACATTTTTGAACACAGCATCTTTTTGATTGTTGTCCTCACAACTGCCGAAGACATGTTCTACATCACGAGATAAACACAGGCCTTACCATTCAATTCATACCAGAACTTTCGTTAGGACTGAGCTGTTTTACTGGCACACGTGGCGGCTGAATAAGAAACTTCTAAACGAACTGTTATATTGCTGGTCAATGGGTAATGTGCAGAACAAATTAAATCAAGTGCTTAGTATACTTGAAAAAACCATTAATATGACAATGAGTGAATATCTTTGTAAAAACAATTTGTGCAATTAGCTAACTCTTAGCAAGGCAATCAGTAAATACCTTTATATATGAGAAGTCTAGTGCCAGAAATTATGCACAGCCTCTGGACCCACTGTTGCAGGAGGCCTCCTTTTTTAATATTGATGAAGGCCTTGAGCTGATTTCTTGAGAACGTGCTGTCGTGCATTGGCTTCCCTGCAACAAAAGACATACAAATGAAAGTTAACCATGTTTCAAGCACATTAACCCACTGCATCACAGCCAAATAATGAGAAGAAATTAAACTTCAGAAACATCTTATGCTTCCCCAAAGTCGACTGAAGTAATTGGAGAACAATACCCAGGTATTTTATTTGCACATGTCTGTATAAGTTTGTTTTATCACCTTGATACATTTATTCAAATTACTTCACTACATAAATCCTGGACATCACTTTTGTGACGTGCTTGCTTATCTGTTAAAAACAATTTGAAATATTTGATGCCTGTTATGGTTCAGTAATCGCAATGATTTAATGGTTACACCAACATCACACTTAACCAGAATAGAATTTGACAAGGTAAGCCAGTTCCTCCTTGTATCCTTCCTCCTGAATCCGAACGATATTGGTGTAACCAAGGCTGGCCAGGTAGTCATTCTGCAACACAAGTGGCAACTCATGCGGGTCAAGTCTCTGGATGACGTTGCCATGGAACTGGATGTGTAGCAAGTTCACGCTGATGCCCAGCTGCACGCAGATCTTTTGAACAGGTGTGTTGAGAGAGCACGGTATGAGCCGTGAGTTGCTGAAATTGGACATGTCTGGAGCATACACCCGTATAAACCCATTGCCTGTGTCTCTTGCGATCCACTCCTCGATGCTAGATGCTCTCAGGTCAAAGTCGACGGGACGTGACCTCTGACCTAAGTGCAGCATGAGTGTGGACTCCAGTCGGTGCTCATTCTCGTACAGCTCCAATACAGAGTCCGTCAGATCCCACAGATCATCACATCGACTTGAAAACACCCTGTTGCCCGTCATCGACAGCCGAGCACTCTGGTGAGTCAGAGGTACCCCATGGCCTTTGCCAGCAGCCCCAATGGTCCACCAGCCCTCCGTTCGAGCGCCCTGACTGTGGTTCTTTACAAACGTCCCTTTTGTGACGGTTGCATACTGGAACTCGTGTTCTTCAGCATCGTTCTCGCCGGAATATGCAATGAGATCGCTGCTGATGTTACTTGGGCTGCTGTCCCCACCATCACTGTCATTTTGGAAAGCACTGCTTCTCCGACTCTGAATGGAAGCCATCACTGAAGAAAAGAAAATGGTTAGTAAATTTTGTGCAGCAAACTGTGTTGGAATTCTGCACCATTCTCAACATGAATAGGATAATGAGATTTTACATATCAACTCAACCTGATGCTTTAAATACATGCCTCTGATTGGTTGGTGTTCAAGAGCACTCACCGACATACTGCCTAGTTAGCTATATCAGTAAAGCATATACCAAGGATCCTGTGCGTGTGAGGATCACCAGTTCGCAACCCAAAGGGGCTTCCTTCAGGGATTCGAATCTCGGACTAGAACGGTCCGCGCATGGGGACTTTAAATGGCGTGGCGCCCAGTCAAACGGGCAGCGGAGGGGAAGGATATCACCTGAGCAGGGTCGAGGCAATACGGTCGCTATAGCAAACCGCGTACATTTACAATACATTTAGCTCTAATACAAACTCCTGAAAAGCGTGGCTCAGAGGTGGATGGATCATTCGGTTGAGCAGCAAACACCGTTTTAAGGTGGAAAAGAGGAAATCGTAACATTTGTTTACATTACGTTACACATTTACAGCGCTTCAACTTGTAATAATTTCCATCATGCAAGTAACTGTTTAAATTATATGATCAACTTTCACCACTTGTTTTCAGACCATAAAGCTTATGACGAGATAAACTTACCGCCTGTGTTTGTTCAAACTCTAATCACGACAAGCTTAGCAGCCGAACTGTAGGCTTAGCCCCAAACCTGATCGCGTATAATAGGCCAAAGTGTTTCCCTACCTGGCAACGATAATCGCAATCGATCTTACTAAGAGACACAGATTATTTACAGCGGAAAATTCACTTAATTTTTCTCGATATCATATGTGCATTTTGCATGCGTTACAAGTGTAACAAGTTAGTTTTTCGTCCTCCGTTAATCCAATGATCAATGCGTTCATCCATCGCCACCCATGTACCGATGCACGATGGGATGGATACGCTGGTATCCCGACGTTCGTCACGCTTCGTCATCTCCATCTCGATGACAGCTTTAGCAGATCAAAAACTGACCTCCGAAAGATAAGACATCACTTTGTAATTCTAAGTACTACTGAATGTTCAATTTGAACTCTGCATGCCTCCACTCACACCTTAAATTGCTACTAATTCTTCTGTCCGCAACATAGGTGCGATCTTTGACCAAAACCTCGACTTCCCCGATCATATCCGCTCTAGTTTCATGCATATCTGTGACTTACACAGAATCCACTTTATGCTTGACTTCAAAAACATATTTACTATCGCCACATCGATACAGCCCATGCTAAACTAGACTACTGCAATTCACTTTCCCTAGGTAAATAAATTGGCTTCGAGCCATGATGCTCTCGTTATTGTTGTCACTAAAACCTCCAAACACAATATGACTTCTGTTCTCAATTTACTTCACTGGCTCAAAATACCTGAACGAATTGAATACAAAGTCTTGTAACTTACCTGCGGTGGTGAAGGACCGATAAATTCATTGAAAAATGAGCAAGGTCGATGCCATACGGTCGATATATGAAACTGTGTAGGCGTACGTTTACATTTAGCCTACAACACACTTCAGTCTTCCTGAGTCCCAATCCTTCTATTTTCGTCACTTATTTATGCAATCCAGCCATTCCGTTGAACCCGTTCATCTTCCGCCCTCTGTTACCCACAGTAGCCTGGCTTCAGCTTTCCACGACATATAGGAATTCGACCCGGCTTCTCCAACGGATTACGATTTGGATTTGAAGCGACCATGGACTGAAGCCTTGAACAGTATGATAAGGGCGCTATAGAAGTCTCTAGAATAGATTAGATTACTTCAACCCTAAAATTTTGAAAACGCTCCATAGGTGTTCTGGCCCTCTGGTATTAACCTCTCCAAACTTAAGACAGTTATTTTACCCATCCCACGAACTCAGCAACACTGCACCTCGTGCAATCTCTGTGCAGGTCTTTCACTCAAACATTCCACTCCCACAAATCCTGTCCTGATTCCTTCTCTTCTCTTTACATCAGTCTCTTGCAGCTCCAGTTCTAAACACCACCAACCGCAGCCGTGTGACCCTTTCATCTTGACCTGTAGGTATCAGGTTTCATAGATGGAACCAATGTTGGACAAACGTCTGAATTCTGACCTATCAATTTTGTTTCGACCAAGAGAGCCTGTGAATAACCTATCCAGTTTCCGCGGCTTACTTTTCTTTGGGCGCTTTAGAAATCTTGAAATTATGATTACGATGCTGGCCAAGTATGGTATCGCGAGTAGACCTATCTGTGTTGGTAGACAGTCACAGACAGACTCAAAGCTATAGCCCATCTTCGAGTTTCTTACTAGCTCCTTGGCCTACCAGTTGTCATGGGCTCTTAGACGTACTGTAATTGCTACGACCTTATCGATTTTCTTTAACACAGACAAGTGTTCAGTGATGCGCATGGGAAAGAAAATGCTTTCATGAACTGAAGGTACGGTATTGAAAGTGACGGAGGATCAGCGGCGGCTCCACGATTGCTTGCGTGAAGCTTCCAGAGGGGCGCCACATTCTGGCAGTCTGTTCCGAAGGCCGCCGGCACATAACCAAGAGGGGCGGGAGAGCGAACCGCCCCCACGCCAATGATGGTCCTCTTCTCAACCACTCCGACGAGATGGAAGGTAGCTAGGGAAATTTGCGACTTGGGGTTTAACCTTGGATAAGTGGCTTTCAAGGCTAGCTCATTGTACCTATACTAAGATTGATGAAAAGCTGATGAGCTGATTCTGACAACAGGAAGTTTATTATTACCGACATCTACGCAGAATTGGACATACATGTATGTCGATACTTCAACTATTCTATTTTTGATATTTGGGTTATAGGTACCAGGTTTCATACATGTTGGACAAACGTCTGAATTCTGACAGATACCATAACCATGAACGCTGTTTGTTGAATGCTATACCGGCGTTCTGCAGGATGTATGATGTACATTCCAGCCCATGCATATACACTGTACTGTATTTAAGTTGTCAGCATATCAAATTTTCAGCACATTCGGCCCCAACTCGGCTTCTCCAACGGATTATGAATTTGATTGCAATTTTCAATTTAAGCAACCATTGATATCTTGGACATTATAATGGTGTTATAGAAGTCTATGGATTACATTATATGTATGTATATATACATACATATCCCCAAACCCAAAGCAACTAAAATTCCATCTCATTATCCAACCTCTCATTATTATACACCAGTAAACATCCATCTCCTAAACTGAGCCTTGTTATATATTACATTAACACAGGACTAATTTCACTGGCCTGTGACCACAATGACCCATTTTAGCCACATCAGTGTAAATAAATTAAAAGTTTGAAGTCAAATTTGTAAGATAAGGTTTGGCTCTGTCAGCAGACCAGGTAGGCACAATGCCGTTAAACACTGGATTTTACTACTAAAAACGAAATTCATGACAAGTTACTTGAGAAATTTTTATTTCCTAGTTTTGCTATTGACGACAAACGCAAAGCAATCCTCTCACTGCACTGAACCTGATGAAGGTTCAATTTCTTGAGCTGGTGATATTGTTTTGGAGTTTTTCTTTAATTCGATTATTTTGGTCTGACTTCGTTCCTTTTTGATTAATTTTAGAGCATTCTCTAAATTGGCTTTGAAAATGGCATCTTCACCAGTACATCCTTCTTTCTCAAGCTGCTTTACGCGATCAGCACCTGCCTGGCATATCAGATAGTTCAAGTCGGCACCACTGTGAACAAAAAGTAAAGATTAATAAGAATGTTAAAACATCAAGATTTATATACCATTCTTGGAACAATTATTGTGTATTGTCTTATGTAGATTGTTAGTACTGAACAAAATCGGGATGGGTGACTTCTGGTGTTGGTGCTAATTTCATACAAATCAAACTTATGAAGCTCCCTTACAACAGTTCAGAGATGCACAATGAAGTCTGGCAATGCGAAACATTATGATCCATAACACAGAAGGAAACTTTTCTGCTTAGAAGAAAAGATATTCTCAACATGAGAGTCACAAGCATATGCAGCATTGGTATAAATTTATCTCAGTTACTAGGGTATGGGACAATTACTATATAAAAATGATTAATATTATTAATAGTTAGCAACTTCTAAAGAGGCGACATCTAACTCCCAAGGCACACCAAAACCAAGCCATAAACCCATTGATACCCCCAAAGTTCAGTCCACAGAGACTGAGACAGCTTACAGTGGACAAAATGATATGAGACTTCGCAGAACAAACAGGTAGATGCAGCAGAGAAAATTCTAAAATTTTGGTCCAGCAGCCAAAGAACCTCATTCACCAAGAACAGTTCTAGTTCTCGGTACAACCAGAGAAAGGTAATCAGTTTACCTAAATGAATAGTGAAGTTTATATACTATTGGCCCTAATTTATAACAGACCCTTTCCTGAATTCAATGATTTAAGTACATGGGTTACACTCTCATATCTAGGTGTATTTGTTATAACTCTGGACAGTGAGTTCTGAACTCTCTAATGACAAAACAGGTTTAACTTACGAAAGATTTTCACATCGCAGATCCTTAGCCAGCTCTTCCAAGTTCACATCACTGGCTAAAACTGGCTCAGTTCCATTCTGAAAACCAGATTACCATACAACTAATTAATGACAGGTCTAAATAACTGCTAAAAATTTAGTGGTTCCATATACCTTCAAACTGGGGCTCAATATTGATGGCAGATCATTTGAACTTCCTTTGCAGGTCCTGCTTCTATCAGCGGCACCAGATACAAGCCATAAGGTGCAACCTGTCATTCATCTTTTCAGAATATATGTGAGAAACACTGCAATGTCTTCCTGCTATTGAACCAATAACACTCAAGATTTTTCAACTGCGATGTGTCTCACTTGTTGATACCACCCAAACACACATTAAGGATCACTGTTCCATTCTTGTCAGCCAAGTCGGTCAGTCATTGCACTCTGCTGTCTGTGGGAATCTGCAGGTGTTGTGCTTCAGCACTTCAACTCGAGCCAATCCTTCTCATGTGCTGGACTGTACTCCTTGAACAGTCTTCCACTGCCCTTACATACTGTTTCATTTGACTTTTCAGCCTATATTTCTGTTTCTGTTTACGTTAATGTAGAGCAGTTAGGTAGCCCTATGTGTAGCCCTTTAAAGGTACATAAAAGGTTAGGTGTCTTGTTACAGACATATATACATATGATAACAGTTTCTAAAAATATGGAAGTATTCAATTCAGTTTATTGGAACTGTCATAGTAGTAACATTAAAAACTTGGATCATACAAATACAGAACTGTTCTTGACAAAAATGTTACAGAAATGACATCAATGCCAAAAACTATTAACTAAAACAGGTAACCCAGCAGTAAAGGTTTTGGTATTTCAGCAGTCTGATTGCTTACATTTTATATGACAATCATGTAGTAACAGATTATTATGAGAATAAATACTTAAAAATTTCACTGGCTGAATCCAATAATAATAATAATAATAATTTCAGGTGCATGTTTTTTACCTTTGTAATGGCCAATAAAATCTTGTTACGCTGTTCGGCATTTGGCAGACCAACATAATAATGCTTGTCAAATCTGCCCGGTCGTAAAAGAGCTGGATCCACACGATCTACAGATTTAAAAAACAGCCACTTGTCATTATTATTTTCATTTATATTATCAACATTACCATCACTATTGTTTCAATGTTTGTAACTAAACCAATAAGAATCTTCTACATTCCGTAACTGGTACTGCCCATGTGGCCTTCAACCTAGGGTACGGTAATCACTTATCGGTTAAAACCTGCTTTCAACAACAGCCCTCAATGGAATGGTTCTGACCATTCCTTACAGGTTATACAGCTTGATAATGACTTGTTAGGGTCACCCGATGCACAGGAAATCATAACTTGGAGACAGAAATGAAACAGATCCATTGGTAATCTCCTACCATGCACCCAGAGGAAAGTGGATGAACACTTACCACAAACAAACAATTACCATATTTAATCTCAAACGATCATTAATCACTTGTCTTAGCTAAAATAAAACAGCAGACTTCTTCCAGCTGCCACAGTATCTATCCATACTGACAACAAATAAATTACAAACAAAAATTTCTGTTCTTGTCAATGATCTTTTCAAAGTTGTTGGTTGAATCGCTAATCATGGAGTATAGCTTTCACTCAAGTAAAGATAGTCTTTGACCTTCATTATAGGACACGATAGCCAATTGGATATGACTCTTGGCTTATAAGAGTACGAGTTCAAGCCTCCCTAAGGTGGGTACTGTTTAAGGACCTAGAGGAAGTCCTTCACGCACAATAAATTGCTCAGCGCCATCAACTGATGTTTAGTCATTTGATAATGGTGCGTAATAAATGCAGAAATAAATAATAATAAACAACAGTTCAATCACAACAGTACTGATTTGTCACAGTTTCTAAATGCAAGAATCTGTCAACAACATTTGTAACTCAGAATTCAAACTTAGCACACGACAGACAACTGCTACAAAATTTCTGCACTCTCTTACAACAGCGCACCTGTAACGACTTTATGCAGACTATTTTTGGCCAAGTTAGCAGGCAAGCTTAGACATGCCTTCCTCTAATGCGCCATCGTGAAATTTTCCAAAAAGCTGCTGACTCATGAGTCACAACGTAGGAGTCTTGTTTCCCACACAAGCGCTCGTGTTATAAAATGCACGTCAGTAAAAATTACTGCTGATGTCAGCCCACCTGCACACAGGCAGCTTCCAGCCAATCATGCCACTCCCACCACATGTTCAATATGTGTCAACCGCCACGTAATCTGTACGTGGACAAACAACCCAATAACCCGATGACTCATGGAAGTTCCCTAACATAAGCTCTCACTTAAAACTTGCTGACTAAGCAGCGCAACATAATTTCAGTTCTCACTGAACATCCTCACCTAATCGATTTGTTGAACCGATGACGTAGACAGTTCCACGATTAGTAATACCATCAAGAATTGGAAGAATCTGGTTGACAACATTGACCTTTGTACCGCCCTAGATTTGAACAAAAACAAACACACATATGCAGAATTAACATTGGCTGTAGGGCTGCGTTTTTACTTTTAGGCTCACTGCTTTTACTCACACTTTGTTTCTAAGAATAAAGCTCAATGGTCTTTCCAGTTATACTGTTTACTGATCAAAGTGAATTACTGAGCAATTGCAATCATAGTTTGTTCATGATAAATTAAACCCATCAAACCCTTCCCAGTGGAAGAAAAGAAAATTTATGGAAGAAAAGGGAGTTCAGCAACTTAAAGCTGGATTTGCCAAGCAGAGAAATTTGTTTTTAACGATAACAAGCGTAGCCAAAACAGATGTCATCAGGGTCACATACTTAATTGATAACGTGCAAACACAATTAATCCAAATACTGAATGGCTTCAAGCATTTTAAATTGTTTTCACTGAAAGTAGGTACACACAGATCACATGACTGTTTTTCAAAGATAAATGCAATAAATTGACTTTAAAAGCATGTATGTATGCAAGTATCACAAAACTTATAAAGCGCCTTTTAAGTAACTCACAAAGGTGCTGCAGCACGGCTACCTGCAGCATCTTGTAGCATACTGTCTTACTCTTCATTTCTCCATTTTTTAATAAATTTTGAATCAATGAACGAAAAGGATTAAATGATGCATTGCTAGTGCAATGGTCTTCATTTGGAATTCAGGGTGATTTCAGTTTCTGACCCCCTAATTTACATGTACATGTTACACATACATGTGTATTTACTGGTCTTTTTCCATATATACATAATGTATATTACACAATCCTTAACCTTACCAATGTTATATTAAGTAAGGTTGTATACGCAATGGCTTAAATTAACTTAGCGCTCAAAATAAACATACATATGTATATTAACTCACCTCAGTGCTATCACGTTTCTCGCACAAGGAATCAATTTCATCGAAGTAGATAATACATGGAGCAGCCTTCCTTGCCTTATCAAATACGTCCCGTATCATGCGCTCACTCTCCCCAACGTACTGAAACAATGGCGTTCAGCCACACAAAGGAATTTTAGCTAAATTCAAGAAACCAAAGTCGTTGGGAATTACTTCAGCATATAACTGATTGTAATTGACAGTAAATGAATGATTATCTCAACTCGCATTAGTGTGGCAGATGCTAAGATTTTGCATTGCTGATATGGACAGTTCTAAACTTCCAGACCATCAGTCGATTAAAATAAATTGAACATTCTAATTGGAGACTACAGAAAGCACTTTTGAGACATTCTTCAAATATGTTGATTGTTCACATGCATTACACATAATTCACAGCTGCTCAACAACAGCGCAAATTCAGGTAAACACTTAAGAATAATGTTTTGAACCAACCATTCGCAGAAGCTCTGGACCATTTATTGTCATGAAATTCATACAGGTTTCAGTTGCCATTGCCTGGAAAAAATGTTCAATAACGAGATTAAGAAACATAATCGAACAGAGCAGTGAGTTCAATAAGGAACTGTTGGTAAACTTTGTGGACTTCAGGAAGGCATTTGATAGCATTAATAGGGATACGCTCTGGAAAATAGTCAGACTATATGGAGTGCCAGAAAAGTACATAAACATCTTCAAAGCCCTATATCGGGACGCCAGTTGCTGCATCAGAACAGAAAATGGCAACACATTAATGTTTCAAATAGTAACAGGAGTGCGACAAGGATGCGTTCTGTCCCCATTCCTATTTGCCATTGTCATGGATTACGTCATGAAAAGAGCGATGAACGAACCTACTTTCGGTATAAGATGGGGACAGGGGAGACTGAAGGATTTGGACTTCGCAGATGACATAGCCCTGCTAAGTGAAACACACATGGATATGCAGAGGATGACTACGAGGTTACAGGAGATGGGGGAGGGGGTAGGACTATGCATCAACAGTGCGAAAACAAAGGCCATGATCGTCGGAGACACGGAGCACTCAAACATCAGGATAGGTCATGAAACTATAGATTATGTTAGCAATTTCCCATACCTGGGAAGTTTTATGGAGAGGGATGGAGGCGTAGAGATGGATGTAAAGACAAGGATCGGCAAGGCTGCATCAGTTTTTCAGAAAATGAGGACAGTATGGAGATCGGGAGCGTTGAGAAGAGATGCAAAGATACAGTTGTACTCGACATTGGTGTTGCCTGTGGTGTTATATGCGAGTGAGACTTGGAAGACAACGGTGAAGACAACAAAACAACTGAATGTCTTTCATAGGAGGTGCCTACGATCCATACTGGGCATCTCATGGAGGGACCACGTCAGAAATGAGGAGGTGCTGAGGATGGCGGGATCGCAGGATCTTGAATATATCATCGCGGGGAGAAGAGGAAGGTTGGCCGGACACATTCTTAGACTACCGAAGGAGAGAATTGCGAGGATGGCGATGGATTGGGTACCGGAGGGTGGAAGACGTAAAATGGGACGGCCAAGAAACACTTGGAGGCGAGCTTTCAAGGGAGATCTGGAGCGGATGGGATTGGACTGGGACGAGGCGATGGTGATGGCTGGTGAACACGTGGAATGGCGAAGGCTTGTCGACCAATGCTCCGATCGGAACTGGAGGATCTAAGTCTAAGTCTAAGACGAGATTTGCTTATTTTGGAAAGGTTATGTAAAAGTATAGTGCACCACACATACACACACCTACACAAACTGAATTATTAAAATCATTCAGAGAAAAACAAAACCACGGATAACGAGGGAATATAAATCCCAGAAACTAAAACTTGATATAAGTCATTTGCTACTGACTAATGCAAATTTAAATGGATATCATCACTTTCAAGCAACTCCTGTGTGCCACTACAAAGCCAATACAATAACTAACAATGATTTATCTACTTCAAGCCAGGACAGTTACTTGCAATCTAGTGCCTGTGTACACACCTAATTGTAGGTTTTGCATTTAAGCTTCTTTCTTTCACATAATTCCATACTATGCTTAAGTAAACCCGTTTTTCTGCATAACACAAAGTGGTGCCATACCCCTCAAAGCGATTAACTTAAAACGCTGTGTTAGTTAATGTGGAATGCACACAGTGCTGAATCATGTTCTAGATGTTGCACTGTCTGTTCTACTAATTTCTCAAAATATTTCACTGTGTATATTGTATTCACAGTTAAATTAAAATTTATTGTTAATTTTTTCACTTAATAAGGTTATCAATTTGTAGTATTTGGCATTTTTTGGTTTTCAAAATTAGAGCACAAACTACATATAAAATATTTCAAATTTTGTTAAATGAAATGAGGTGAAAGTAGACAGCCGGAGATCTCACCTTGGCAACGAGAGTCTTTCCGCAGCCTGGTGGGCCATGCAATAGAATTCCAGTTGGTCTGCAAGATAGTTTAAGATTTTCAAACTTCTCAGGATTTGTTACTGGTAACTAAAACAAACAAACGGGAACAGAATCAGTTTTAAATATTTCACTGCCTACATGGAGTAAACGACACAGTACACTGTTTGGTGACGTGCATGTTCTGGTGTCTAACGACTGCAGGTTTGAGCCTACTGAACAAATTTTCTTGTAGTGGCTTTGAGCAAGATGTTTACAAGTGAAATCTGTAAATCTACCTATATCATAACGCATTATAGCTTAATAAAGGCATCAGTTGTAAAGTTAATGGCAAGTTACTCAAATAAATATAGCTCTTGGAGGTGGAGCGATGATGGCCTTTTGACCTACTGACTGGCAGTTGACATATACCTGTTCTACTCAAACCCAATGGTTTGAAAGATATCCGGACGCTGCGACATCTGCCACCAATGACAGACAACTGGGTGGTGGTGTTATTGTGTACCACAAACCCTTCTGCCTGTCGTCGCTCTACACCAATGAAGCTTTGCCTACGTCGGTCCCACTTGCTAGAATCGTCTCCCTTGAGAATTGCGACTTGAGCTCCTTTCTCTCCCCCTCTCAGTATTCCGCAGGCGCCTAAGACTGTACTATTCAACAGTGATTTTACTTTTTTGGGTCGGAAATACCTCTGTTGAGTTTATCCTCTAAGAAGTGCTTTACAAATCTCAAATTACAATTACAATTGACACAACTTGGTCCAAGAACTCTGAACATTGCATCATCTGTCAACTCTGAACAGGAATATGTTGGTTGGTTTCAGACGAGTGTGTGCGCCCACCACTGGTGACTCTTCTAGACATCGTTCAAAATCTCTTTGCTTCTACTACTGCATATACCCTACTTATACCCTTAACCCTTCTTATGTTATAGCCATACTAGGCTCAAGGAAAAAACTACAGTTTACCACAAAGTTGTAATGCAATTCTTCTCGCAACTCTTCCATGCCACCAATGTCTTCATCCCAGCTGACATTTGGAGACTCTGTAAAGAATGTGCTATATTTCGCAGCTGGTGTAACATCTTTGACTGCAAGCTGAGTACAAAAAAATTCACACAAAAGTATTAAAAGACTCTGAGTTAAGTAGAAATGAAAGTCCAATGCAACTGATATGAATTTACACAGCTAATTTAGAATGAGTTTTGGCAGCTACCCAACCTGTTGCAAATTGCATATAAATTCATCACCCTATAATTTGTGTTGAACTAAATATGGATTAAATTCTTAACAAGTTGTACAGGGCAAACCAAGGTATCAATAACTCAGTAACACAATACAGTACAGCTTTTCTCAGCATCATTCAGGAAAAGCCAAAACTCTAGGTTAGCTGCTATCAGAGTGCCTCCGACGCTTGCCAGTTGATTTTAGAATTTAAAAAGAATGTCCGGTTAGTAGAGTTGGAGCTCTCAGTGATATACAGACTAATGAAAATATGCATTCTGTTGAGCTGGTTTGTAACTGCACTGAAGATGGGAGGTTTGCACCAAGCACGTAAAAAGCTACACCAAAGACTGTCTGTCAACAGAAAAAAGATCAAGTGAGCCAGATCTAGAAGACCTTTACATTCCTCTGTCTAGATCTAGAAGATCTAGAAGACCTTTACATTCCTCTGTCTAGATCTAGAAGATCTAGAAGACCTTTACATTCCTCTGTCCAGATCTAGAAGATCTAGAAGACCTTTACATTCCTCTGTCTAGATCTAGAAGATCTAGAAGACCTTTACATTCCTCTGTCTGTGCTTCATAGAAAATTCATTTATGGCTCTGGCTGAGCAGTCACCAATAAAACCTCTCCACCAGTATTGACCAATATTCATTTACATGAAAGAAACAAGTTATGATTTCCAGGTCATAAACAAGTACTTAGATTGTCCCAAAATTGCAAGTTGATCATTGTAACAGTAACACACCAAGAGAGTGTTCATCCAAAATCCTTCAGAATCTGGGGCAAACATGAAGAATAATCAAAAAATGGACTCCAGCAAAAGAAGATTCTAGTACTCAAATAAAACTGTACATTCTTCCAAAAATAATAAAGTTGCTATTAACACATGAGTCCATGAATCCGTTAAGAAAAATTTTCCTTTTGCACTAAATAAATTTGTTATTTCACTTATCACCGAATTTTGCAAAGCAAATACCAATCCAAAGTTGTTTATTCTATTAATTGTGGGTCATAGCTCACCTTAAAATCTGCTAATGTTAATATCACATCATTTAGTTCTCCCGCAGTCTCGAAGAGTGAAAATCCATCAATTTCTAAAAAAAATAGAAAGACTCAAGCTACATTCCAGCGGCACCATTATTAAGGACAGCAGAGCTATAAATTTCTACGAATATTATAACCTCTCACTCATTTCTCCATCACAAAATTAACACTCTTTCCAAAGCTAAATATGTCATCAAAAACTGTAATCAATTACAAAAATATCATTAACAAAAAGGTTATAACATTTGGTCATGATATTTCAGTACAGCGCAGTGTGGGTCCCCAAATCTACAGCCAGTATTTTATTCAAATATTCAGTTCTGCTGACTTCTAAAAATACACAAGAGATTGCTCATTAACAACACATACATGCCTATGTTAGCACTGCACAGTGTGGTTGCTCATTTTTATCACGCCAATTGTGGAAACACCTTATCAGAGGAAGTTCTACTTAATATTGTTCAAAACAGGCTGCTTTTACCATCTAACAGAAGGCAGTATTTAACCACAAGTAATTAAGAATCATATAAATGTAAATCATAGCTGAAATAAGCACAAACCTGTTGGTATTGGTTTGCCAGCACATCTTTTTTCTTCACAAGTCCTAAAATTACATATATTTTCAAATACGTAAATTAGTATAAGCGTTACAGTCAGCAGCAGTTAATCAAACACATCAACAGCATTACCTGCACTATTATTTTTAGTATCACAATCACCTCAAAAGGCACTACATAAATGTCCAGTTGCATTTATACCTTCACTTATACTGGTCAGGTATGGTCTGTACTTTAATAAGTACCTGGTATAAGTGAATGCTTATGAAGGACACTGCATCATCTAATACTCAAAAAAACATGATAAAAAGGTAAAATGCACAGGATATACAAATCAACGGAAAAACTGAATCCTGCAAAATCTCACACAGTTTCCTAAAAAGCAGGAAGTCTCTCAGGGTATCCATATCATATATAAATGTATTTATTACAATTACAGTATAGCTCAGAATATCATGACTTGTGCATCTGGTCAGCACTGACATCACAGAAATATAAAGTACTTAAACAATGTCAAATAAAAAAAACTTTGAATTTATTTACAGTGAACCTAATTGGGACACTGTGAATAGGACACACACATCAGTCAAATTTAGAACAAACCTCATCATTGCATGTTCAAGAGCATTGTCAACAAGGTCTTGTAAATCGCCTGCAGCATATGCAGGTGTGTGTTTCACAATCTGCTGAAAATTTAACTCTGGCTCCCAATTTACACCACATCTTTTCACCATTTCATTCAAAATCCTGCATACAGACAAGAAATCAAAGTGGTTAGCAAATAAGAGCAAGTGGATGCATGGTGACTATGACAGTTGTGTGACTGTTATTAAAAGCTATGATTTAAAACCTTGCCTGACATTTCTTGGATCTTTAGCAATCGAATGGACAATGACACTGACTGGTTTCATTATAAAGTCATTATTATTGCAAATTTATATAGTGCCACTTCTAGAGAAACTCATCAGAATCGCTGCCTACCTGACGACACAAAACCACAATTGAACAGAAAGGTCTTCAAGCACTTATGGAAATGAAGTGACCATCACAGGAGAATATTAGACCACAAGGTGTGGCCAGACAGCCATCCTGTGGTATATGCTGTTTATACAAGTACACATGGAAACATACAGTGGAGGAGCCATTGGTCTATTAAACTACAAGGTGTGGCCAGACAGCTGTTTATACTAGTACATATAAAGTATAGTGATACATATATAAAGTATAGTGATACAAATATAAAGTATAGTGATACATATATAAAGTATAGTGATACATATATAAAGTATAGTGATACATATATAAAGTATAGTGATACATATATAAAGTATAGTGATACATATATAAAGTATAGTGATACATATATAAAGTATAGTGATACATATATAAAGTATAGTGATACATATATAAAGTATAGTGATACATATATAAAGTATAGTGATACATATATAAAGTATAGTGATACATATATAAAGTATAGTGATACATATATAAAGTATAGTGATACATATATAAAGTATAGTGATACATATAAAGTATAGTGATACATATATAAAGTATAGTGATACATATGTAAAGTATAGTGATACATATATAAAGTATAGTGAGGGGTCCATTGTCAGCCGGACGTCCTGGATCACCAACAGGATGACGAACTGACATTTAGCATCTGTGAGATGGTATATAAATGTTTGACAATAAGGAAATAAAATAAATCATGAAATTAATACTTGGTTATACCTTTACATTCTGCAACTGTTAGAGTCAAAAGAAGAAGGAAAATTAAACTGAAGTGCAGTAATTACCAAGGCTGAGAAGAAAACAATTTGCTATATATGGGCCTAAAAACAGGCTAGAAAATCTGCTTTAAAAATCTTTGCAAACAGCAGCAAAATGCCAGAATGCTTTTAATTTCATGCACACTGTTATCCCCTTAATATGTCCAGAGTTGACTACGGCAATATCATTATGCAGGCCTAACTCTTGCTTTAATCAGCTACAATCTGTTTTAAATGCTGTGGCTTGACTGATCGGTGGATACTTAAGTGTGGGCATATATCCAGTTTCATGTGAGAGGAACTGCCCTAGTTACCAGCACAAAAATGCACTAAAGTTTAAGATCTTAATGCTCAGGCATAATTGCTTTGCAGGCCATGCTCCATCTTATCTTAAGTAGCTAAGTATCTTGGTCTCTTCCATTCCTGGCTCCAGATTTCTTCATTCTGCTGAGCAAGGTGACCTGTTGTTCCACCAGCCCATACTTCCACGGTCCAACATAAAAGGTTTGCCGTGGTTGGTTCATTTTTCAGGAATAAGTTGCCTAGCAACCCATGACATGAGCCTCTGGCATTTCCCTACCTCTTCTCCACAAGCGCTTTAAAACTATTCCATTCCATTGTGGTTTTGTGTTATCATCTCAGAAGTGCCTTTGATAAGTTTTTGTTGAAGAGGTGCTATATAAATTTACGATTACAATTACAATCCTACTGGAAGCCTGGGCAAATCTCATAAACTGACTTCAAGGACTGGCAGCCAAAAGTTACAAAAGAACAATACATACTCTATTTTTGTGTCATCCTTAGGCAGCACAATATCAACCACCACTTCAAAGCCTTTCTTTCCAATCAAAACTTCATCAACTGAGGTAATACTTGATGTTGTGGCAATGATCCATATCTGTCTCATGTTGTTGTTTACTTCTGTAAGATAACCAAGTAAAACACGTCTTTCAGTTGCAAAGCAAATCAATTAAATCATATTAAATTCATTTCAAATTCAAAGTTTATTAAAATCAGTATTCTTACATGTCTGCACATATAAAAGCTGTTGAATAGCTGTGAGAATTAGAAATTTAGTAATCTAAAATTCACAAATCTACTCTGTCAACTTTCCCCTGCACTATGATTATCTGCCATTTTATAAGCAAGGTTTAATGCTTGGTCTCTTTTGCAAAGCAATAAAATCTCCAAAGAACCATCAAAAACGACTGAAACATGCTAGCCAAAGTTGGTACCAATGCATCCATGTACCGACCCAGGTCCCAGCCACTGTCACTGTCACTAATCCATTCTTTTCCAAGCATCTGGCACACTTCTGCTCACAGCTGGTGTTGATGGACAACTTAAATATCCGCAACAGCTGCCGGCGATGAATTCCAGTTATCAGAGCATGTTTTGCTTCCTGATAAACTCTTTGTTCTAAGAGCCTAGGTCATGTAATTCAGCACTTGTCACTGACTCAATGTGCCATTTGCCACACAAAGAGATTATATTGAAAACAACGCCTTACTTGGCAAATGATACTTCAAATCAGTGACATGCCCTGAATTTCATGGCCTGGATTCTTAGAGCTTGAGCAGTAGCAGCCAACAGATGTAGAGCTTCTCTGACAGTGACTTCAGTTTGATCCAATGCAGCAGCAATCCACTAAGTGATAAAGGAATTCTTGCCAAAGTTTTTACTAGATGAATGTTGCTTTCTCATTCTCTTTGATAAATTAGTAGACTCTTGTGTTCATCAGCTATGTTTTATTGTTACTGCTTAACTCCAATTCTACACTGGTGGATCCATACAACTTCCACCTCTTTTTTGATCTCTCCAGGAATGCTCCTTGGACTCTATCTTACTGGCTTTGAGTTCCAGTCTGAGTGCTATAACGATTGAAAAATTAATCCAGTATATTTAAGTCAATGGAAATACAATATGATATATCAAAGAAGCATTACCTACACTGTTAGGGATTGATCGAAGGAAGGCAAAACGACGTACCAGATGAAACTTTCAAGGGCTGTGCAATCTCTAGATATTCTCCAACTTACATCAAATTGCAAATGACTTGGTACCTTGCACTATTTAAAAGCTGAAACTTTCTTTTTTACCATACAGATGTGGACCACCCAATGACCATCATTACAGGTTGCAAGAAATGACAAAAATGCTTTACCTTTAAACAAAGCTGCAAGCTTTTTCTTTAGCAAGTCGTCTGTTCTGCTGGACTCAGAATTTGATTTCTTTCGAATGTTTTCGATTATCAGCGCACATGGTGAATTAGCCTGTAGAATCACATCAGGTGCAAATATAATGAATACATATGCTAGCAGGCTGAGACAATGTAGCTAAAATGACCTGTCCTTTGTTACCTTGCATCTGGCTCACGGGATTCAAATTATTTCTAATTTATATATCAACAGCTACATGCAAGACTAGAAATGTTTGAACAGTGTTAAGGAAAATTCACAAAGATGATGAAGACATTACTGGTACTCTAAAACAAGAGAATGAAATGGCTGCAGAAAATGACACACTGGAGGCTCGTTACGGCACTTCATTTCAAAAAAAAAATTTATACAATGCAATCAACACATGGATCTCAAATCTAATTCTGCTGTACAAAATGACCTAAATATAACGCAGTCTCGTTAGAAGGCGGTCCTTGATATGGCTCCCAAAAAGAGCTCCAAAGTGAGTTTCTGGTGTAATCTGTCTTAAGTCTAAGAAACACACTGCAAAAGGTGATGATTAAATCAGACAGTATTGTAATGTGGAGTGATATGAGCTGCATACCACTGCCTGTTCAACAAGATCATCAAGAAACTCTTCATTCTTGTTTTGACTGTCATTAAGTTCTTCTGCCTCGATTCGTATAAACGGTAGCTTCAATCTCTACAGTTAAAACAAAACATCAACCATGCAGATACACATAAAGAGAACAACTAAGCCATTGCGTCTGTGCATATGTATTTAAATGTTCGTACAGCACCATTTACGAACATCTCAAGAACTGTCAACAGCAATCTAACGGATCTATGGAGGTGTGACTTAAGTCTATTGCAGTGAATGCAGTTGATTTCGACCATATAGGAAAACAAATTTCCCTTGCACATTATTACCTATATTCATAATTATATTTGTATCTCTTAACCAGCAGAAACATCATGTATGTGGAAAAATTCTGTGAATCTGTTTTTCAATGTTTTGTGAAATTATGAACACAACTTTGAATGATATTTGCACCAAACATTTAAATTCAACCATTTAAAATTTAAATAGTTAAGTCCTCTTCTTGACCAATGGCCGCTGAATATTACTGACGAATAAAAGATGCAAATATATGGGCACAACAGCCAACTGGTTAGATTGTTTGGCTTGTAACGTGGAGAGTACAAGTTTGAGTCTTCTCAGCAAAGGTTACTGTGTAGGGATCTTGAGCAAGTCCTTCACTCACAACTGCCCAGGGCTATCAGTTGATTCCTAGTCACTTGATACTGGCGCTTAATAAATGCAGAAATAATAACAATATTAATATTTTTATTAATTACACATTCAAGTTTTGTAATTTTAAAATAAACTCAACAGGTAGGTTTATACTAACACAGATTATATTGGCTGCATATATCAGCCTACATAAGTAGTATGTAATTGCTACAATTTTTCAGAGTACTTTTTTAGCCTGGAATACACATAATTATATGAGGCTCTCACAGTTAAGAAAAGAAATCAACTGCAAAACTTTTGAAACAAAGAGTGAAGTAACAAAGAATTAATTAATGGAAGGCAAAATAACCGAGGATAAATAGATAAAAGATTCTTCTCACCCCTACAAGGGCCTCTGCTAATGTAGATTTACCACATCCTCTTGGTCCTGTTAGAATTATTCCCTTGGGCACCTTCCTGAGGAATATTTTTCGTTTGTTTAATACCTAAAACATCAAATAAGAGTACTATATAATAACAACCTGACCTAAACAATTAATTTAATTATTACATTACTTATAATTAACCTTTCTATTTAAAAATTTTTTCTTCCAGCCGTATGCCACACCAGTTACTACTTACACATCATATCTCAAAATCATTGAAATTACACAATGCCTTAATATTGTCAAACAGTGCCTAATTATTACAAGTTACATGAGATAAACTAATTTCCAGTAAGCAGAAAAAAATTAACAGAGTATTTTTAAAATGCAGCAAAAATATCTATGAAGCAGTGCAAAACAACCATTTAGTGCTCAGTTTTGACACACGTTTCATTCTGATTGGTCAACCTCAACCTCCAGTAAACTTTCACTCCATATCCTCTCACTATATACCCTAACATGTCTTTATCTTTATATCAACTCCATATCAGTGCAGCTCTCCCTCAGTAACTGAATTAGCCCAGCAACCAGCCTTGTAGTGTATTTCGAAACATATGTAGCATGCTCCAAACCTGGCTACATAAAAATAAAATTCCAACAAAATCTCAGCCTTTTTCTTACACATACATTCTGTATGCAAATTTTAACAACTTTTTTGCATATGAGATTAAATAATTAAATATATGATAATTGCTTACTGATAGCATGTTTGCCAATCCAGGATAATCTTCAAATCGAACAGAAGACTCTTCAACTTTGAATATAGTTTTCCGATGTAAAATTCCATCCAAATCATCTTCATTCATTCTACGTATTTTCCTCTTCTTGTGAATGGCAGAAGCTTTGGTTGCATTCTGCAGAAATTCATTGACACACAAACAATTTCAATATAAAAATTGAGGTATCAGTTGAATAAACATGTTTTTCTTGCATATTATGTGGCTCAATAATGCAAACTGCAAAATCAGCTTTTAGCTTTATATCTTTTCAAATTACAGATCAGTCTTTGTTGATCAGACGAAGGTCTGTTAAAATCCTGCCATGACATTTTAGAGAAAATCAATAATGTACAGTAGATAATTTCTGCTTTTTATGTTCTTCAAAATGAAACATTTAAAGTAACTAATCAAATAATTCTTTCCACTGCAATGCATTGGGGTTTCACTTAGTAGCCATCAGTGTATAGTGCATAGTGTCAAGCTGGCACTACAGTAGTTTTTAGATCAGATTAGACTAGAACCAAGACACCATCTAAGGGAAACAAAATACAGCAACGGAATAAAACTATAACACAATGCTTTTTAATAATGCTTGGTTTTAAAACCAGCTTCCAGTTACAGTGAAATCAAAGAAATTACAGTTATAGTTATAACAGCCACATTAGTTTTAAAAAATGTCATGAAATTGCTTTTAAAGAGAGCCAGACATCAGCAACAATTCATTCAAGATCAAACATCTCTCCCATCTAACTGGACACAGTAATAAAAACTAACAAGGAGTCCTTTAAGCTAGCTTCATAGGCAGTCATGGATAGCAACTTTTTTCTTAGCCTCGGCATATAAGGGCGGGTGTCCAGTCCTCTCCATCGCCACCTGATCTTTCCACCAACAGTGTACTCATTTCAGACAAGTTCAATAAGGGCACAAGTACAGCAGAAATTTCTTAGCACCTTTACACTGTGGCCTGGATTTGAACAACTGAACTAAACAGACTTTCAAACAACCAAGTAACAACTAAATAACACCGATAACTTACTGTATCTTTTGTAACAGTCTGTCACTGCACACATGTAGTGTTACTTTTGATTCTGTGCAGCATACATTTTTAAACTGTCTTAAAATGCACTTGCTCAGATAACTTAGCTAGTCATGTGTGCAGCACTTCTGTTAGGAACCTGAAATGTGCTATATCAAGTGTTCTGATACATAAATACATACATATATATATATATGTATGTATATAGTAAGAATAATTTTAAACTTATCCATTGTAAAAAGTAGAAACCTTTTCAGTGCTGGGAATTTTCTGAACCAGATCTGCATGTTGATCAATTCTGTTTGGTGAAGGAGATGATTCGGCAGTGATTAAGGAACCAGTCTCTACTCTCAGACTGGCAATTTGTTCATTTGAAGGAAGTTCCGCATCAGTAACAGGTACATCAGGTACAGACCCATCATTCGGAACAGTGCAAAGCATCCCAGACGTGCCTCCTGTTCGGTCAATCACAAACAGACTGCCATCATCTGTGACTTGGTTTGAAGCGTGATTGTCTGAGAAGGGAAACTGCGCCAGAGAATTCATCTTGTATCTCTCTACCAGCATGTCGTTCATTAAATCAACCCCCTGAAATGCAAAATGTTACACTGACTTTTCATTTATATTTTGCTACTGTAGCCAGCTCTATACGCTGAGATTTACAGCATTTCTATGCTCAGCATTTTGATACTGGACCAGTAGCTTATAAATCAGTAAGACTGCAATAGGAACTGCATACAAACTGGCTTCAAAAAGCAGCCTCACAAGAAAATTTTAGAAAGCTGGAATCATTTTCAACCATATATTAGTATTGGTATTAGTTAAGCACAGGTATTTAAAGACTGATAAAAGGTCTGGCATGCAAGCCAGGAATTCAACCTTGTTCTTTGTCATTCAAGTGATACACAACTTTGATCCAATATAAACTCTAAACCAGTAATAGCAAGAAAAACGGCCAGATGATCCTTAATTGCAACTAAGGAAAAAATGGCCAGATGATCCTTAATTGCAACTAAGGAAAAAATGGCCAGATGATCCTTAATTGCAACGACTGTGGCTAGACACTGCCTGCATTCTTTTCTGCACAAGTTCAAACTACCAATTTACATAAAGTGAAAGCAAATCTTGAAATTCTAATCACTCACCAGGACATATGGTTTGCAGCTTTGCATTCTCCTAAAATTAACAATTACAAGTAACAGTTCAAAGCAATGTGGGTAAAGTTAAGATTTTGTGGTGGCTCATTGGCAGTTTCTGCCTTTTAACATACATGTGCAGGTTTAAACTTATCCTCAAACAGTTATTGTATCAAATCACTAGTATTTAAAATTCACCTATGGGTTGTTGGACCATTATAAAATATATAGGTAGGATAGATGTGTATTTAATTAATTTATGCTAGCACGCACATACTATCATCTTAGATATACTATAATATTACTGTTAGGCCAGGGGAACAGTTTATTGTCATGCGAAACATGAAAGGCTGTGACACAGTCTACAAAAATGTGACGTTTGGAAAGAAAAATGAGGCAGACTGCACTGTTTGATCTAGCAGACAATCTGCGATGTTTGTGGTGACTGTTACAGAATTCTTCAGTTGACCAGAGATTGTTGAATGGGCAAGATGCCACGTGATAAAGTTCCACAATTCTCATTTTGTCTTCGACAAAAACTACAAGATTGGTAGTTAATGGCTGTACAATGGAAACGTGACGGCTTACTATCGATTTATCAACGTGAACCAGCCACTGGAATTGAATGTTTGGAATGCCGATAGGTAAGTATTAGCACCTTCAGGTTAACGAACGGTGACAAACTATAAGGAGGAATTATTTCTCACAGTTTGACTAAGCACTGTTATTATCAGCATAAGCAGTCTAATAGTTGTTAAGATTATTGCTATTAGAAGTTGATACCACCAAGGAGTCTAGCCTACTAACGTGAGCTGGTTTTCCTGCAATCGCAATCGTTTACTGTTAGGAACAGTTTCTTCTATTGGAGATTTTCTTTTGACTTCATTTGCTTTCGATACAGGTGATTTGCTATCAGTCGAAGGACATGGCATATTCCGGTTGCGACAAATGTGGTCATATGCTTTAAAACATATTATAAAAACTTAGTAACACTAATTAATTCTATACACATTTCTTTACAAAAAGCAGCCTTTTAACTTATTTCTAATCATTTTTAAATTTCAACATGCATGAAGAGCTCTTAAAATAGCAAAATATCGGCTCTAGGTCACAACACAGTCACGCTGACACTGAGACCAAAACATAACAGCTCAAACAGAAATAAGTTTGTATATTTTAACCTGGTAAATGACTAAAGTAAATCAGTCTTAACTGACTACTGTATTAAGTAAATGTTAAAAATGAGACAAATATCGCTTGTAACTAGAAAGAAAAATTCTCACATGGTTTACATTAAAAACTTCTGACATAAATGCTGATGGCAAAATTTGTATAGTTCATTTGTTAAATTACCATATCAGAATATTATATTTTTATTCTCAGGTCAAATGACATAATCTTTAGATGGAACAACATTGACAACGTACCTTCCTTTACATATTTTGTAAATGGCTTTATCTGTTTTCTTCCATATTCCCTGCCAAGAAAACCAATAGAGCAGATGCATATATGTTTGTATCACTAAACTTGTATAATGCCTTTTAAGTAACTCAAAAAGGCACTGCACCATGGCTACCTAATGGTCTCTAAAGAGGAACGTCTTGAGCCAGGCAGAAAGTGTTTCTTGTACTGTTGATCAGGCAAGAGATCAGATGTACGGTGGAAGAGTGTACCAGAGAGACGGCCCCACAGTGGAGAAGGCGTGATTTTAGGGAAAGTCCTAGTAAAGCTCAGCATTTCACATTTCTGAATAATTTTCACCTGTGTGTGTGCATGATGTCCCGAACCATTTCCTCAACGTATACACGAGTGTGAGTAGTTTCCTTATTCAAGATATACTACAAAAACATGACAGAAAAGTGTTAAAATGTTAATTTTAAAATGCCTTTGTCAAAACTGCACTGTACGAGAGTGAAATTTACTACGTGCCAGATATCCAACTTTAATCAGAGGCTTTAAGGTGATATCTGATGCACTGGTTTATAGTTCTTAAACAACCTATTGAATATCGGTGCCAGGTCATGTTCCACATCCATACTGTTAGCAACCTGAATTTGAAAGTGTGTTTTAACAACACACAATTGCGACACTTGATGAAAGAAAAAACTCATTTTGTAATAGAACCAGTGCTTTCATGAGCATTTCATGAGCATTTCCAAGTCCTAACAGTAGGTTTGCTTCAAGTACTCAAATTGCTAGTACATACACCAGACCTTTGCTAGAGCACGCACTGATATAACATGAATTCGGTTAAAACACAGTCACAGCCATGGATCCAAAATTTACTTATGCACAAAGTGATCTTGGGAAGAAAAACTCATGTCGTGCATGTATCTCGCTGCACTGATCTTTGTTTTCTCATCATTCTCCGAACTGATAGTTGGCCGAATGCTTGTGTAAAATACCACATTAGCTTCTGTAAAGCTTCAACATCGCAATTTTGTATGACTTTTGCTGGTAGTGAAATCTTGAAGGTATGCCCAAGATTTTTATTCTACCATCCTCACTATTTGCTCAGGTGTGTTGCAGAAATAATTTATTTAAATCTCCACAACGACTGCTAGACATAAACCATAATACTGTGTAAGATGAATTGAAACCATAACCTAAAGATTTCTACATCACCTAAAGAAAGTTAAGTCATGGGAACCAGCTAAGTCACAGTTGCTTAGTCAAAACCAAATCAATAAGCAACTAAAGTCAGAATCGGCTCAAGATCAAGATCAAAGGTCAGGCAAGATGAAGTGGATGACATTCCAAAGTGAACTGCAACTGAAGCTGGCTTTGAAATAGTTTTTAAAATGCAAGATATTGAAACTATAAATAACTAAATAAATGCAGCTATGTAGTCTGTTGTGAAAGCAGCACAGCAGCAAGAAGCAAACACAACTCACTGACTGTAACAAACCTACATTAGACTGCTTTATCTGCTTGAATTACATAAACAAATAAAGCAACAATTGTTTATTGTGTATTGTTTCTTTCATTAAAAGCTTCCATTTCTACACCATTCTGGGCTGTTCTTTTCACATTTGCATGAAAATCGTTCATAGCGGGTGCATTAGCAACACCGCTGAGTGCGTACCGAATTCCCGAAACGAATTTCGACCGGATCCCCGAAATCGATTTTCTAAGTGCGATCCTGATTCCCGAAAATTAAGAGGATAGCGTTTGTATGGCGGATTTAGGGCTTTTTTCCTGAAAGTCAGTGTCTACAAGACGGGATGGAATGTTATTACGTAAGGAACCACTGAGATGATATACGTTCGGCTATTATTGCCGATTAGATAGTCCATACTAGTTTTCGGGATTTCGACCGCTTTCTATAAAAATATTTTTGGGAAATCGAGCTGTTGTGTATTATCAGCGCTTTCGAGAATTCGGGTTTCGAGGATTCGGGACGACCCCATGCCGCCCATACACGTGGGTAGTCTGAGATTTTTAACGATTTAGCATTCACATATACCAATATCGGTTACCTCCTGAATAATGGATGTGAGCTTTTTATCTTGCATATTTATTTATAACAATTTATTTTTGCAACTTTAAGCAATTCCAAATCAGGAAACTTGTCCAAATTCATTAAAAACTAAATAAACCACCAGAACCACACACTAAATTAATAATAATCAAGGACGAGAACAAGAAGTGAAGACTGTGACCAAAAAACATTAAGCACTATGAAAATAAGTAGGTATGCAAGAAAGAGACATGGAAATTTGACTGTGAACTGTAAAATGTAAATGTATAGGTTTTATATAGCGACCAAGCGACCGTATGGCCTCGACCCTGCTGATTCGCTCATTGAGATGACTGATACTGCTCGTGACTTGGGTGTTGTTTTTGATTCAACCATGTCCCTCACGAACTATGTAAATGGTATTTGTAAGTCATCATATATGTATATTCGAGACATACGCAGAATTAGGCATTATGTCCCCATGTCTTCCAGAATATCCTTAGCTAAAGCTCGTCCAGTCGTCTTGACTATTGTAACTCCATTCTTGTTGATATCACTAAATCAAACAGGCAGAAACTCCAAAGAGTTCCGTACTCCTTGGCTAGAGCCATAACAAATACTTCTAATTATGAGCATATAACGCCTGTGCTTAAATCTTTACATTGGCTTCCTGTTCAGCAAAGAATTTGTTTCAAATTAGGACTTACAGTTTATAAAACATTGAACTATGGCCAACCACAATACTTGAAATCAATCCTTATTCCCCAGACTTACCATTATTCTGCAAGGTCATCTGATTGTCTTTCTCTGGTCATACCTTGGGGTAGAACTGTTCTTGGTAAACGAGCACTTTCGGTTGCTGGACCAAAATTTGGAATTCCCTCCCTGTGTCTGTTCGTTCTGCTCAGTCGCTCCTGTCATTTCGTTCTCAACTTAAAACTTACCTGTTTCAAAGCGCTTATCCACCATAGGCTGCCTCTCTGTTGTGCGGACTGACCTTCTGGATATCGACCTGATTGTGGCTTGGTTTTGGTGTGCCATCGGTTGATGCCTTGTGCATTAGACACTGGCGCATTAGAAGTTGCTAATTATTATTATTATTATTATTATTATTATTATTATTATTATTATTATTTTGCAATGAATTTATCGGGTGAGATCCTTCACCACCGCTGCCCGTTTGAATGGGCGCCACGCCTTTTAATGACTGTATGAATATTGTGTGTAATGTATTGTATGTATGTATGTATATATTAGTATTTATGTATGTATGTATGTACGTACGTATGTATGTATGTATGATGTATGTATGTGTGTATGTATGTATGTATGTATATATTAGTATGTATGTATGTATGTACGTACGTATGTATGTATGTATGTTAGTATGTATGTTAGTATGTATATGTTAGATATGTATGTATGTATGTATGATGTATGTATGTGTGTATGTATGTATGTATGTATGTATGTATGTATGTATGTCAGTATCGTGATCTCGAGTTTTCTGCAGAGCCCAAAGAAAGCTAAGTCGCGGGAATCAGCTTATTATTCAAGGGCGCTAGTTTGAACACCTATTTAGATGAAAGTCTAGTGTGGGATATACCACCCGACACAATGGCAGTGGCAGAGAATAGGTGCTCATAGCTGCTGCTTGGCAAACCGCAACATGCGACCAGCGCTGCCTTTATGATCACTGTAAGGGGCATTGCGCCCCAATCAGGAAAGGCTCAGTCGAGCCAAAACCGTGCCGAACATGTCGTATTGGTATACAGTTGGAGGCCCGGGTCTGTTACCGATGATGTGGCGCCAAGCGAGCGTTGCCACAGCTAATCGGCATTGGCATTCACGCAAGTAAATGTTTTACGGTGATCCTTAATGAGTTACTAAGAACCAGTGGGGACATTTCCCATTAGAGGTGTGGGTGGCAGGCGATATTCCGACGCAGACATGGCTAGCAACCTGCCTACGAGCGAGGTTTTCTCTTACCTCCTGCATGTGCTGCTCTCAGGGTCCTACAAAATCCAAGCCAACGCCAGCACAAACAGAACCCCCACCAACGGGTCTGTGCCAGCTCAGCGCGCCGGAGCCGCGCCAACCCTAAGCACCAGGTCTGTGCGAGCATCAGCCCGCTCCAGGTGAAACTCGGGATTTTTTTATTCTGATGCCGACGCTGCTCGAAATTTTGAAAGGGCTTTGATTTCTTAAATCTCTGGATGGGCCTGGCGCTAACCACATCCACCACATGAGTTCATTTCAAATCGCCATTCGCCATAAGCTAATGTATCAGATGCAACAGGTGCCCAGTTGTTGGGTTGTCGTGACAGCCGAGTTCGTTGTGTCCATACTGTGCTCATATAGCAGGCCAACGGTTTCCACCAGTGGTACAAATCTAGCCCTCTGTCTGGGTGCTGTCTCGTTCGTGCGCTTCATATCAAGCTTGGGATCAAGTTCCTGAGGAGTTTTTGAAGAAGCAACAAATGAAGTTTGGTCTTCACTGGATGAGCTAAGCGATTGCGGGAGCAGCGCATAATTGCTGAATTAAACTGCGTCTTATTGCACCAGGTGCGTTTGAGATGTTACTCTATTGTGCTTGGCGCATGTTTGACAAGTTGCACGCTTCAACGGACGCAGGTGCGTCTGTATGTCTAGCGCCATGTGGCAAACTACTTGCTTGCCGGACTGATGGAGAAAAAGCACTCAGGCGACGAAAGGACGCAGGTAGACATCGTCTGCCTGATCGTCGTTCGAGTCTTTAACATTGCCAGGGATAACTGAAGAAGGCTGGGAAGGTGTGGTGTTGGATGACTGTTTGAAATGGCTTCTCGGTCGCATCTCGTCTGCCTCTTCTGTGTAACCTCGGGTCAGAACGGAGAGAACCTGGGCTTTGACGAGGAACCGATTGTCTGTATTGTCGCTCTGATCTACGATGTTGTCAACAACAAAGTTAGAATCACTTAAGAAGATCTTCATTTTCATGACTAGCTGTATCGTATGACAATAAATGCCCACCGTTATAGTCAGACTGTAGGTTCTTCCTTAGAGGGATGGTCATCATCATCATCAGCAGCAGCAACAGCAGCAGCAGTAGCAGTAGCAGCTGCATCTCTTCATCATCATCACCACCACCATACTATCGTTGTTATCATCATCGTCAGTTTCGTTGTCATCACTGTTGTCATCGTCATCATTACTTTCATCATATCCGCATCATTGTCATTATGCTCATCATCGCTATCATCGTCGTTGTCATTGTCATCATCGTCATCATGCATTATTGTCATCACTATTGTTGTCGTCGGCTTCCTCGTTATCATCGGCATCATAATTGCAAAAACTTGTCGTAATCATCGTCGTGACTATCATTCCGAGTCAGTGGAGCTGCATGGTGTTTAGACTGAACGGACGCTGAGACAACTCGTTCGCCCGGACTCAGCGACTGCTGGCGGACTCAGCAGCAGCAGCAGCAGCAGCATTTCCTCGACTGGTGATGCTCTCACAGCCTCAGCAGCCGAGGAACAGGAAGAGGACGTTCCGATTCTGACGGAGGAATGTCGCATCCAGACAGGACTACTCGAGAAAGACATCCGAATGGCCAGACCACTCGAAGCAGTACTCAACGAAGTATGTTATCATCACGACCAACGCTACCATCACCACCATCGACGTCATCATCATCAACATCATCATCGTCGGCAACAACAACAAGAGCAGTATTAACGACATCATCGTCGTCGTCGTCACCGTCACCAACAACAACATCAACAACAACATTAACATTAGTATCATGGTGAACCATATTTCACAGTAGCCCCATGCACTACAGGCCAGGATAATAATTCTTAAGTATACGTAACGCTTACAGTACAAAGTACTTTGATAGCGTTCATTTATAAACTAAGCACATGTAGGTGCTTCATCTTAACAACCTCTTTGACTGGTTCTAGCTGGAGAATTTCCTTTCATCCAACGACTCCGATCCGTGCAACAACGGTCAGCCTATTTCCTTCGATTTCTGTACGGACGGACAACTGCATCTGAGGACCTGCTTGCTTCCGGGGGCAAACCGAAACCGAATTCAGCTGCAGCCTCACTTCCGCAGGTTCTTTGACCTTCGCAAGGAATTCGGCAATTTCTACAAACCGAACCAACCGATTCACGGCATCAAAGACATTCTAGAATGTATCCTTATACTTAATCCTCTGTAGTGACTGACTGACTGACCTACTTATTGACCGACCTACCTGCCTACTCACCGACCTACCGACCGACCGACTGTGTGACTGACATGATTGAATGAATGACTGACCGACCGACCAACTGAATGAATGAATGAATGCTTGGATTTGTTGGCTAAGTATCAGTGACCTTGTAAGTGACAGACAGCTTTCTTGCTTTCTTGACTGATTGACCACAGTTATATAGTTTTATATTACTATATATATATTATATAGTTTTATAATATTATATATATATATATTATATAGTATTATAATATTATATATATTATATAGTTTTATAATATTATATATATTATATAGTTTTATAATATTATATATATTATATAGTTTTATAATATTATATATATTATATGGTTTTATAATATTATATATATATTATATAGTTTTATAATATTATATATATATATATATATTATATAGTTTTATAGCTGCGTTTCAAGAATGTAAAAATTTATTGCGAATTTGAAACTGTGCATTGATGAAAAATCGTTCATCGTAAAATGCACAAGGCCCACTTGTTCCAATTCAAGATGGAAACCCAAGACGTGACTGAATTCTTAATTAAGAAACCAGGCAGAATGTGGCCTACAGTACCAGCATTTCACAATATGACTACTGTTACCTTGAGTCTCACATGGAGAAAATGAAGTGCCTTTGTAACCTACTTTAGTCTTCTCGTGGCTCTTTTCCACTCTAATTTGGCGGCTCCAACCCTTGCTTGCTTCCTTCCTTCCTTCATTCATTCCCTCTCCTCGCTACTTTCCCATTAAGGTTACTTCACTCATGTCAATGGACCTTTTCATAAGTAAGTAAGGAAGTGTGATTTCGAGCCCAGTAAGTCCTGTGCATCAGGATAACATAGTTGCTCTGTGAGCGTCAATTTTTCAATTGCAGTTGGGAGATTTAATGAGGCCGTTGGGTAGTGGATTATGAACTATGGTGGGTCGCGACTGCCTTTCCCGCCAACTTCAGTTTTACAAAGAAAACTGCGGCTAAGAATTTGGCGGTCCCCTTCCTGCTAGCATGCCCACATGAGACCCATGTGGGTCCCATGAAACGTTACCGGCATGCTGGCAGGGCTAAAATCGGAGGCCCTGTTCGGCCGAACAATTCGAACATGCCTATAAGGCCGGCCCTGGAAAGCTATCTGCGCTGTTTTACCGCAAATTATTATAAATGCAAAATTCATAAATTTGACAGGACACGCATGCTTTAAGTGAATGAACACCACTTCAGTTATATAAATACATAATCACAATTATGCCCTGATAATTTAAAGGCGTCAGTATTCATGTAAGACGTATAATATATGACCCTTGCCGGGTCAGTTGAAACTCAAAAAGGTTCTCAGGAAGTTCATCAGTATGCGCTACTGATTACACTGGCCAACAGAAAAAATTTTTTTTCTTGTTGCCTTCGGTTTTAGACCTGTTCTTTGGGTAATTTTGGGCGCTGATTCAGAAAATGTCATTGGATTGAGTGCATCAGGTCTAGTTTCTGAGATATCGTCGATTTTGTAAAGAAAACCCAGTCCACTCTTTAAACGATGTCTTTGGCAAAACTAGAATGTCATAATAAGCTTTATTTATGGCTAATTATAATTCTTTTGTAACCTGTTAAAGGTTGACCCTGCAAGCGCTATTCTCCTTTTGATTTCTGTTTCTGATCCTCCCCCTGCTTTCATTTCACTTCCCAGATAGACAAACTTATTTATTACCTCAATTTCCTGTCCCTTAAGCTTAACTATTGGCCCGTTGTATTCCTTTTTTGTTATTGGCATTATTTTAGTTTTGTTATAGTTAATTTTCAGTCCAAGTTTTCCACTTTCCTCTGCTAATGCCTCCAACAACTCCATTACTCTTGTTAGGCATTCTGCAATCATACATGCATCATCTGCATATTCGACATCCTCTGCATTTCTTGGTTGAGATTGTGCTCCCAAATTATGAGTTCTTTCCAGACGTCTCATGATATAGTCCAACACCATATTAAACAAGATTGGTGACAGGATGCACCCCTGTCGGAAACCTGTTTCTATCTTGAACCATTCCGTTTCTTCTCCTTCTAATCGAATGCATGCCATTATTGTGCCATATAGTTTTCTGATGAGTCTGATTAATTTGGCGTGAATGCCATATTTCTCCAAGATCTTCCATGCTCCTAATCTCCAGACTGAGTCGTAGGCCTGGGCAAAGTCAATGAAGGTTACAAAAGGTCTTCAAACGACATGATATAAAACTGGCGATAAAGCTAAAAATCCTCAACACATGCGTGATCCCAGTACTAATCTATGGATGTGAGTCATGGAGTATTACAAGAGCAATGGAGAAGAAACTGAATGCAGCAGAAAACAAATTGCTCAGAAGAATACTAAGAGTTAGCTATAAGGACCATGTAACGAATGAAAGTATTAGACAACGAACACAGCAACCATTGATAAGTAATGTGATCAAGAAAAGAAGGATGAAGTGGGCAGGACATGTCCTGAGGATGGAGGAGAACCGCAATCCAAAGAAAATCTTTAAATACAAACCGGACGGAAAGAGAGCAGTGGGAAGACCGAAAAGAAGATGGATAGATTGCCTTGAAGAGGATCTGAAAGGTGCCGGAGTTACTATCTATGGGAAAACGGAGGGCAGACGGAGAATGACCCTTGAGGAGATGGCCGGGAAACGAGATTTGTGGAGGGGTGTCATAGAGAAATCAACGACTGGATCCAGTCCAGAGATGATTACATGACATGACATGAATTATAATTCTTGCTGATTCATATAATGCCTACATCCTTATAATGTAAAATCAGCATATCTTGCCGCGTGCTGAGATATTGCAGATTCAACGAAATAACTATTCCGTAGCCTACAGCTTACTCAGCACTAAATTCATGGCCTCATTTAGAATTTATTTGTGCTTATACAGCGTTTCATGGTTTCGAACTATGTAAATAGATTATACTGAAGTCAGCATTTATAGCCTATATAAACCGCCTCCTGAAAGCTAGAGCAGCCGCAGTCGTCTTAGGGCATATTAAGAGTTGGTCGCAAGAACAATCTGTGAATGTGAGCATTAAATAACTACATGTTCTTACTATTTTTAGGTTAGTCATTTAATTCCTCAGATGCGAACATCCTTAAGGTTATGGCTACTTCCAGACGGAGCTGCATTAACCATCCAGACATATTCTGCTACATTTGTGGGGAATACACACTAAAAGCAAACAGGAAACCGATTTCTGAGTTTGTAAAAAGAGCATATGTAGGTTATTTTGGTGTCAAACTTGGAGATCAAGATAAGCAATGGGCTCCTCATACAGTATGCAAAACTTGTATTGAACAATTGCGCCACTGGACAATTGGAAAGAGAAGCTGCCTGAAATTTGGTGTACTGATGGTTTGGAGAGAACAGATAAACTACTTCGACGACTGTTACTTTTGTATGGTTAATATCATAGGCATCAATCGAAATAATCGTCACAAGTTGTCTTACCCTGATATACCTTCAGCCAGGAGACCTGTTCCGCATTCGGATATTGTACCAGTTCCACCTTTTCGCGAACTACCTCAGCTCTCAGACGATGAGACTTGCATGTCCAATATCGGACAAGATGACGAAAGTGAAGAAAGTGGGGGCAGTGACAGTGATTTCCAATCAACTTCACACAGTGAACGTTTTGACCAAAAAGAGTTGAGTGATCTGATCAGGGACTTAAATCTTTCCAAAGAGTCCTCTGAATTGCTTGCGTCCAGACTAAAGGAAAAGAATGCACTTCAGCCTGGAACGAAAATTACAATTTATAGAAACAGAGAAAAGGATTTGCTGCCATTCTTTACCGAAGACAACAACCTAGTATTCTGTAATGACATCAGCAACTTATTGAAGAAAATTGGTCTGTCGGATTACAGCCCAGATGAGTGGCGTCTTTTTATCGACAGTTCAAAACGTAGTCTGAAATGTGTGCTTTTAAATAACGGCAACAAATTTGGTTCTATTCCAATCGGTCACTCCACCAGGATGAAAGAAGAGTACAATGCCATCTCTTTAGTACTGGAAAAGATAAAATACAAAGAACATCAATGGGTAATTTGTCAACAAGGTGGCTAACATGGTGGTTGGAGCTCAAAATGTAATCAAGGAATCTTTGGTGGCACGAGATAGGATCATACTGCTACCACTACATATAAAGCTAGGCCTGATGAAACAATTTGTCAGGGCTTTGAATAAAGAAGGTTCATGCTTCGAATACATAGTACACAAGTTACCAGGAATTACAATGGAAAAATTGAAGGCTGGAATCTTCGATGGTCCACAGATCAGGCAACTTATGAATGACCCACTTTTCATACCATCAATGAATGAAATCGAATCTTGTGCCTGGTCTTCCTTTGTTCTTGTAACTAAAAATTTTCTTGGCAACAAGAAGGCAGACAATTATGCACAACCAGTAGAGGATATGCTTCTTCATTTCAACAAGCTTGGCTGCAACATGAGCATTAAAGTCCATTATCTCCACAGTCACTTAGATCGCTTTCCAGAGAATCTTGGTGACTTCAGCGAAGAGCAAGGTGAAAGATTTCACCAAGACATCAAAACAATGGAAAATCGATATCAAGGAAGATGGGATGCACACATGATGGCAGACTATTGCTGGAATATTATGCGCGATTGTTCCGGCAGATGCCACACTCGGAAATCGTACAAAAGGAGCTTCTTCGGTGTCGAATGACTTGAAATTTTTATAACAAACTTGTTCTGTTTGGTATCATATAAGTACAGTTTCAGGTACTACCATTTTCTTTTAAGTATTTGTATTATTATGTTTATTTAGTGTATCACATAATAAATTGAGCACTACATAATTATAGCTATAGCCTTATGTTTTATGGGCGAGCAGAGGCAAGGACTGGTATATGGCATAATGTTCTATATCTCGAAAACTAGACCTGCTGGGAGAAAACTGGAAGTGTTATTAGGTCATATGGAACTGTCGGCAGTATTTAATTTTAAGTGGACTTCAAAGAATTTAAAAATTTAACAACGGTGGAAAAATATTCCTGGTAGTCCTTGATTTTTTAAATGTAAATTATTCAATTAAAATGACGTAATTGATTAGAAACTCCACAGGTATGCGTGCTTTTTAGACGGAACGCTCCGGAACGGCGTTCTGGCACTTTTTTCGGCTAATAGAAAATAATTTGGTTTTTAATAAATGAATTGTATTACTAAGTTATTTTAATTATGTAATATAATGTAACTTATTTTAATTCAATTTCATTGTTTACAACTTCACATTGTTTTCAGTCTTTATTGATTGATAAAAATAATGAAATTTTACCACAAAATTCCATAATTGTTCAGGTATGTATGCATATTGCTGCATACAACTTATAACAATGCTATTCAGAAGTAATTTGAATAAAAATCGACGCAGTCGTTGTGACCGTAAATGAGTTTTTGTTCGAAATAAGAAATTGATCGAGACGCCGGCTCCGAAGACCCCAACAGGTGCCCTCAACCCACACATCTGATCCCCACCCCATCGCGCAGACAACGGAATCGATCGTTTGAAATTCTTTCTCTGTAGTTTACAATCTGGCACACATCTACAATGAAGAAACACCTGATGGATCTATGCCAGAGATTGCAACATTATTCTGCCCAGATATAAATATATATATATTCATATAGGCCCCTATATTATACGGATACGTGAATCACACATGCATATATAGGCTACATCTGCGCGTGCTTACGTGAATGTTATGTGTTTATTGTCTGGATATTTATTATAGGTTATATAGGCGACTATGTACAGTGGGGTACCTGGCCGGGTGGTCCTGGGATCCGGACCCCACACAGACCAAGACCATCAGCCTTGGGATTCGTGTAAATCCCCGAACGGTGACCTTGGAACGGTGACCTTTGGCTTTGCTCTTCGACGGATATGTGAATCATACAATAAAGAGTAGTTTCCAGGCCTATTTCACGCGTTCTATTCCTGGCTTGTTTTATTTCATCAAAATGCGTTTGCTTCCGGGGCTTCGCCACGGACCCACCTAGGGGAGCCTACGATGCACCCAGACGTTGAAGGGCTTCGCATCTTTGGCACTAGCTGTTTAAGGCACCCGCGACTTTCATCCGGGTACTGGAACCCTGCCTAAAAAGTCGTACAAGCATGCGAATGATGTCAACAATGTTCTCATTTCATATTAAATCTTTCAAAATGCGTTGGATTCAGGGGCTCCGCCATCGACCCTGTTGGGCGAGCTTACGAAGCTCCTCAGTCGTTTGAGGTTTCCCAGACGCCCTCAATTTTCATCCATGTACCGGACCTTCCAGCAAAAAGGTCGCGCACGCCACCGGATATATGTAGTAACGCTTCACATGTTGATGGTTTTGGTGGCGGTGGTGAAGATGACGAGTAGAAGGAAGAAGAGGAGGACGACAACGACGTCGACGGCGACGACTATGATAATAACAGGATGTGGGATCGTTGTTGTTGATAATGATGGTGGTGTTGATGAATGGTGCATGTCATGATGATGTCTGTGATGATCATGATGATTGGAAGAATCAAAATAGCTTACGGAGACAAGTCTTAACTTTGAAACTCGATCATGTATAGTCCTTGGACTGGAGGGTGATTCATCGACAGACTATGGCGTCAAGCAGTGTGGAGACATGGCGTCAATACTGCAGCGTCTCATAGCGGACGGTATGTCTGTGTTGATTTCACCTGCATGTTCTGTATAGTAGTTCTGTACTGTTGGCTTCAAACGAGATCGTAGTAATGCATGCCATAAATAAATAAATATAATAAAATAAATAGTTAATTCGTTCGTTCATTCGTTCGTTTGCTCGTTGGTTTCTTCGTCTCTTTTTTCTCTTCAAAACCAGGCACTTTTTAAAATTTCAAGCAAAGATCTTAGAGTACCCTAATGTCCAAGGGCCTTACCATATAAAATGCCAACCGCATGGTGGCACTGCAAACGACGAAGTTATGGGCCCGGTCATAGAGGTCGTATTGTTTAAAAGGGATCCAACGAACGTGGCTGTGTCACCTGACCGTGACCTTTATCGTACCTTCCGCTAGGTGGCACGACTGTTTTGCTTTCTTTACCACCACATGTGTGAGTTACAAAGCAAAGATAGTGAGTGCCATATCTTAGTGTAGGCCTACACTAACAGTTTTGGGTTTAATGTGACAGTAAACATCACTCCCAATTGATTCATGCCATCCAAATTGAAAAGATATCACCCATTTGTTCAACTTCCGTTTTCACTATGAGGACCAATGCGTTGGGCGCTGTAGAAATTTCGAGATTACGATTATGATTACGAGTGAGGATCACTGCCATGCTTAGCAAATTAGCAAACCATAATACCATACTTTACATTACATAAAGCCTAATGCATGTTCTTCTGTAGGTCTATACGCCTCTAGCTGACCACAGGCGAACTTGCTATTCTTCTTAACAATTGGTTTTTGAATGCACTATGCAAGTGTGTACACACAAACATAGCCTGTATTGCACATGTATGTTAAAACATCGGTTCAATTTATTGTTTTCCTTTAAGGACACGTGTTTCAAGAACCTGAATTTATCAGAGACACTCTGGAACCTGAAATTAGGTGAGCATTCTCAGACAGACGGTGAAGGGCACTAAATGAAATTGTCATTCCATCAAAAATTAGCCCTAATTACAACAACAACATATGCATACATCAACTGAAGCCTCTGGTGCTCTGCCTGTGTGAGTTGGATAGTGTATGTATGCATGTATGTGTTTGTATGTATTAAAGTATTTATGTGTGTTTGTTTGCGTATGTACATGTGTATTGTGTACAGGCTTGTGTTTATGTGCATAAGTACATACAAACTTGTAAAAAAACGTGTGCATGTATGTAACATGTATGTTAGTATGTATATATGTATGTATGTATGTGTGAATGTATGTACATATGTATGTGTTATGTACTGACGTGTTTATGCATGTGTGCATATATATATAATATGTATGTATGTGTATATGTATGTGTGCACATATGTATGTATGTTTATATGTATGTATGTATGTATGTATGTATGTATGTATGTATGTATGTATGTATGTATGTATGTATGTATGCACATATGTATGTGAACATTTATGTACAGCATTTTTAAAAACCTCACAATGCTGCTGTTAAAGGGATTGCTACTTATATTAAATGTTTGTTATTGCGACCAAATACGTTAAGACTGCAGATTAGGCCTACTTTAGTCTTCTTTTAGGCCACGCTTAATGTAAGTCTTCAGCTGACTGTTTCTTTAAAAACCTGGTCCCTTTGCATTTAGGTTTTGCTTTGTTTTGCTAAACAGACCAACAGCTACACAGTGGTGAGAACACAGGGTAAATGTTTTACTAGTCAATGACCAACATCATTATGTAACTTAATTAACATTTCTAAGTTCTGTATTTATGCAAGCTTGCCATTATATTAATTGTGCATAACGACTTATACCGGCGTGTGTGCGTTTCTATGGCTCACATTTAGGCTGTCGACGCGTGTGGAATATGCTTATGTCGTACAAGCCTTTGCAAGGTGTCTAACTTACGCATATGAGCCTTTATTTTGGCCAACTCATTATTCCATTTTATACAGGAAGTATGAAACACAGTCCCATGCAGTGGTAACAAAACTTTTGGATCTCCTGATTTATTGATAAATCATTAACGTTTGCAATTGCACACATACACACATACACACACACGTACACACACACTTCGGTGTCAGAAATTCAGGAAGGTAAACTTATACAGGAATGGGCCTATTATAGGTCTATGACTATATAGGACTATGCATCCAATTCCATCTAAACTGAAACAATAAAAGTAGACCTAACTTAAGTTGATCAGTTCGATTTTTTATTTTCTCATTCTACACGTTCGGCCATTTTCAGTCTTTGTTTGGAGACAGATAGGGAATAAGCTGGTCTCCCTGACGCAACTTTTGTGTGGTGCTGAGAGATTTCGGAGATTTACATTTATACATTTACATTACTCTTACACTACTCTAGGATCTTGACCTGGAACCGAACCAACCTTGCCTATCGATTTTGTTTTGACTGAGCGGCTGTGAATAAGCTGGTTCCCGCGACTTAGCTTTCGTTTGGAGTTGTAGAAATCTCGAGATTACGATTACGATTTACACTGCATAACGATATGGAAATATAGTCTCTAGCGCGCTAAGGGCATACGCTTCTGCGTGGTGACCAAATTACTTGATTTGCATGGCACGAAGACCTCGTGGAATGCAGTTTCTCTTGTAACTCTTTGCCATCTGGCGAATACAAAATGCATTAGCTTTCCCAACGAAAGCTGAATCGCGGGAACCAGCTTATTCGCAGGCACTCAGTCAAAACAAAATTTATGGGCAGGAAGGGTTCAGTTATGGTTTCTGATCCAAGAGTCAGGCAAGCAGACAGTCAGACGGCTATGGTGTATGGTGTTTGGAATTGGACCGGAAAGTGAGATAAGGGGAAGAAGAAGAATCAGGATAGGATTTGTGGAAGCGGATTGTTTTCAGTTTTGTGCGAAAAACCTGCGCAAAAATTGCAAGAGGTGAAGTGATGGTGAATTCGTATGACGAGTCAGATAATTGTCGTAATTCTAGTGAGAATTTATTCCAGAGGGGTGGGGTAGCTATGGCTATGGAGCGATCACCAAAATTTTAAGGTGACAGGAGGGCGGAGAAGTGTTAGGGCGGAAGAGGAGCGTGTTGAACAGAGTGGTTGGATTGTAAATAACTGGCGAAGATAGGAGGGTTGGGAGGATTGATGTGTGCTGGTGAGTAGGTGAGTGATAGGACGTTGTACTGTATTCGATCAGATATTTTAAGCCAGTGAAGTGATCTAAGAACAGGAGTGATGTGATGGTGCTTGCTAGTTTTGGTGACAGCTGGATCCGGAGAAAGGCTGTTTATTTGGGTATACAGTAGTCTATGATCACGAAAAGTGAATTGCAGTAGTCTAGTTTTGAGTGGACTATGGATGTATACATGATTCGTGCAAACTACTAGTTGAATGTCAAACGGTTAAGATGGCGAAAATAAATATTTTGCTTGGCTTGATAGGCTATGTAGGCCTTTCTGAAGAGAACAGTGAAATTAATGATAAATCGATTTAAAGCAATTAATGCTTGCTCAGATAATGACTGAGCATTGATAAGCAATTATTATTAGCAAATGTAGGCCTTAGGCAAACGATAATTATAAATTTGATCGAGCCAATTGGAAAACTTTCGGCCGAATGTCTCTCAGTCTGAATTTTTGCTATTCAATTTGATAACGTTTATTTAACGACGCCGTCATGTAGAGGTGATTGCATCATAACAAAACAGAGTTCATAGACCAACGTGTGCTAAATTTAAACTATGGGGTTCAAGACTGGTAAGCTACCCAACCAGAAAACTCCAACTGGGTGGCTGGAGGTAGGTTTTCCAATGCTGGCGCCACGGAGGTGGGTTTACTCTCCTCCCCTGTCTTGGTTAGGAGCAAATGTCCTTGGGTGGTCATGCTAAAAGTGCGCTAATCTATAAATGTCCATTGGAGGTTTTACAAGCATTTAAGCTCGAAATGTTCGTGAATATTCTTGATCTTTCGTTTCTTCTTTATCTTCTTCTTTCTTCAATCCTGTGGTGTTCGGTCGCCTTCCCTTAACCATGGCACAATGGTTTACGCCATTGTTAGCCGTGGTAAGCTACTTTGTTTAATGGCACAAGGGCAGCCAGAGTTGATCCGAGTTAGCTCTCTTATTTAATGGTACAAGGACCGCCAGGGTTGCCTCCCTTGTTTAGTGGCACAAGGGCGCCTTGGAGAACGTGTGTTTAGATTTTTCTTCAGGATGCCCGCAGCCACCTGTAGACGATATCTAATCAGCTAGATTTTCCATTATATGTTTTATATTTATTGTCATCCGTTAATGTCATTAGGACTTCCGGTTAGGGAGTTTTGGTCAAATTTGTTCTCTGACGCCATTTTCCGGTTAGAAGCGAGCGATAATAGAGGTGTTCGGCAGATGCGACTGCATAAAAATACGCCAATAGTTACGTCTGGCTAATTAAAAATTAAATTGTCTAGTGGACGTATTGCTTGAGGGGTGGGTGGGTGGATGACGGTGGTTGAATGCAGGTGGTGGAGGAATACCGATGAGGGTCTGTTTCTACCCGTCAAACGATTCCATTATTAAAATATACTCAAAGAACAGAGATGTCAGGCACGCGACAGGATTGTTTTCAGTTGATCGATAGCTTCCCAATGACCTGTTGCATGCTAATGAGACCCGAACATTCGTTGCTTTATTACATAATACATCTATATACGCCTATATGGAGACCTACGCATAATGTGTATACTTGTTTATGCATTCTAATCAACATACACTGTCAACGGGTACATGTATTTTTACACAAGACATGCATGTATACGCTCCTACATATATAGGGGCATCTTACAAGAGCATCATGTTTTTGCAGCAGGGACACTGCCACTGATGAAGATACAGTTGTCAGAGCACGTGGTCTGCCATGGCAATCGTCTGACCAAGACATAGCTTGCTTTTTCTCGGGGCTCAACATCTCAAAGTAAATTCCATCGCACATGTAATATACATCGTGTATTGTATTTAGAATTATATGCATGAAATATATGAAATCCATAAAATATATATCTTTACACGTTCACCCATAGGGCCTAAGCCTACGACATGTTGGCATACGCTCATTTTATAAGTGTTATTTGCTTAAACTTTATAAAAACGTTGGCACCAGCTTCTGTCGCCTAAAAACTAAATTTTGATCACCTAGCATTGGTTGTTTTGAATTTGCATTTATTGACGTATGTCAATGTGATTTCTGCCAATAAATGCAAATTCACTGAAAATCAAAATAGACGAAAGTAGTAAAATTCTCATTTAGGCCTAGTAAACAGGAATGAACAGCAATTTTAACGACAAGCTTTTGTCGTGGTTGATCAAAGTTATATATATATATATATGTATGAATTAATTAATTAATTATAGCGTTAAAGTATTTGTTTGTGTGGATGTATCTGGGTAATTATAAAGCGCTTCTAGAACCTTTCGATGGAGTTTTTCTCTTGCATAAATGAAACTAAGGTTCTAAATGAACGAGTTTGTCTGAAGTCAAATGATATTGGCGTGCATAACGAGATATAGGCTACTATTCCAATTCAGAGAATAAATAAAAGACTAAATGTCTCTAGGCATTTGGGTTTGTTTTCGGTCAGAGGCGGTGTTCTGTTGTGCCTCAGCGAGAAAGGACGTAAGAATGGAGAGGCGCTGGTTCGATTCGAGACGAGGGAACACCGTGACCTTGCCCTTCGCCGTCACAGACATCACCTCGGTCATCGATACGTCGAAGTCTACCGAGCAACGGCGCAGGACTTCAAAGAAGTTGCCTCAGGAAACGGTTTCGAAGGTCGGGAGTTCTTGTCTCGTCACGGCGACAAAGGAAGTCAGATTATCGTACGAATGAGAGGTCTTCCCTACTCGTGTACTGCAGAGCAAGTGGTAGGCAGACTGTAATTGTAATTGTAATTATTATGGTGATCAATAAAAAATCAATCTCTAGGCAATCTATATTGTAAAGGGTTTAGACGCGTACTACTTGGTCTATGGTCCATTTTGTGCATTTAGAACGGGCGACGTATAACGCTGGCGCAATCTCACGAATGATATGAGAATAAAAGTAATTTCTTTGCACTTGGCCAACGAGAGGGAGAGAAAGTAGGAGAGTGATAATGAAAAGAAGAGGGAGAGAAAGAGGAAAATGGAAAGTGACAGAGACAGGCACAGGGATCCAGCAAAGTTATAGCTAACGGGGAGAAACAGTTGATTTCCCAGAAGAGACTCCCTGAACTAGCGCGCAGACGCTCTGAGCTCTGATTTACGCTGTCGATCGGCAGATCAGGATGCGAGGGAGAGGACTAGCCACCTGCTTCCACGTGCTGTGGCTAATAAAACTGAAGTGAAGTCGCTAAGACTTAGTAACCATGGCTGTCTTTTTGGGGTTGGTTTCAGGGACCGCCCTTCTTTTTCACGTATGCAAGGTCCACGTCAGTGATTCATGTATGAAGCCAAACTATATACACCAGTAATTGCGCTTATGTGACAGACAGACAGACACGCAGACAGACACACATACACAGACAGACTCACAAAGGGACACACAGACATACACACAACCTGACTGACTGACTGACTGATTGACCGACTGACTTGACAGATACACACACGCTTTACCTAACTCTCGAAAATCAATTTCTGAATGTAATATTACGCTACTTAGTCAGCAAGTTTAAGCGAGCGTTGCATAGTTTTCGGTTGCTATAGAAAAACGTTTACATTCACATTTTACATTTACTATTGTGACTGAACTGTTCGTTTAATTATAATTTTGCGTGTCTACTCCAGTTAACAGTACGCTACGATACGGGCAAGTAGACGGTTCGAAGCCCGATCGCTGACAACTAGGAAAGATCGTCGACACAGTAATTAAACTGTCCTTACATTCATGTAACAATAATGTCCGGAAATGCTCCATTTTTAAGTGTTGGGAGGCTGGTGAAGTCATCTTGTGAGAATTATCTTGAGCATCTCTCCTGAAAGAAAGTGCCTGTCTGCTTCAGTTGGAGTTCTTCCGAGCGGGTCAGCCATCCGTGGACGTCATGGACGGTGCGCAGGGCATTCTCTTCGTGCACCAGTGGGATGGCAGGGTGACGGGTGATGCCTTTGCCCTCTTCCGGTCGGAGGAAGACGCTCGTCAAGCATTGGCCAAACACAAGCAGTGCATAGGAACACGCTACATCGAGCTGTTCAAAAGCACCGCAGCAGATGTACAACAGGTAGGCGCACGAGCGAGCGCACGGATGACAGAATAGATGAAAGAATGAAAGAATGAGTGAATGAATGAATGAATGAAAGAAAGAATGAGTGAGTGAACGAACGAATGAAAGAGCAAAAATTAATTTATTCGTTCATTCAGGTAGTCAGTCATTCATTAAGTCAGTCTGACAGATCATCCATCAACTAAGTCAGTAGATAACTTTCTACTTGTAGTCTCAATGATCATTACTTTGTAAGCTTGACAACCAACCAACTAATCGGCCTGCGTATACCAACCAACCAAGGAAGCGAACGACCAAACTGAACCAACCATTTACATAAACTAACAACAAATTCATTTTTTGGTAATTAATTGGTCATTGGTAAATCTGCTAAAGAACCGAGTGTCGAGTGTGACATTTTCGATAGTGCTCCTTGTCTCTAACCCAACGACTGTGGGTTCGAACTTGCGGAACCGATTCCTTACTTGAGACGACCCTGGGCAAGTTGTTTGGATACAAGTGCCTCTGTCACCATTCGGTAGAGATGACTTGCGTCAGCTGGAAATAAACTAGAAGTCACGGCTGGAAATAAACTAGAAGTCATGGCTGGAAATAAACTAGAAGTCATGGCTGGAAATAAACTAGAAGTCATGGCTGGAAATAAACTAGAAGTCATGCGATGCACCTTAGTCATTCTCGGACCTTAGTATATTCGTCCGACGCCGGTTCAAGGCTCTAAAAGTAGGAAGTAAGTGTGCCCCAACTGTTGAATATGGAAGACTTTACTTACTTACATTTAACAGGCGCCCAAAATGCGCAGTATAACCCTGCCAGCATCCGCATATCGTACCAATATGGGGCCCATCTTCCCATATGGGTCCATATGGGCTTATACAGATTTTTATGGGTATGGTGGCAGAGAACTATCCGGTTATGTTACATCATACTGCTTTACGTTACATATCATTTCAGGTGCTGAGGCGAAGTCTAGACCCAAGAGCTTCGTTTACCGACGTCCAGCTGGACCAGACAAAAAGTCAGCAGCATCCATCTGTGCTACCTCCATGCCAAGTGGTTCATCCCCTCCCAGCACCACCTCATCCTCAACCACCCCCACCCCCATATTCACTTACCCCGAGTGGACCCCGTGGGAACTGCCTTCGCATGAGGGGACTCCCTGGTGACGTCACAGTGTCCGAAATCCTCGTTTTCCTCGGAGACTTTTCTCGCCACATCCTTCTCCACGGAATCCACCTCATCTACGACTCCGTGGTCAGTAACTTCTCACTTGTAGGGTAAAGTAATGCAATGTACGTTTATTTCATTTGTAATGTAATATTGGTTTCATGTCCGGAGCGCATTGTTCAGTTTTCCATCGTTTATTCGATTACCATGTTTCACACGAATATCTTTCAGTCAATGTCTGACTATGCCAGCGTGATTCTAGTTCAATCAGATTTACTTTACGGAGTGTGCGAAGAACATAGCCTACAACGAACCTTAAGATGTAAATCTACCCATAACGTCAGCTATAGCGCCAGAAGACGCTAGACTGTATAAGACCCTACTTTTCAACTGAGCCTTATTTCCGAGAGTGGAACCTCTCAGAGCTATTCGACTGTGTTCTCTGACGCCTAACTCTCGACTGACTTCTCTCACGTCTAAGCGGACTCTTTACTCGGCGTGGTCTGTCTGCGTATCTCTCCCTGTATCTCTACCCGTCTGGCTTCCTGTCTCTATTGCATCTGGTTGTGCAATCGCTTTCTGTGGGGGCCGGTTGAGTCAATTCCCAGTTATCAGATCCTATCTCTCTGTCTGAACAAAACAATTAATCAGGGTCTCACTCCCACTCCGTTGGCACGACCAGGCGATGACATCAGTTAATATCTCTGCACTAGCTGTCCCTTCTCTCCATCGTAAACTCCAACAAACTTCAACAACTACTAAACTGAGTGAGTTTGGTAATACTTTCATACGTACTCAAATTAACTTGGTGATAGTAATGTGGTGTGATTCATTGTGAGCTGATGATGTTATGTGATGTAGACGCCTGTTCATCTTAATGTTTCATTAAGAACCCTATGAACAGGTAATTCTAACCCCAAGAGTAATTTAAAGATTGTCACTGTTAAAACTACATTGCACTCATATAGCGCATTTTTGTAGATGTGTTTGTGGAGATTTATGTAGCGCCTTAGTTTTCAAAGAACCTCCCTCAGATGCTATTCGATAAGAACGACAAGATCATCTGTGGGCAAATGATGGTTGAATAAGAGGCAGTCTCTAGAAGACTCTCTCTCTCTCTCTTTCTCACACACACACACACACACACACACACACACACACACACACACACACACACACACACACACACACACGTGGAATCAAACGAAAGAAGACGAGGAATTACAGCAGCAAACGGTTAGGCTTAACGACTGGTACTCGCTATAAGTTGATCAAATATACATATCACACCAACAGATTCGTTGTCATGCTATGGAAATAAAGCAGGTGTGGGGCTATCAAGACTATAATGGTTAATTTTGTATGAATATTCTAAATTGATTTAATTGTTGTTCAGGGCTTATATATAAAATTTAATACTAGTACCATGTACACACTACAATAATACACATATTTTGTAAATTCTAGCATTGTTCAAAGTACCAAACCAAAGTACTTAAGTAAAAGTAGGCCTAAAAGTAATTATAACTTTAGGCACTTAAGTAAAAATAAATGTACTCTCAGTGATTTTACTTAATTAAAAGTAAAAAGGATTCTTCCAGATAAAACCTTTACAGCAAAAGTATAAAGTACCGAGTAAATGGTAAATTCGCCTTCGTTAAAACATTTTATAAGTATTTTGCTTGTGTAGTTCAGCACGGAGGCAAAGTAAAATCCTGTATTTTGAACATCATATCTGCTCACACCTAATACTGTATATCGTAGTTTTCAACTATCGGTTAACAGCCTGTGCAGTGTAGTTAAATCCTAATACAGTACAGGAACCCCGTACGTCTGATATGTCTGCATGAGCCAGAACAGATTAATAAAACCCATCACCCAATTTAGTGGATACAGCCTGTCGACGATCTTTCGTAGTTGTCAGCGATCGGGCTTTGAAACGTTGACTTGCCTGTTTCGTAGCGTGGCGTAGCGCAGCATTAACTCCAGTAAAGACAGGCAGTCTTTGATTTTCGAAACTATGAATAACGAACAGTTCAATCACAACAGTGGGACTTGAATCGTCAGTTTCTAAACGCACGACTCTATTAACGGCATTTGTAAATCAAACTTTCAACTTAGCACATACCAGACCAGTGCTACAAATCTTTGCGCTCTTCACCTTAGCGTTTGCTTATACAGGCCTTTTCCCGCCTAAACAGCCGACCAGTACCAACTGGTTTAGATATTGCGCATTCGTGTTTTTAAAAACCCGCTGACTACAGCACAAGCCTGTCGCTTTGCTAACGCCCACGTGATAAAAATCGCTACAGCAATAATTACTGCTGATGTCAGCCCGCCTGCCTGCAGGATGCCGCCAGTCATTCATACCCCCGCCCCCACGTGTTCGATGGGTGCCAGCCAGTAAGCGATCTGCAAGTGTACAAAATATCAATAACCCGATGATTCATGAAAATTATACAAATGCTAGTTTAAAACTTGCTGAACGTCAAGTTTTAAGCATGTCCATCAGATGGCCAGTCGCAGACTAAGTGCCGTATTAGGCTACCCCCGATCGCGATCGTGTACATTCGAACGATTTTATAACGTTATTTTACGCCATTGCTAGATTAATTTGAAATCAGTGTGTCTGAATCACTAAGCTTGATGTAGTATATGATTGAACCAAAGTGAAGACCGTACTTTGAATCCAATTACTATATTATCAAAATTACCATACTTCGAATTACATGTCATAGACTTCTATTCATTGCAGGCGTGTGTGCTCGAGCGATTTTATAGCGCTATTATTTATCGTGCTCGAAGATTTCCTATAATTAGCATCAGCCCGCTTGGCGTCTGGTAGATTTTGTAGTATAGATTCTCCTTATAACTGTCAGTGAGATCTCTGAGAGCTACATTTAAGGCGCTATATATATATATATATATATATATATATATATATATATATATATATATATATATATATATATATATATATATATATATATATATATATATATATATATATATATATATATATATATATATATATATATATATTCAGATAGATACAGACCTACACACAGATACATACGCACTTAAGTGTATATATACACATGCATGCATACATGCATACAAACATCTTTCCCTCATTCTACCTCTTTGCTGACTGGTTCAGGGACATCCAACAGGGGAGGCGTTCATTCGAATGGATTCGATTTCCTCAGCTGAGGTGACCGCCAAGGCCACCAGCGGTCGACTGTTTAGTCCCAGAAAGAAACAGCATGTCATCGAGGTGCTACAGTCGTCTGTTGAAGAGGTGTCCCTCGAGCTGACGAATGGCTTCGGTGGCTACACAGACCTCGCTTTGTCCAGCAGCGCTGCCTTTTCGGTTGCCCCAGGGGCCAACCACGTCGTTCTCACCCCCTGGAGCCAGATTCAGCATCAGCTTCACATCTCACCTGCACCTTCCCAGCTTATAATGGCAGGTGTGTGAACCGTCGACTGATTCGGTGATTTTAAAAGGCGGAGCTAAAAAACTTATTAACTAATTGATTGATAAATTCATTTAAAGGTCTACTGATTTACTGAATCAGAGAATTTAGCCGAACCGCAGCTTTAAGGATTAGCATTCTTGACCTACATCTCGACCTACATGATTGTCTGTATGTAGGCCCTACAGTAAGTGTAAGAAATTATAGTCGTTGATCAGTAAGTTGATTCTATATTTAGAATTAATTGCTCTCTCTCTCTCTCTCTCTCTCTCTCTCTCTCTCTCTCTCTCTCTCTCTCTCTCTCTCTCTCTCTCTCTCTCTCATTAGGTAGTTTATTCATGCATTCAGGCTCAAATTTTCCAATGTTGGCACATTTGTTCCCATGAATGTGCTCATTTGTTCAAGGCATATATGTTTGTAACATGCGTTAATTTTAAAAAGTGTTTCGTTGTTCTCGTGTTAATTGTTTAAATGCGTCATCATTCTGTTTTCCTTTATCCGTTATTTCTTAGCTTCTTCAGATTTCTAATCGTTCACGCGCGCTCATTTCTTAACACGTGTTCACTTGTTTACACATATTCATCTGTTCGCATGTGTTTATTTTTGTTCACCGATGTTCAATTGTTCCCATGTATTAATTTGTTCGCATATATAATTCTTCGTTTGCAGATGGACAGCTTCTAACTACCCTTATAGGCGCACCAGACCTCTATAACCGGGCAGCTGCAAACCCGTACGCTGGTTCCAAACTAACCCATCCTGCTTCTGTTTTTAGTAATTCATCTCAGTTACTATCACCCACCTACAACACCCCCGGAGCGCTTCAGTTCCAGGTTGCTCGCCCTGTTACTCTCGTCAGACCAGCAACCATTGCCCCCACGTACCAACCCATGCTCTACTGGTATCCTGGTACGCCTATATCGCTTCAGTGGGCGCACTGCACCTTTCCGCAGACGGTGGCCATGAGGGGCTTGCCAGTCACCGCTCAGCCAGGTGACGTCATTCATTTCTTGGAAGGGATCTTTGAGGTAAGGGTTCTTCTGCCCCTGCAATCATATAAGTAACGTAACCGAAAATTTATGCAGCGCCTGAAGAACGGATAACATACAAATCTGTATTTGACCGCACACAGTAGCAAAAAAACGGAAAGATAAGATTCCTTCTTCTCTGACCGTCGAAAGAGTGACACGTGCGAATCTTGAGGCACTTGGTAAAGCGTTTAATCCTGATTCTAATATGTAGAACATGCCTTGCATCTATTGGCGAGGCTCTGCAAGACATGCTGTATAGAATATTGTAAATGAAGCGGTTAGACAGAGAAGAAAACAGTAGAAATAGGATTAATTCTTTGCCTCAGAACTTTTCAGTTTCTAAATTATGCAGTAAACTCATCGATCGGTCGCGTTGAAATATTTAAGCAACTGAAACATTCGAACGTATAGGGGCCGACTTGTTATACACTTGATATGCAGTTGTTCTCGTCATTGCAGAGCGCATCAGGAAAGCTTGTAAGGACGATACAACCGGAAAACTAGAGTCTTGCGGTTCCTTTTCTATAACTGGTGTAAAGCAGAATGTCTTTCGAGGCTGTTACACTCGCCTTTCATGATTTAATAGAAAACAGCTCTACCGTTGGCATTACGCTTCGCTGCCCTAGATGAATGACTGCCATAAAAGACCGTTGCTCTTCAGTAGATAGAACTGAGGCTAACACTGCATCTACATGCATCTTGAAATTTGTGTAAGAAATTAGACGACCTTTGTTAGCGGGACTTACTGTCCTTTTGGTCTCACCTTTGGATGGCTACTAATGAGTTTTTCTTTCTTTGAATTACTAATTTCAATTGTTTCTTGTGGTGTTCAGTAAACGTGTTCATTCAATCATTCATTCATTCAATCAAGCAACTTCACAATACCTTCGCAAAAATCCTCCAGTTGGTGCCGCTTGGCCCATGGAATGGGAAGCTGTTTGCAACAGGCAGGGCATCTACACATTGGAAGAGAATCCGAATAAATCCCCTAACACCCCGCGACAAACTACAAGTCAGTCAGCATAATTAATAGGTTTGCTGCTTGCTTAAAATTGAATTTGTGTTAACCTTACAATAGAAACCAGCAGCTGTAAGGTAACGCCAGTCTTCTGTTAGACGTCATTACTTATTAAACGCGCTGACATTCCTGGCGCCATCCATCGACCATTTCAAAACCCAGAGAGGGCACTAGGGGCAGGATCTGCTGCGATTGTTATAGCACTATTTTGAATGGCTTGTGCATTACAGGTCACTCCTGACGTCCAACTAACGAAGGGACCGGACGGGCATATGTCAGGAGAGGCTCTTGTAACATTCAGCTCCAGAACTGAGGCAGAGAAGGCAGTCAGCGAATTGAACCGTAAAATGTTTGGAAACAGTTTGGTCGAATTGTCAATATTATGAATCTTAGATTTGCTAAGATCATGCCTATGACGGTAGACTTAATTTATGAACTGTTTATGATGTAAATTTATCATTTGATGAGAAAAGCAAATATCGAGAGACTTCCCTGATGAGCTGTTCTTGTTAGGAGGCCATAAACGGGCTATAAATCTGGAGCTTTATTTGACGATACGTTCATGTGCTGACTGCATGATTTTGCAAATATCACAAACAAACGCACGTGACACGGTTGCCAATTGTTGAGAGCTCGCGATGCAATGCTTGAATGTGCCGGTTCGAGCATCTTCCGAGATAGTTACTGTGTATGGACAAGACTTTCATGTACGATTGCTTATTGCCATCTATTGATGCTTGCCACGAGACACTGGCGTTATAAACATTAGATACTTTTTGTGGCAAACTTGTTCATTTGTATATGAAAGTCGATTTAAAAGAAATTGCCAGTAAATAAAATTTCTGCAACATGACTTTGAAGTTGGATGTATGTCGCATCCAAAAAATATATGTTGCCAAAAACTAATCTGAATTTTAATGTAAATTTTATATCAAATACATATGTCACTACACGTCATAAAGTTCTCTCCGTATTAAAGTATTTCAAATAACTGCAATATAGCTTTGCTTGATGTGGAAGTGTGTTTCAATATATGCCAAAGAAAATAAAGTTTTATATTAATAAATCAAAAAGCAGCAAGTTTTAATCATTTTCCAATGTTAGATAAAAATATCACCAGTTATCTGAAGGCCACTTCATTACAATAGAAATACATTTTTTGTTTTTACTTTTAAAGTTTTTTTATGCCCGAGATACTTTTAATGTTCTTTAAAAAAAACTGTAAAAATACATTGATCGCCCGTTGTTTATCTAACAGTAAACGTTAAATATAATGTCAATATAATATAAAATGAAGCCAAAATAAGAATTTTTAAAGCATTAAAAAACTTTCCAGTCCGTTACTGTAAAAGGACACAATTTTGATTGCGAAAACACAAAAAAGAGCAAAGATCATGACAGAAACATTCCACGTGGAGCAGTTCACATGCACATAGGCCTAACGTTATGTTAACCAAACATAATTAATTATCAGTAATTATAAGTAATTATCAGATCTTTCACCTCTCTGTTTGTTGTTGATATATGGCGAATGTTTAAATTAATATGCTAAATTAATATGTTCGAATTAATATCTGCCTCTTTGGAAAAAATGTCTAAAGAGGATCGCCAGTAGCTGCCATGTTGATGGTGCATGGGTCTGCAGCCAACATACCCGTTGTTTTGCCTTTCATGTCATTTTGACAGATTGATTCGTCGCAAGTGAATCTGCTCGACAACCCTTCCAATATTCAGATTTATTTCGCGATTCTGCTGTGGATTTCTTGTGCATGGTCCTGGTTTGTTTACATTATACACCACACCACTATAGGTACACTGCTTGACAATCGTTCACTAGGATATTATTTCTATGCAGATAGTACTCATATTTACATTTCATTTGACAGTTTGTGTTGTCATTCGTCTGTGCAGCTGTTGTCCAATGCCTTTCAGATGGTGCAGCCTTGAATGGCGGCTAATAAACACCTTAACCAGACGAAAACTGAATTTCCGCTACCGGGCTCTCCGCAGCAATTAAAGACATTTGAATGGCTTAAATACTTAAAACTGAATGGCTCTCTCGTTGAGTTTACTGATATTGCTCGTACCCTGGGCGTTGTTTTTCATTCTACTATGCCTCTCACCGGCTATGTAAATGATGTTTGCAAGTCGTCATACATGCATATTCGTGACATTCGCAGAATTATAGGCGTCATATCCCTATGTCTTCAAGGATATCTACAGCAAAAACATTGGTCTCTAATCGTTTTGATTACGGCAACTCGCTTCTTAACGGTTTCAAAAAATCACACACGCAGAAATTCCACAGAGTTTAGAAATCGTTGACTAGATGAACAACTAATATGTCAAAATATGTGCACATACCCCTGTACTTAAATATCTGCACTGGCTTTCTGTTTCTTGATGAACGGGCTTTTTTGGTTATTGGACCTAATCTGGAACTCTCTCCTTTGTGTCTGTTCTTTCTGCTCAGTCGTTTTTGTCATTCCGCTGAACTTAAGACTTACCCTTTTCAAATTGATCTCTGTCAAATAGTGGACTGGTCTTCTGGATAGTGACCTGATAATGATAATTATAATAAAAAGTTCTGAAACAAATCTATAGCATTTGTGAAACTGTCATCGCCTACATTAGCAAAGCGATAGAAAACAGAGGAAGTAGACGAGCTCCTACTAGCATCCAAACATCGGTTCAAGAACAAATTATATCATTAGCAAATAAACAGTTTATTGCGCATAAGCGAACGAAAGGCTGGCCGCGTAACAAGCAGTTACAAGCATTACAAACAGTTCCATTTCCAGATTAACCAAAAATTCTATTAAAAAGTTCACAAATTATGGAATATGTCCAGGTAATCCTGTGAGTCTTTTATGACAAACTTCACACGCGTCTTAGCTTTATTTGCCGGGCAGAGCACGACTGTCTTCCTATCTGGGATATTGACCTAGAACCGAACCCTTATTGCCTATCGATATTGTTTTGACTCAGCGCCTGTGAATAAGCTGGTTCCCACACTTAGCTTTCGTTGGGTGCTGTAGAAATCTCGAGCTTACGATTACGATTGCGACTTACTCATCTCATGATCCTGCAGACCCCAGAGCAGTGAGCCATACATACTGCTATAACACGTACAGAATAAGTCATGATACCACAATAATCATTTCCCTGACCAGTAAAACTTAATGTTCAGTCGAAGCAAATAAAGATGGCAGTATGCATCTGTATAACGTATGTATATAAGCGTATGTAAATTTCTATGTATGCATGCATGCATGTATGTGCAAGGCAGTCAGGTAGATAGACAGACAGGTAACAAGACGTAGGGTTATCCTTCATCTATTCATGGTATATTTGGGTTACAGAAGTGTTTGTCACCCTAATGGTTCTTCGTTAAATATTTTCTATGCGGCTTCGCTCGACTAAATGGGGTCGCGCTTGAGAAAATTGAAGAGTTCAAGCCCCGAAATCTCCACCTCTGGCCTCGGAACCCGTTGTGGGTGACGAGACCTAGAGATGACATCAATAAAACCAGACGACGGTAATGCTAAGCTGCTGGATCTCGATTATACAGAGAAGGAGGAGGAGGAGGAGGAGGAGAAGGAGGAGGAAGAGGAGGCGGGTCTCGCGGTCAGCTGCTGCTGCTGCTGCGGCGGCTGCTGCTGCGGGTTATTGGCCCTCATGACGCCAAGCCTCGTGGACCGCATCGTATGGGGATGTAATTCTCATATCAGCCTGTCACACAAATTACATTGTTTTTACTCCAATGTATGTATTTATTGTATATGTGTATATGCGTGCATATGTATACAAACCTGACTGGGGACATACCGGAAATATGACGAACAATATACATAGGATATTTATTAATAAAGCGATAAATTAGGCAGGCTGGCGGACAGACAGACAGAGACGCATTCACGCACGCAGACAAAGATACAGACATACACAAAGTAAGACAGAAATGCTCACCTAGGTAGTTGCTTTTGTTCTGAGGAAAAATGTTGCGGCAGTTCTTGAAACCTCGTTAAGCAGCTGATGAAATTCCACGTAGGGGAAACCCTGCAGAGAATGACAATTACCTTCCTGGAAAACAATTTTAGCAGAGATGTCTTCGTCGCACTCTATGTCGTGTTGCTGAGGTTCGAAAGCAGACACACCATCCGATCCAATGAAAGAACAGAACTGCACGGCTTAGAGTAAGCGTCAGCGACACACACACACACACAGACCCACACACATGTCAGTAATATTACTGATCCTTGGTCTCTGATTTTTCACCTGCATTTCCACCGGCATAAACTTCTGCAAGGCAACTTTCAGCTGGAGTTCATTCAAAGATCTATGTCTGTGCCTGTCTACCAACATGTCTGTTTGCCTGTCTGTCTGGAATAGCCGCCTACCACCTGGCATCCAAAATCACCAGCAGTCAGTCGATCGATTTAGGAAGGGAATTATAACTGCAGTGATCTTAAAGCGTATCCTGTCAAGACCACTGTCATCCGTCAACGCGAGGGATGTCACAAATACTCGCCAGATGTCGCCATGGTGTACGATGAATTTCAGGGCTACTCGTGAGATGTCGTCACAGATCAACATCCGGCCTCACGAGATGTCGCTACAAATTATCTTCTGGAACATACGTGTACATTCTAGAACATTCTAGAATTCGTTAGTAGACAACAGACGCTAAAGGCCTATAGACTTCCATAGCTACATAAATGAATAGAATAAATGAATAGATCAGAGACAACCAAGTCAGGCCTATAGAAATCAAAGATTCTCAATATACATGTAGGCTTAGGCCTATATAGTTTTGAAAACACATTGAACTTTCTAGTATTCGCCGTAGGAATACGTAGAGGACTGCAAGTCGATTCGAAGAGCAAAGATTCAAGAACTGACAGTCAACGAGAACTCGCCTCCTCTGTAAACATGTGCCCCAAGATCGAAGAACTTTGAGTTTCAACGCTTTGAGCGACGAGTTTCACGGGGAGCCGTAGGCCTATTGGTGTTTTATTATTTACGTTACGAGATAGCACTAACTTTCAAAAGTGTTATTTCTTCCTGGCTAACGTTCGAAATGAGCGCTATCGTGGAGGTCATTAACTCCGATTACTGACTGTGGGCAGGAAAAACAGATGCAGAAACGAACGGCAGGTTAAGAAGATTGGAAAATTGCTGCGTGTTAACCTAGACCCGCTCAAGAAGGATCCATCTGATGACATCCATGCATCACTAAAACTAAAACTAAAACTGCCTAAGCCCCTGGTGCGTCGAAAGGACAGGGAAAACCGAGACACCAAGCGTCCCCAAAAAAAGAATCGCTTTCTCCAAGTTAGCACCACTGCTGCAATGGAAAAATCCTACCCCATGGCTCCACAACTGGGTTATCTGTTGGGGTAGCCGGCTGCCAACTTACCTGTGTTTGGACCCCATAGTTTAGCATAACTGCAGTCTATGTATTCTGCATTTGTTATGAAGCTTATCATTTTGTCACGAGGGCGTCGCCATATAAATGAATTCCATGCGAAGATCAGATTGAAAGCAGGTTGTAAGCAGATCTGAAGCCGATTCAGACCGGAGTTACGCAGACGCAGTTTGGATGAGAATGCTACAGTAGGCTGCAGTACAGTTAGATATGATACTTTCTTACTAGTGCACGATTGATTGTAACGTTGACTGTGTTTTCCAGGAAGATACGAATAAATATCACCTGACTGAACCCGTTGCGTGTCGTTTCTGTCAGGATTGAGTAGGAGCGAAGACCATGACATATCCACTAGAGTGAGGGAGCCCGTGACAGCCCAGGGTGCAAGGGCTGCGGAACTTAAATTCCTATATCATGATAATTTAGGCGTTGGACTAGTTATTCTTTGAGATATTATTATAATTCCATCAATAGATTATTATATTTCCATCAATAGACTTCTTAAAGGAGGTGATGCATGAAATATTGAATAGCTTTTGAACCCATTTACCGTCAGAGTGACGGCGAAGAAGCGTTATGATAGAATTCTTGTTGAAAATAGGGAAACATTTATCCCGGTGAATAGGTTTTGCTGATCCACAGGGACATCCCCTTCCGTGCTATGTTGATTGCTTTCGTTGGTCCTGCATCCTGGAACAACCTTCTTTACAAGACTAGAAATGAGCTAATCAACCTACCACCTTCTTTCTTCCGCAAGAGCGTGAAATCTGTCTTGCTTGATCGCGGAACTTTTCTGACTGGTCGGGAGCGCTGCTGATGAGTTTGTTCTTGAATTTACACTTTATAAGTCTTCATTTATGTCATGTTATGCTATATTACGAACCCGTGTTTCGAATTCTTCCTTTCGATCTCTGTATCTTTCAGTTCATATCTATCTTTGGCGTTGTGTGTCCGTCTCTTTGAACAGTATTTGGTTAATAGAAGGTAGAAACTAGTGCTACGACAATTATGCATTTTGTTGCCCTGGTTAGCAACACTGGTAAAGGTGCCTCTGTGTGTGAGGATGCTGGTTCGTATACCAATCGTGGCTTTATTTAAGAGATTTGAGTCTCTCGCTAGCACGGACTGTACACTGAGGTTTAAATGGCGTGGCACCCATTCAAACGCTTAACGGTGGTGAAGTGGTGAAAGACCCCACCTGATGAGTTCATTGAAAAATGAGAATTGTCGAGTCCATATGTTTGCTACTGAAAAACCTACACGTTTACATTTAACAGTTCTTCAACTTATTTAACCCAATGCGAGTTTCTTTATCTTTGGCGTTCGGAAGCAGCTCGCAATGCGCATGCGCAGTCTCCGCGAAGCATTCGCTGATATCGCCTCGATGCCTAGTTAGCTCATCTGCCGTTGCTGCTGCTGCAGTATCTGCTGCTGCTGTTGGTACGGGCTTCAGGATCGTTGGCTGTGCATTGCCTACGACATTCGTCTGTCATCGCAGACGCTCCCACGTTACCTCCCAGTTCACTGGCGACAATTTCTGTTTGCTCAGGAGGCCTCTGTCTAGGACCACCCGTGCGAATTTATGCCCTTGTCCATACAAATAGTAAGGCCACCCTTGCAGATTTGTACGGTCAACCGTGGGAATATAGCGGACCACCAGCATGTATGTAAAAGACCACCTAGTGACGATTTGAAGGACCACCTGCGCGAATTTGATTTGAGCAATCGTGCGGTTCCAAAAGCTTGTTCGCCTGGCGAATCACGATATCGGTAGGCGAGTTGCGAAAGGGTCAGAGGTCAGCGGCCGGTGCTTTGATGAGTGGCAGTGAAGAAGAGCGGAATGAGCGGTCCTCTGCTGACGGACTACGATGTGATTCTGGACAACCCCACCGGGATTTACCACCCAGGGGACATTCTCAGCGGAAGGGTGGTTCTGAAAATACAGGAAGACATACCACTTTATGGTAAGTCGCTCACTTGCTCGATCAATCGCTTTCTCGCTTAATCGGTCGCTCATTCCTTCAACATACTAAAAGTATTGATTTTGTCCAAAAAGAAATAACGGAACAAGTCACTTGAAGTCAGCTGTAGAAAAAGATCGAAGATAATTGGAAGTGGGCTGGAGGAGGAGTTCTGACGGAGAAGTCGTTTTATGGTTTTTCAAAGAAGGCGAGGGATAGAGGATCGAAAATGAGCTAGTGAGGAGTAAAATATCTCTGGCCTAGGTGCATTCATTAACTTAGAAGAATTTGTTTAGCCAATAAGTCGTTCTATCGAGATAATTCAATAAACTTGGCGACTGATTCAATCAGCATGTCATCAGGTGATTGGGTGATAATCCACCTTCCGGTCAGTAATTTATAATTTATGTCCGAAATTCAGTTTAGTGTTTCAGATACACCTACTGCACAATACTGGGCAGTGTTGACTATAGACTGTCTGCATGTATGTTTGTCTTTCAATGCAGTGACCATCGACTGATGCTTTGCATATTATTACAGTGGCGCCATAAAATTTCTCGGATTCATATATATATACATATATATATACACATATATACATAAATATATATATATATATTACAAGTTACTCTGCCTTTGTCTGGTGGTGTGTCGGTCCACTTTAATGCTTGGAGTTTGCGGTGATTCAATCTGATCGGGGAAGTAGGATGAGAGGGAAGAAATTGGCACGTAGGCAGGAAATCAAGGGAGGGAAAGGAGAGGAGAGGAAAGGAGACAACAGGAAAGGATAGAAGAGGAGAGGAGAGAAGAGGATAGAACAGGAGGGAAGAGAAGAGGACAGAACAGAAGAGAAGAGGGTAGAAGAAGAGACTAGATGATAATGATGAGAAAAGAGAATAGAGGACAGGAGAGAAGAAAACAGGAGAATAGAGGAAAGGAGAGAAGAGGACAGAATAGAAGAGGAAAAGCGAGAACAGGTCAGAGAACAGCGCAGGGCAGGGCAGGGCAGAACAAAGCAGAGGAAGACGGGGACAGAAGGAGGGAGAGAGCAGAAAAGCCAACAGATGCTATCTGGAATCGAACTAACGCCCCGACACCCAGGCGCCTTCTATCAACAGCCATAGACTAAGCCAGTCTTCTCAAATCTCTATGGCAACCGACTATATGTTCGCGGTTGCATTCTCAGGAGAGCTCTTTAGAAAGGAGCCCTGTAGGATGCAAAGCTCTGTCAACACACGAAATGTCAAAGAACGCTGGGCAGTACAGACAGCAACAGAGGCAGAGAGCAAAGAAGCAGGACATGGAGGAAGAATCCAACACTATCCTGGTACCAGTCACGACAGCAGTCAGAGTGTCCATTGATTTAGTGCAAAATTTGTTGGTATGACGGTTGAGCATAGAACAGAGATAGGTTGACTGATCTAAATGCAGTACTTTTTGAATTGCAAGTCAGATTTTAAACTGGATTCTTTGCTCGATGGGCAACTAGTGTAACGATTTCAGTATTAGTGTAATATGCTGAAGCATGTGTTTTTGTTATGGCTATGGCCATAGTTTCGAATCATTTCTAATTTGTGCAGATCTCTCTTAGTGATGCCAACGAGAAGTGAGTTAAAGTAGTCGAGTCTGTTGGAAATCAATGCATTAGCTAATGGGTTTAAGACAGTATGAGGCAAGAGAGATCTGATTCTAAGAAAATCCCGTGTGTGAAGTTGAGCTGAAATGAATATGGCGCCAACAAGATTAGAAAATGGCATAGTGGGGGTTAAATAATATGCCCAGACCGTGTGCATTCAGCACGATTGACAAGCAAGCCAACCATCTTAATAGACATGCTACAATGAAATTTGCGGAATTGTTGGCTTGTCCCTAGAAGAAGGAATTCAGTTTTTGAAAGATTCATAAGAATTTAATACTAGCCATCCAAGACGTAACACCACCGAAAACCGAAGCAAGTAGTTGGAGAGACGTGCAACTGTCGAATGAGAGGAATACATGGGTATTTTCAGCGCGCAGATTTCTGTCAAGAGAGCTATCAGATGAAATTAACTGAGTGGAGTCGTATATGATGTAAACAGGAGCGGACACAGAACAGAACACTGTGGAACGCCACAATTCAACACAGGAGGCGCACAAGTGAGTTGGTTGATATGAACTGACTGAGTACGAGGGTAGAGGTAAAATGCGAACCAACGGAGAGCAGGAACAGAAAGAGCACACCAGTGTTCAAGGCGTTGAAGGTGCATGCCGTGATCATCAGTATCGACTATCGAGAGCGGCAGTTGTGTCAAGAATGACATTTACTTTTCCTTGATCGGTGGAGTTGAATGTGTGATTCTGCACAAGAGCAAAGTCAAGCTATTCAGCTGAAGTTCATTTAGGACAGAAGGACGGAGGAATCGTCCAGAATGAAGGAAGTTGTGTCAGACTGTTGGAGTGAAGATTTGTAAGAGCAAGAAAATCTACCGGATTATCTGAGACGTAACCTTAAAGAGAGGGGGACTTATTTCCGGTAGAGTGAATATTCAGGTGGCAGAAGTTAGTAATTTCAAAACAGTGAGTACCAGAGTTAAGCTCAATGACACCAGAAAGAAGCAACGGAAGGCAAACTAGCAAAAGCAATTCCGGTATGCTTTCGACCCGAGTGTTGAATCAGAGAAATGGGAGTATAGTGAGCGAACAGACCGCGACAGAAAAAGCTTTCGTACATTAGACATGGCAGGTTGGATAACGCGAAAGGAACAGGCTTCAGAAACACGTTGAAATAATATAGAAGCGTTTAGTTCCAACAACGACATGAGGCGATGGTTGTGTAGACTGAGGGCGTAGGTCTGTGTGTGACGGTGAACAGAAGAGAGAGCCTGTCATAATGAGAATCACAGCAAATGATGTGTTCAGTGTTAGTTTTTAATCTTTAGAGCACAACAACTTGCGAGAAACATATGGCTTGACTGATAAGCTATAAGCACAAAATGGCCAGTCCTAAAACGAAGTATAACAGGCGGAGCTGATAGTCTAAAGGAGACAAGTCAAGAATCTTCAGCTTATGGGCCGACTCATAAGCGCAATGCACTTAAATGTTAGCTATGGACCTATGTTAGAATTTTGCTAAAGAGATGGAGGGTTGACTGTATGCAATTGAGTTTGGAAAATTAAACAAACTGGCGAGGTGAATAAATGGACGACAGTAGGAGAAACAGGAGGATTGCTAAAGCAGTTAAAGTACAAATATACTGGACCAAGCGGGATGAAATAAAATATTTCCTTGATGAAACACTAGACTAACTACAATACCGTCCTATTACTTTTTGAAATTTAAGCTGATTTAAAAACGGGTATAATAAGAAATTTCACCAGCAGAATTTAAACAACGTAGCTTGACTTCCGGTAAGTCGGTAAGTATATCGACAGACAGACCAACTTGTCTGTCAGTTTATCGGCCTGTCTGTCTGCTGTCTTTCTGTTTGTTTACAACATAGACAGAACACGCACAAGCGGAGGTGGAAGCGAAGAGTGACTGCTGTTTTGAACCGTCGCTCAGTCCCTGTCTGATTCCCCGCGTCCATCCCGCATTCCTCAGGCCCAGCTTCAGATCCTGCATCCACCCTCAGTCTTTGCGTTCTCCCTATTGTGTGTAGTCCTTTCCTCTGTCCTTCCATTCCATTGTCCTTCCCTTTCTCCGTTCCTCTCTGAGTATCTGCATGCCAGCGTCTATCCTTCATTCGTCCGATCTTGGTCCCTACCTCTCCTCGTCTCTGCCTTCGTCCCTGCCATCATCCCTTCCTGTCTCCTTGCGTTCCCATCTGAATGTCTCTGCCGGCGTCCGTCCTTTGTTCGTGCTATCTCGGTCGTCCTTGTTCGGTCGTTTTCCCGAGCGTCCAGCGCCTATAATGGCCCACCGAACATCGGTGTCTGCAGAGCGCCGCCGTTCAACCTAATTCCCTGTACGGGGTGGGCTTCTTAATACCCATGGACTTCTCTAGCTGTGCTGTTATAGAGAAGTCCATGTTCATACCACCCATTACTACAACCCCGCCAGCCTCCCGCCCAGCCGCCGCCCGCCAGGCCTCTTACCACCCGCACCCTCCACCCGCACCAACTATCTCCTCCAACATCCGACGCTTAGCTAGATTCCGCGATGCATCTCGAAGCAGCTCCCTCTGTAAAGCAATTCTAAGCATAAGAGACTATTACACCAAATGCGATAAGGCTAACGGTAAAAGCTGGTCAGTGTCGAACAATAATGAGTCGCCATAGTAGGAGTCCACGCGCCCTAGTTTTTTCCATTTTGGCTATGTCTTTGAATCTTTCGCCATTGCTAAACGTCATCGAGATTGGCTGGGGAAAAATCCGCATGTGAATGCAAAGATGAAAAGAGTGATGAAAAAGACCAAGCGGCAATTCTGACATCCGATTCCCATCAGAAGTGCATTTCTTTTCCGCTCTGTCCGCTGGGGCTGAGGGTTGACCCGGCAATGGCGTCGAACGAGCAATTTCCAACGGAGAGTTGAGTAGTTGAGACAGCTCTTGTACTTCATCATATGCCCTGTACTTCATCAACTTCACTGCTTTATTCGTCTTCTCAACCGAGTTATCGTAGTTTGGTGCCTTGTTACCCAGAAAGTTTCCAACATCAGCTTTAATTGCGTGCCCATTCAAACGGGCAGCGGAGGTGAGGTCCTTCACCTCCGGTGTCCGTTTGAATGGTGAGATCCTTCACCTGGTAAATGCATTGCAAATGAACAGGGTCAAGGCCATACGGTCGCTATATAAAATCGTGTACGTTTACATTTACATTTAATTCAAAGCAATCCATGTCATTAACTCCACGCCATCTAGGAGCTCATCTAAGTCAGTTAGAGTTATTGTTGTTTATTTCGTGCTGCTCTCAGGAGTAAGGTTCAGAAGTGGACGGGGTTTTTGACTGAAGCGAAATCCTCTGCCAACAAGACAGTCTTTTCTTACTCAATGTAGATTATATTATCTCGGCGTGGTTGAACTTGTTGCCTCGTTAAGTTTTGACCCTTTGTCGCAATTTGATGAACGGTTTTTCATGCAAATGCCATGCCATCAACAGAGCTATTGCCATCCTTAGTAACAGGGTCAGGTCAAAAAATTATGGTCTTGGATGTGGATCATGACACTCAACTCGATGCGGTTTAGGCATTCCACGGGTCGACCGCCTAGCGTTGAACTGATTGCGACCCCAGAGTAATCAGCAAGACTGTTATTCTGGCATCCAAATCCGATCAGAAGTGAATTTCTTTTTCGCTCTGTCCGTCGGGGCTGAGTCTCGACTCGGCGGTGGCGTCGAACGAGTAATTGCCAATGGGGAGTTGAGTAGTTGAGACGGCGCTAGCGCTTGGCACATATATAGTCCTTCGAGGAAGTTTCGTTCGCATGTTTTCGATGGTGATCTATTAGCAGCGGAGAATGGGTAAATGGAATGGGCTTAGTGGTTTTTCTTCAGCGGCTGAAGTCCAGCGTGACCAATGCTAAGCGGGCAACCTGCGTATCCCTATTTGCTACTGCTTCTAGCACAGACCGACACCACTCACAAAGCGATTTCACTTTACAACGAAGATTTTGCTTCCTGAACACTTTTGGATCCAGCTTATGGATTGTGGGCTGCTGATCAGGAAACTCACCTTCAAATTTTCTTATCATGTACCTTGTTTTGGAATCGCCTATTTTTGTGTTTCCTCTCACATTTTCAGTCTAGTGATAAGTTACCCACAAAGTAAGCTGTTTTGTTCAGTCCAAGCATGCCTGGGCATGCACTCATCGCAGGTTGCAAAACGTGCAATGGATATGCTAACTCTCATACGTGCTTGGGCATGCTTAGTCAAAATGGATGCTGGCAGAACAGGCTACAAAAGCAGCTCGCATACACAGATGCTATACATTGCGTTGTCTGACTTCCAAATACACGAATCATCCTTTTCTCAGTATAGAGGATCGCATTTCTGCCTTAAATCTTTCATTTCTTCCTTCATTTCTTCCTTTTACCTATACATCTTCCCATTATTGTTTTCTTCCTTCTTTTCTTCCTTCCTGTCGTCCTTCCTTTTTCCTTTCTTTCTTCCATCCATTTACCAATAATCCCTTTTCTTCGTGTCTTCTGACCTCGCTATCCATTATTCTTTCCCTCGTTCCATCCATCCACCAATTCCGCCTATCCATCATTCCATTATATTCGTCTGTCCACATTTTTCTCTCCTTAACCTCTTTCTTTCTGTCTTTGATCTTTCCTGTTTCTTCTTTTCTTCCTCCTAAATTTCTTCCATCCATTCATCCTTCATTCTATCCATCCATCATTCCTTCCTTCCTTCCTTTCTCCCTTCTTCCTTTATGTGACATTCCTACCTTAAATCTTTCATTCCTGCCTTCATTTCTTCATTTCTTCCTTTTATCTATCCATCTTCCCATTATTGTTTTTTCCTTCCTTTCTTCCTTCCTCTCGTTCTTCTTTCCTTCCCTCCTTCCTTTTTCCTTCCTTTCTTCCATCCATTTACCAGTAGTCCCCTTTCTTCGTGTCTTCTGACCTCGCTATCTTTTGAAATGGGCAAATATCTAAATCATGGGGCAATCTGGTCCAGAACATTTGAACTGAACAGTTCGTTAACCCGGACTATTTTGAATTGGACATCAAAGAAGCAGCCGATTACGATGAATATATCTCTCCGTCCGTGCATGAACGCATCCCATAAATGCACTCCATCGATTACATTACACAGCGGCATTATTCAATAGGAATCGCACAGAGGCCCTTGTTATATGCGGCTAGTTAGTTGACAGATGAATCAGCATGTACACAGGTTAACTGGGCCCTCTTCGGCTGAGTAGCACATTAATGGATTGGCCGAGTTCCAGGAACAGGAATCGCTGAAGTATAATGGATTACATCTGGTAATACCCATCCATAAATCCTTCGCTTGGGGCTGGGCTGCGGCGTGATGAATGATAGGGCGCACAGCTACGGCCATTGTATTCGCGGATCGGTCGGCCCGTGTTCCAGCGCTTGATCCCATTGACAGCGGAATTGAATTCTTAGGGAGGCGGACGTTTATCGAGAACGACGAAAAGATTAGATCAGACTGAATAGATGGGTAGCTTTTGTTTTAATGCGCCGCTGTGGAATATTTTAGGCAGGCGCCGCATGGCATATATACCTCATCGTTTATACAGGACCGAGTTGTAACCAGAGCAGTACAAGGACTCTGCATCTGAGACATATTCTTTCTATGCTGTGAAAATCGCCTTATACTTTGCTCATTATAACAGTGGCGCCATAGAAGTTCTCGGGTATATATATGGGCATGTTACCATGCCTTTGTCCGTTGGTGTGCTCGTCCACTATAATGCAATGTGATCCAGGAAGTAGGAAGGGAGGGAAGAAATTGGCAGTTGGGCAGGCAATCAAGGGAGGGAAAAGAGAAGAAAGGAAAGGAGAGAAGAGGAAAGGATATAAGATGATAGGAAAGAAGAGGAGATAGTAGGAAATCACAGGAGATGAGAGAAGAAGGCAGAGCAGGATAGAAGAAGGGAGGAGAAGAGACGAAAGGAGAGTAATGAGAAAAGAGAAGAGAGGACAGAAGAGGAGAGATAGGTGAGGAAGGTACGTATTGTAAGCGACATTAGCATTTAGCGTTTCAATCTATCAAGCCATAGTGACTTGCAAACGTGTTGTGCGTTTTAAAGAGCACCGTAATAATTGTATGCTTTGATCAGTGTCGCAAATAATTAATCAGTGTGCTCTGTTATGTGTGGTAATCGCTAATGCTAGATCATTTATTCCAGTTAGTTTGATTAAACGGTAATAGTATGATGCAATGAGTTGCTACTGCTACTCTTTTAACTCTTACATTCTAAATTAGGTGTCTGCCTATTTTTGCTCAAGTGCTGATATAGACTGACCGTTTCAAACTTCAAAACGACTATTTTGAACCAGGGTTTTGTTCCGGGGCCTTCTGTACCCTAATCATCACCCACGAGCTGTCAAGCTCCCACGTTTACACCATTTCCAACAACGCCATAACATCGCAAGCGTTTCCTTGCTGGCGTTTGTGGCTAACATTCTCTCTTCACTGGTTGTTACCAGTTTTATCGCCCAAGAACCTTTCTGAAGCGACGAGCGGTTCTCGTATAATCTACCACTCGAAAGGCGGCGTTTACAGCCGCGTTTCGCAGGCGTTTCTGGCGAACTGTGCGTTGTAGACTGAGGCAGAATTGGCGCTGGCGTTCCAAGTCGTTCTGAATGCGTCTTTCGAATCCGCCGAGACTTGGCGAAACGTCCGAAGAAACCGTAAAATATGCGTCGCGATGTCCGCAGGGAACCAGTCGGTGTGTTTCTGCGATAGTCAGAGTTTCTATCTGGTGCGTGTTATCGGTCTTAAGTACTTTCAGTGCGCCTGCTTTACGGCCCACGGCGCTGCCCGAAAACATTGTTTTCCTGTTTCCTTGATCAGACAGCGCGATGGCGAAAAAGGAAAGCAAGAGATCCTCGGCTGCTTTGTGCGGCTAACGTTAGCATCGCTCGTCGAGACGGCGCTGTTATTTCTCGCTGAAGGTTTTATTGCGAGCAAAGAGAATATGAGAAGTCTTAGTGCTGCGTTCTTGCCGCTCGCTCTGAACTCTTATTATCGCCTGCTTGCTTTAGAACGACTTCGCTCTGGCATATAGAGTTACATAAATTAGAACGGCGGTCGTCTTTACTTCCGCCTGCAGCAGCTCGGTTCAATCAATAAAAACGTCAGTTGGTTCAATTGTTTTCTTTTGCGTCAGTTGCGTGCAAGGCATTTGTGAAGGTTGCTTATGCTTTGGCCATGCTCTGTAGTCTTATGCAGTTGTTGTATATTGTATTTCCGTTCGGTAGACCGTTCGTTGATTTAAAATGAGCTTGTTGCCCACAGAATTAGTTCTCAGTCGGTTGCTTGGTCAGTCTGTCTTTCTGCATGTCGGTCTGTCTCTTTCTGTCTGTCACATACACGCAATTACTAGTGTATAATCGTATGGCTTCTTTGGCCGTTGACGTGGACCTCAAGTGCATGAAGAAGGAGAGAAGGGCAGTTCAACTAGCCGCCTAGTCAGTCTGCCTGTCTGTCTTCTGTCTATCGCCTGTTTGTGTGTTTATTTATCTGTCTGTCCGTCTGTTTGCCTGTGTGCATGTATGTATGTATGTGTTTGCGTGTATGCATTCGTGTACGTATGCCAAAGCACGCTTCTATATGCAACGATATGTACAGAAACAATGGCGCCTACAACGACTGACACATTTGACGAATTATAGGAATGCATTGCCCTGTGCTGTATAAGAGTTTGTTGTCATGAGACATCGATGTGCCTTCGGTTGTTGGGCTTCTGTTTCTCGTGTCCCGTGACCTTGCACAGACGTAGGAACCTGCTGCTGTATTTCTTCAGCCATGCAATCGATCTATCGATCTCCCGACTGAATTCGATTACTGTAGCACGTTTCAAATTGGTCTGGCACTCAATAGACGGCTCTTGATATTGCCCTGCTGCTCCTTCTGCATGACTCCCAAACACTTCTGTCTCCTCTCGCCCAAGGCGTTTTGCTCAATATCGGATGTTGTGTATATAGGTTAAACTGCAGCTTTCTTAACTCATGCCATGCCATCGGAAAATTTGTAAGGAAGTAAGGTGATGTTCCCTATAATTTATCCGGCGCTTTTTTAGCCTTTGAAAATGCCAGTTTTATTCATTTATACAGCGCAGTTTTACGAAATATGTGTTAAGGAATTGCTTTTGGTCACAACTTACGATCATATTTACATTCACTGTTGTACGAACTGAACGTCATACTTCCGTCATACTATTAGAACCTTTCTACGTGCGGGATATCCAGTAGATACAACAGAGCGGTTTGAATTCACCAAGTTTTTTCCGCCCTCTCGCCCCATCTCAACCGAAGCCGCGACCACTCCCACCGCGCCCACGTCCTAGTTCGGGAACCATTAGCGTTGATACTCCACTGGCCAAACTTCCTCCACGGGCGCCGCGATTTGAATTCACTTTTTTCTGCCTTCTCATCCCACTTCTCCCGAAGCCGCCCCCACCCCACCGCTCTTCCCCGCTACAGTTTGTGGGCTGCTTTGATTGGTGCCCATTCCAACGAGGCTGGTAGTGAGTGGATGCTCTCCTGCCCGGGCCAAGCCGTCGGGTTGGTTACGCCAGCCTCGTTCCCGTCGCTGGCCGGGGCTATCGACTACGACCAGTTTGAGCCTGTGTGACATGGGGTATATCAAGAAGGTGCTGAGGTTGGCTAAAAATCAGTGCTCGTGGTTGACAGTTGGTACCGAAGTTGTTACCTGTGGGAAGCCGTTTGTTCACGCACACTGCAAGCAACAGCGCAATAACTTCGAAAAGACGCTGTCGAGCCAGTACCGCGCCGTAGATGTCAGCAAGTCAGCCGAGAGCGCCCTGTGGGGCTATTCGCGTCCACACAAACTTGGGTGCACAGAGCGTCGAGCAGAAATAAAAATGTGTCGAGGTCCATCCTCATTTAAAGATAAATCTCATAGTGATTATCCCAAACAGAACAACACATGGCAAACATGACGATGGACGTGAACATCGACCTGCTGCTTGCGGAGTTCGGGGAACCGAAGGCCCTCTTGGATGACTCAATTCTGAAGCCTTGCCGCCTGCCTAAGCAGTTGACGCCAGTCCGGCGGCGCCAAGACCAGATACGCACGCGCAGACTGGCAAAGCAGAAGTTGGTTCTGGCAGAGTTCGACCCTATGCCCAGAAGGGAACCGCCCGCCGCCACCGCCGGGGACCTGGACTCGCCACTCAGCAGGCAATCTGATGGGCTATCGCGCGACAGTCCAAAACTAACTCTGCAAATGTTAATTTCCCGGCTATTTATTGTTTTTTATGCATTTTGAATGCAAACTAGAGCTTAATAAGACGTCGACCATGCATACATTTCAGCTAGACTGAACCTGTACCATTAAAAGCTTCTGGAACTGATGCAAAGAACCATCGCAAGCAGTCGTAGTATAAGGAGTTTCCCTTTAATAGCAGGCATTACTATTGTTGCGTAAGATAAGAACCTTAGCTTAGATAAATGGCTGTGCTTCCGTTTATGTATACACGCGTGGCCATTGTGTATAATAGGCAATCTATATGTCCGTCACATATATTTTGATATACAGTATATTTATATGTAGGCCTACAACAGAATGCTGAATCATGGCCATGAATATAGAAGCGATATATTTAGGTTATGCATATAGGTTTTCAGTGCCTATACAGGGAGGCAGACAAACATGACACCACGTGATCTGAACAAGACTAACGCAGCTCTTGTGGCGACTTGACTGCTTCATTCATCTTCAGCCGGAGCCCTATCGATAATTGATTGTTCCGCGAAATATGCCCATCGTCAGGCGAACGAATGCGCACACTGCAGTGTGCACGGAGGCTTATTCGCTCGGCAAAAATAGATACTGCAGTCATATTTGGCACGGAGGGATAGACATACGGGGATTTACAGACGGACGGACGGACGGACGGAGACAGGCGGACGGATGGATGAAGGAAGGTTGGACAAAGATAAACAAATGGACGGTCGGCCGGAACTGAGTAAGATGGCAACATGGACTGATGTTGGATTCGGTCTACCGTTGGGTCCATTGGTTTTATTTATGTCGCGTTATGGATATGTGCTATTTACGGATGATTGAATGAACAAACAAAGAAACTAGTGCATGAAAGAACTAAGGAAGAAGTATCGACGAAGAAAGAAACGAATGAATGCATATAACTTATGTGCATGTATGTATGCACGAATGGATGATTGCGTTGGTGTGAAGAAGTCTGGAAGTAAAAGATGCGTGTTGAATGGGTGGTTGAACAGCGTTCTGAGTGCATGAAAACGAGGGCGTATTCCGTACTGAACCGGAAATTGGTGGCGACGCCTCTTAACGCTTCTGCGAAGACGATAATAATTGGACGATTCGTCTGATTATTTCATATGCTAAACTGCGAGAAAATTCTCTGAGAAATGGGAGACTTGTAACGAGCGACCTCGAATGTTTCGTAATCACCTTTTATCAAGGTGCGTGCTTCGAGTCACGTAGATCAACTGTTCTTATTGAAATCAAAAACCTTGTTTCTAATTCTACTGCCTGGGTGGCGGCGGATCGCAGATGTGACCTTCGCCCACTCAACATCATCAGTTCCTAACGCCATCCATTTGGCGGCGTTGGGTACAAAGAAAATAATGTCTCCATTCGTTTTAGAAATTTGTCAGATTTAGTGCTTTTCTCAAGTTTAGTCCATGTCTTGTTTTGTCTTTCTTTATATTATTGTTTATCCAGCGCAGTCGTTATAGTCCTCTGCTTTTCTTTCCTTCGCAATCTTGCAAGTAGTAATTGTGTGGAATTCGGTCGTTTGGCACTCTTTCCCCATCACCAAAACATCGGACTCTTCGCTGAACGACTGTATCCAGTATGGTTGTCTGCATATCCAAAGAATGTCGTATTTCATCATTTCTAATTTTTTAGGATTGGATTCTTGCAATTTTCCGTAGCCAAATGATTTTCCTTGAGAGGCTTCGTTTCACATCTTGCTTTCTCGTTATCCAGCATAGGAGACTGGGTTGTATCATCGTTCCATAATTAAGCTAATTAAGTTAAGATCGGGTTGTGCAGCTTCACAGCGAACTCCTAAGAAAACTGATGTTTTCAAGCCCAAATTCTTTTTGGATGTGTCACTGTATATGGTTAATAATAATAAGACAATTTTTATAGCGCCGTAGCACAGCCGAGGTTAGCAACTTGTGCACAAGCCACTGGCCCTAGCATTGGCGTGACAACAAATGAGGGTAAAATTAAACATTGCTACATATTACCAGAATTCATTTTCTACGCTGACAAGTCAAACCATCAGACTTGCTATATTTTATCCTCGGTCGCAATCTTTAGACACACTCATACACAAACATCCAACACACTCACAGACCGCTTTCGAAGCAGATGTATACAGGACGGTGGCAAAAGTAACGCATGGACTTTGGGATTTTAACATATATCGTGCATGAACGAAGCGAATTTAATCCTCCACATCCTCATCCTTCGTCCTCTTCTTCTTTCTCTCCTCCTTTTTCTTTTCTTTCAAACCACATTTCGAATGCTTCTAGACACTTTAATTCTGCGTTTCTTTTAGTCCAATGTCTTCTGTAGTTCTGAATTAATCTTTTCGCTTACGAGTTATCCTATCCTGGTAAACGCTGGCTTCGCTTTACTATTCTTCTTTTGATCTCATCGTGGCATTTGCAGTTCTCGGTTGCCATGCCTCCAAGTGAAATATAAATATAAACGTTTTTCTATAGCGACCATGTAGCCACGACCCTGCTCATTTTTTTAATGAATTTATCGGGTGAGATCCTTCACCACCGCTGTCCGTTTGAATGGGCGCCACGCCATTTACGGTCCCCATGTACGGATTCAAAGCTGTGAAATATAGACGCAATTGCGCTGTTGTGCTGTATTCAGCAGTATGCCACTGACAGCAGTCATCATATTGCCCTTGAGTATGCTCATTATCGTGCCCCTTGCTTCCTCTGTGTTGATTCCCGTGAACAGATTTCCTTAATCGACTTACCTTGTTTGCAGCATTGTTTCGGGGTTTGGGTTTGACCAGTACTGACCCTCTCAGCATGTGAAGAATATGTGTCGAATGTGCTTTTGCCACCTGCGCCAGATACGCCAAATTCAGTGGAAGGGTATTTGCGGTAGGCTGAATGGAAGGAAAGGTACAGTTTGTGAGACCAGAAGTGGCAGCTCAGGCGATTTGCAACTACTTTTTTTTAGAATTTTTGAAATGAAGTTGAGAGTATACATGGGACGATAGTTTAAAGGATTATCAGGGGAAAGAGATGGCTTTTAAAAGAAGAGGGTAAAAATAAAAGGTATAGGTTTTATATAGCAACCGCATGGCTTCGAACCTACTCAATATGCAATGAATTTATCGGATGAGATCCTTCACCACCGATTCCCGTCTGAATGGGCGCCACGCTATTTAAGGTCCCTGTACACGAACCGTGCTAGCCCGAGATTTAAATCTCTGAAATAAGCTATGATCGGGACGCGAACCAAACCATGACGAAACTGGCGGGAAAGCAGCCTTCAGCAAGAAAGAGATTGACAGTGGATGTGATGATTGGGCCCAAGCCATTGAAGCATTCTTTTAGAAGAGCGGTGGGTATAACGTCCAAGGTACATTGTTTATCGGGAGATGCGAAAATGAGATTACGATCCTCAGTCAGTGGTGTTGGTTGGAATAGACTGAGACCTGATGGAGGAGGCTTAGGATATGATAGGCCATCGGATGAAGGAACGTTGGAAAACTTAAGTCTTATGGTTGAGGTCTTGTCAGAAAAGAAGTGTATGAACCAGTCGGCAAGGGAAGAATGTGATATGTAAATACATACTTTAGCTTAATTTAAATTATTTAACGTTAAATTATTTAACGTTACTTTACTTTACCTTACCTTTCAATACGTAATCTTATGCTACACTACCATACCTTACCTTGCATTACATTTCCTTATCTCCTCTGACCTAACCTTATCTTACCGTACCTTAACATTGATACTGGGATTAACACTCCTTCGTAACTATTTTTTCAACATGCACTAAAAATTCAAGACCGCGACGTCACGATCTCTCTCTCCGTTTGCTCCATTTTCCATAATTCTTTATCGGTCATCCATCCAATTTACAGGCAGGAGCCACATCTATCGGAGTTTTTCGGCTGGCCAGTTTCACTTCCGGTTAATTGGCGTTCCATGGAGGCACCTAAACATATCACCAGTCATCTGCTCTAAAGACGGCAGTGAAGTGCAAACCGGGAAAGCAACTGTCCGAAGGTTTTTGTTGCTTTGCCAAAGCCTGTCACTCAGTTAAGTCATAGCAGCATGAATAGTATTTAACTAGGCAACAGAATTTTGACCTGCAGTCAGAAACATTTATTAGATAACAGTCGTTCTGACCTACACTCAAAATCTTCAATTACATGAAAGTCGTTCTGACCTACAGCCAGAAACTTATTGTCAGCCTCCCTATACTCTTCATTGTACTGTATAGCCTTAAATGCTAGTTATAATATCTTGTACGATGTAACATGGCATATGTCTACATAATATCACGAATGTTGATATTCTTTTGATTTATACTGAATTTCTTCTTTTCAAGAATGCTCTTTGTCACATGGATTCGTACAATTTCTCCAAATTCTGATTTTCAACTCTACTTGTCATCACTTCGAAGGCCAAACATAACATCTACTAAACCGAGAAAATACGCACATAAGTCTCACTCAAGCTTATACATATCTGCATGCATGAATATGTCTAGGACGTCTGAGGCAAAAGTATGCTGAACTGTGCATATCCACTAATGCACGCCTGAGTTGTACGCGCGTTCAAATTTCTAAGCCTCATCTAATACAGCCTGTTTCATAAAAATTGCTGACATGTTTATTACACAGAAGTCGTTCTGACCGTTATCCAGAAACGTGTATTGCGCAAAAGTCGTTCTGACTAGCATCCAGAAACTTGTACTGCACAAAAGTCGTTCTGACTAGCATCCAGAAACTTGTACTGCACAAAAGTCGTTCTGACTAACATCCAGAAACTTGTATTGTACAAAAGTCGTTCTGACTAACATCCAGAAACTTGTATTGTACCGAAGACGTTCTGATCTACATCCAAAAACTTATATTAGACACCAGTAGTGCTGGCCTACCGGTACACTCAGAAACTTCTGATCGACTATGGTGATTTTCCTGATTACCACACATTGGTTGCGCTTCATAACTGGACGGTAGGAGCGTTTGTTCTCGCGTGCTCTAGCCACAGTTGTGTGATCTATTATGGGACTTTTTTCTCAAAATTTCATCCATATTCAGTATGTCTTCATTGTGTCGATTTATTCTAGACCAGATATTGATTGTAGAATTGCAGCGTCGCGAGGGTTTCAGCTGGGTTTATTCCCAGGGCTAATATCAGAAATGCAATCTTGTCTCAGCGTCTTGTTCTCGAGACTGTCTGGGACAGATTGGCCAAAGTCTCTGTCCTGTCTAGGCCTCGGAGAAGGGAGTTTCAGATTTCGTCTCGGCCTCGGTCTTCTCGGGTCTTGTGACTCTCGTCTTGGTCTAGCGTGTTGAGATTTCGTGGGCAAGTCTCAAGACCCGATGTTTGTAAGAAACGCAGTACTGCCCATTGGTACCAGTCGTAGAACGTGCATTGTCAGAAATTAGTTTACCATATTTATAGTTAATTCATCAGCTCTTAGCTGCAGCCCGCTGTTGTGCGGTTCAAATTAGCGCCTGATTTTCACATGAACAGCTTTCTGTTTTTGCAACACCATTCGGCCTACTAACATAATAGTCACAGCGCGTTGGAAGCGGCATTCTTGCTATTGACTAGTTTTAATCAACTCGATCTAGAAAAAGCCATAAATGACTGAAGTTGGTTGGTTAGTTCTTCGTAGTGGTGACTGTTGATAGGTGACAAAGCGTTCTTTGAACTGGGGAGTTAATACATAACTTACTGCTGTGTCTGTGTTCAATATTAATAACTTTTATCTACTTGGCATGAGGAACTTGGGATCAACCGTGTTCGTGAATACAAATTTAAGCAATGATTAATTTCGACAGAGTAGATGATTGTCAGTACTAAGTTGCAATCTATTATCTGCAGACCTAGGACACCAGGAGATATCAGTTACATTCACACGTGTCTGTCGTATTCACTTTCTATTGTTTAATGAAATGACTTGATTTCACGACTGGATGACTTAACATCATTGACCCATGACTGACGAAAGCCTACAATTTGTGTAGTATTTTCTCTGTCTGTTTGGTGTTGGGCTGTCATCGTGAATTATTATTAGTAATAACTAAGTTCATTTAAGGCCATTCTTCTTCACCTCACTTAAGCACCAGTGTAGCCAAATAGCTTGCGAGGAAAGGTTGTCCCGTTGTTTGAATGATGTTGCCTAATCGACTCTCGTAAAACAAATCTACCTAATGGTTATTGCGAGACGAAAACTAAACTCAACGGACCTCAAAATCATTTTATTTCCCTCCTCCTTCTTATCCGCCTCCTCCTATTCCTCCGCCTCCTCTTCGTCTCCTATTCCTCCATATTGCTGTAGTCTTTTCTAACTCTGTCCTCGTTATTTCGCTTTCTTCTCCCATTCCATCTTGGCTTTTTTCCACTACTCAATCTCTTCTTCAACTGCTTCGTTCTCTTCATCTGTCTCTGTCCTCTTTCTCTTCGTTTTTACTTTTATCTTCGTCTTCTTTAATCTATTTCCCACTTCCTTTTCTCCTCCTCCTCCTTATCCTTTCTCTCCGCCTCTTTCCTCCTCTTCTCCGTTCTTCTCTTCCGTTACCTATTCATTCCCTTTCTTCCTCCTTCTGCTATTCATCCTCACCGTTGTCGTCTGCCTCCTCCCTCCTTCCTTACACGGCAGAGGCGCCTATAGAATCGTCGTCGTTGTTCGTGTGGCTTAATTAAACCGCTGAACTGCACCGGGCACAATGTCCCCCGGTGATAAAATTCCGTCGGGGCGTCAACACCTGACGCTCGTGACCACCAAAACAATTCAGATGAATTCCCTCTGACCGACAACACGAGACCACGAGACACGTGTGTGCATTTTCTCAAAAACATGCACTGCATTTGTGGCCTAATTGCCTACACACATACATACATATCTCATTACTCACTATAATAGCCTATACAGAAACGCGTTGAAACGTTGAAATGGTGTTGTTGTATCGTTGGATTGCTAATGATGTATTTGCACCTCAGTCGTAAGAACCTTCTTCGATCTGAGTAGTTTCTATGAAGGCGCTTGAACTAGTGTGTTACCTTAACTTTTGCCTTTATGCATGCATGTCTACATAGTCTATCTTCTCGCTTGTCGCCTGATCTTCTTGTCTCACCCACAGCCTACGGTCGATGCACTCATCTCATAGCGGGTTTCACTGGGGTGCTCTAATGAAACAGAAATGATGAGAAATCTAGCAATAAATTTCTGTTCTGGGATGGGGTTTAGCCATCGACCTTTGAGTTTAGAGTAGAGTACACTAACTGCTAGACTATGGTGTAGTCCATTAAATGTAGGATGGGATTAAGAAACGTTTTAGGTAAAACTGGCAAATTTAAAGAGGCCTTGAGATGAATCAAGGTAGTGTGAGATGTCGTATAATAAAGCAGAGTAGATAAGGCATTAGCAGCATCAACTGTAGTGGACATTTCCGGAATGCCTTTCTGTCGTCAACAGACTGGTGTGGGGAGATACTTTCGTAGAGGATGGGGATTAAGTAGCCTTGCGCTTGAACTACTAAACGAGGCCCGTTGCCATTAGCCAGTCTGGTCATGAATCTGAAACCGACTTATCGTCTGCAAAAGCGTCGCCATGGCAACGGCCTCCTAATGAATGCCTCCGGGCGAAATCTGCGTCAGATTCTTCACCATTAACATCCATCTTAGCCGCGTCTCGAATGCGAAGCCGTTTCTCCGGCCACGTCAGCGCCTCTTATAACTGCATTTCGTCTGTGAAGACCCTTCGAACTGAAGCCCGATCGCTCTGCTGACTGTGCCGTTATATCACACTAGATTCGGCACGAAACAGAAAACTTTTAAGTTTTGCCGGCGAAAGCACCTGTTCCATGGCACGTTTTGCGCGACGTTCTAAGGCGCGACGCCGGTTCTATGCTGTCGCGTGGAGTTGTCTGTTGTGATGACGTCTGACAGAAGAAGGGCAGAGGTCTGGCAGGACATTATCGGAATTCAATTCGCACTTAGCGGGAGACGGCTTCACACATCATCAATAAGGTCATAAGTAAGGGACTCGACTTGACCTCGCCTAAGCAGTCTAATCCAAACGACTCTCACATGAATCAGTTTGATGCCATGATGCAGGTCGGTCAAATTCTATTCGACGATAGTAGATCGTAGCAACAGTACGATTAGCGGGGCATTTACAAGACTCACGTTTCACATGTCTTGATAGTGGTGGTGTTAGTGCTGAGTGTATTGTGATCGTATATTTATATGGCGCGACTTCAGAAACACTTTACATCCCAAGGGTGTCTATGCACCGAAACCGCAAAGGACCCTTTGCCCTCCCATTCCCTGTTTAGAGTCAATTAGCGTTACACTAAAGATCGACAGCCAGATTTGTAACGTTACATGCTCTTCCTGAAGTATGTAACTTCTCTAGGGAAGAGTAATTTCTTACTTGACCACTGAACTGCGAAGAGAAACATGTCCCCTTTCAATATTGAGCAACAGATTGTTTTGCCTTCCTTAAATTCTAAGTAACAGTATATTGTGGAAAGCAGAACGGCAATACCTAGTTAATGAGAGATAACAGGAGTGATAAGTAGTGGGAGGCTAAATGACTTGTGGCTTTGTCTGGTCTGGCCTGGTTTAGTATTTATTGGTATACAGGGGGCACATTTGCCGATGAAGCACGTGTCCATGTGCTCCCACTTTTAATAATGAGTACCATTAAAAAATGTGGAAGGCAAATAGGACCTAAGCTTTGGTTGGGTAATTAATCGTTGCCGAGCTATTTCGCCCGTGGTGGAAGGTTGTCCGTACTTTCGTCGAGTTGCGTTCCATCAGCGAGGCCCTTCACTTCAACCCCTGCTCCACGCCTTGGTTGCTATTTCTAGGGAGCAGTAGGCCTCTAATTAACGAGAAGATACTTTACCTTACGCTACTAGTGACTGCCGTTAGAAGTCATTGCGTTTAACGAACTGCATTAACGTATTGGTTTAATGTTGGCATTTTGACCTCCAGGTGTGCAGCTCTGGGTTCTGGGTCAGTCTGACGTCTCGTGGTCAGACAAACCGGACGGACGAAGGAAGCTCTTCGACTACGAAGTCTACATGCAAGATTGCCTTATCCTGTGGGGAAAAGGTTCGTCCACCCGACCGTCCGTCCATCATCCATCAATTCATGTATCTAATCCATCCATACGTCCGTAAGTCCGCCCGTCCATGCGTCCGCTTGCCTATCCATCCATCCATTCAACCAGTCAGTCAGCCAGCCAACCAGCCATTCATTAATCTATTTAATTATCCATCCATCCATATTTTCGTGCGTCCGTCCGCCTTTCTTAGACAACCGATATCGTCAGTTATCTCTGCTCCACAGTCCATCCATGCGTCCGTCCGTCCATCCGTCCATCAATCAATCCATCCACACGTTTGTCCGTCCACACGTCCATCCGCCTATCCATTCATCCATCCATCCATGCATCCAACCAGGCAGCCATTTATTAATCTATTTAATTATCCATCCATCCATGCACCCAGCCAACTAGCCATTTATTAATCTATTTAATTATCCATCCATCCATGCACCCAGCCAACTAGCCATTTATTAATCTATTTAGTTATCCATCCATCCATGCATCCAGCCAGCCAGCCATTTATTAATCTATTTAGTTATCCATCCATCCATACATTCGTGCGTCCGTTCGTCTTCCGTAGACAACCGATCTCGTCAGTTATCTCTGCCTCACAGTCCATCCATCTGGCCGGTCTGTTTTCTGCGTCCATCCATCTGGCTACTCTTTGCTTCACCGCGTGAGATGCGGATCTCTGTGCATCTCTTTCGATCAACATATCGATCGATCAAACAGTGAAAAATATTTGCTTATGTTCAGCAGTGCCTCCCAAACCGTCGTCTGTCCGTCCCTTTCCTGTCAACTCCTTTTGCCGGTCCGTTTCTCTATCCTTCTGTCTGTGGTTCACCATTTGTCCGGCGATCCTTCGAAAAGTGGAGCAGCGCTCATGTTGGCGCATCATCATTTAGCAATCTCCCTCTCGCCGTCGGTTCCTGTCTCTCCTCCCTTTCTTTCCACCCTATCTGTCTCTCCATCCCCTGGTCCAATCATCCATCAATCTATCCAATCTACCCTAACAGAGCTTGCTTGCGAACTGGACCGGCAAGTTAGATAAGTTCTCATGTCATATATTTTCAGACGCTGCATTGTCTGCAGTCCACGAGGCTTATATAGAGTATTATATACAGTACATGCATTCCGTTCTATTAAGCCTATTCCATTTGCATGTCAATTGGTGCATGAATTGGATCATCGTCGATAACATTTGCCAGCCAAGACTGAATTGAAAGATTCTATTCCATAATTCATTGTTGATGGTCTGTGGGGCGGAATTTCGGAACAATTAACCTCAGCCCATCATGGCACATGATTATTGGTCTGAATGGGTTTGCAACCCTTAAGGGGAACATTAATTTCCAAATGCAGCGAGGGCTCCGTTTGAACCACGACATTTGCCACACGATACTTGTGCCGGTCAAGTCCCTCAAGTCTAACTTTGACAAACTGTTATTCCCTCTAGCGAATGATCCACTGAAATCTTGTAAGCTTAAAATGTCGTTGACTCTAATGCACTTGATCGAAACGTTTTATTTTCCTGAACTAGAAAGTTGAAGACGGTGTGCAATTGAGCAGAACAGCTGAACAAGAGCTTGATGGCGGCTTGCTATGACAGCAGAGCGCATTAAGAAGAGATAGGTCCTACAGTCCAGTTCGGTCGTGTGTTAAGCCTGCTGACATGGCGAAAGTCTCGCGAGACGTCAGACGTCTTGCGAGAACGAGATACGAATCAATATGCTAAGCTAAGATTGCCAGGGAATTATGTTCGTCGCGAGTTAGCCATGAATGAAGGCGAGTCGATGACGGTCCGGCCTGATGGTCTTGAATTCCGAATTACGTGAACACAGCGAGTCGAGAGAGTAGGTCGTGAATCGGTCTGTATGGAAGCCGCGAGATTAATTAATTTCATAGATTCACGTTGAATTTTTACAGCGCCAGAGGTTTTACTCGAGACGAAATAACGGGAGTGCCAGCGTTATCTTTACCGATTGGCTGAAATAGCCAATGAAGTAATAGACAGAGGGACGGATGTGCGTATTCACTCTACACCGCAGGATGGATGGATGGGTAGGTGGGACGTTGGTGCGCTTGGGTGGATTGTGTGTGGGTTGGGTGGACGAATTAATGGAGTCAAGAATGAATGACAGAATTCTTGCTTAGAAATTATATTTTTTATCTTTAGAACTCACGAAAGTTCAGAATTGTCTGATCATCTTTGACAATGATCATCGCTGCTTAGGTCCTCAGAGAGATCCGTGGTCAGCTCTAATTGTTCCTCATTTGACTCTGTTCATCTTTGTGTGTCAGATGCCAAACGCTCTCCAGCCACTAGCCCAGATAGCTTTTTGACCGCCGGTGGTCACGAGTTCCCCTTCAGCTACCAGCTCCACCAGAACTTGCCTTCATCGTTTGAGTCGCACGATCTCCGGCTGAAAGGAAGGGTTCATTACCTGGTTCGGGCAAAGCTGGATTCTCCTGACGCCAACCTCCAGCTGAGGCGAGACCGAATCGTTATCGTCCTACAGACCCTGGACCTCAACATGGAACCGAAAGTTAAGGTCGGTCTTTGTGACAATTCAAACTCCACGGCATGTGCTTTATTGAGATTTGGCTATATCGTTGACAGAATTTTCTAGCTTAGCATCTACTTCAAACCCAACTTCTTCCAGTTTCCTGTTCATTCATGTTCCTTGAGCCAAATTTCTAGGAAATTGTTAAAATGTGCACTTGACGTTTAAATTTGTTGATTAAGCGTCACTTTAAACCTTTCTGCCGGTTGATTTTTTCTAGGAAAGTGTTCAGCTGCAGAAAGAGAAGACATTGGTTTGTACCAGTTGCTGCTGTTGTTCCAGTCAGTCAGGCGTCATTTCCTGTTCAATCCGATTGGATCGGACTGGCTACGTCCCAGGGGAGGACATCAACCTAGATGCCGAGATTCAGAACCTCAGCGTCAAAGAAATAAGCACATCATACGTTACGATGCAACAGGCGAGTGGTTTCTAAAGTTGATCGCAGAATGTTGCCTGGCGTTCAGACTTGATAATTAAGTAAGCAACTTAGTAAGTAGCCATTGAATAGTGTAAGACAAATTCTTGTATTCTATAAAATGGACAGTTTATATTCGGTCGGTTTTCGGACCAGACTTTTGTATGTAACCGATGGATGAATTGTCAGTTACAGGAACATTCGACTAGATTTACATAAACAGTCATTGGGGGTATCTTAGTGGCGAAGGTAAGATTTTGCTGATATTTCCACATCTATTCAAATACTGCTGTCATATGCATTAGTGGAAGTGATAGTATTACTGGAGATGGAAATTGGAGTGGGATAGAAGTATGAGCAAGTTTATTAATTGAAATGATGATGATGATGATGATGATGATGATGATGATGATGATGATGATGATGACGATGACAATAACAATAACATAAAAATAATAAAATAATAATCTAGTACTATTAACAATAGTAATGTGTTCTACAGGTCGTACAGATACAGGTTCAGAATACGAGTCGCAGCAGTGCTTCGGATATATTTCGTATATCTGGTGGCAAAGTCAGGCCAGGAGACAGCGCCTTTTATCACGACATTATACACATTCCACCGCTTCCGCCTTCCAGGCTGGACGGATGCGGTTTAATTGATATAGAATACGTCATTGCGGTACGTCACTGACCAGCTGGATATTATTTTGGCCAGTCTCTTTTAATTTTAATGTATTGTTCAGTGAATAAGTTTTCTTTGTTTGGCCAATCTCTGATCTCAACAAATGTTACATTTGAAGCACTTAGTGAGACCTGAGATTGGCGATGCCATTTCCCCCAGCGGGAGAGTCAAGGAACTGAGGTCACTGCGACTGTGCTAATTCGCTTAAGTAAGCTAACTTGCCATTCTACTAAATGTGCTTAGGCCCAATTTCTATCGTTCATCTATGAAAGGAATTTCGTTTTCTTAAAGTTGCAGGCATACTTTAACAAAGTTGCATCTATAACCTATCTTCATAATGTATTTTGCAATTAAGATATTTATCGCAATGTTTTCATTTTAATATGGTTTTTACCATTTGGCACAAGAGGCGCTAAAAATATGAATACGTTAACTGCAACTTATCAAAGAAACAAGTTTTAAATAATAATTAACATTGGGGCAACAAGTTTACAAAGCAAAAGCATAAAGCAGATATGCCAGGAATTAGAGCTTTATGAGATTTTGGCAAATAAATCTACCACATAGAACCCCAAAACTAGCATTTCAGACGAATTTAAATCATATAGTATTCATGGGTCATATTGTACCTCTTACATCAGCTCGCAACTTGAAATTACAAATATCAGGATTGCTTGCATAAGCAAATGAAATTTGCACTCCAGACTAACGTATATCCAGTACTTACACGAGCAAAACTATAAAATATAGAACTGTCATTCGAGTTTACTTATATCGAAAGTTCTAAATTGCTAAGATTTCCTTATAGAAACGTCACATTGAGAAGGCGTAAATTGCTTAGGTTTGATTCTAAAATAAACTTTCTCCTTAGTTCGAATCTGGTCGCATTTATTATGAATTAGTTAAAACTATACGATCGAAATTGCTAGAGCTTGTTTACTAGATGCAGTGCATCAAATTCCTTGCTCTGAACTGCTAAATTTTAATCAAAATTTTGAAAAATTGCCACCGACACGGCACGGATGCCAAGTCCTGTCTTGGTTCGGGTATAGCATAGTAGAAGGCACTACTTCATTAGTATTGGATATACCAGAGTCCGCTCGGCAAACTTTATTCTTACAAAATCTACTTTCGTCCACTGTAAATTAAGTAAAAGTAAAATTACCAAAATAATGTTCGAAATTTTGGCTGCTTTTGGCGCTTCTGATGACCGTGGGATCCAAAAGAATTAACCTCCCCAAACTTCTAATCCTGGCTTGACTTCATTTCCCATGGCTTCACTTCTCTTCTCCAACCATTTGGGCCGGTGCTACAGAAACTCGGTACATTAGTACATAAAAGTGTCGATTTACTTATATCTTCAATACGCATCTGATTAGTTTCTATTGAAGCGATTCTACATAAATTTAAATTACAATCGCATTAAAAATCTCCTATCATCATATTTCTCCCAGACTCTATTAAGTTCAATTTCTTCATGGCATTTTCTCTGTAAACGAATGCCTGACCAGTCTCTTCTTTATGTTCCTTTTAGTTCACACTTACGTTGCTACCTGTGTCAACTTGCAAGACAATATATCTAAGTCGATTTTGGCGACCTTGAAGCATTATTATTTTTTAAAATTTTGTTTGTTTTTGTTTGTTTCTAAAATAATAATATTATTATTAGTATTAGTATTAGTAATATTAAATAGGAACTTCTCTGGCGCCGATGTCTAATACACAGGGGATCAGCTGAGGTCGCATCAAAAGAAGCCGTGATCAGGTCCTTTACCCAGAAAGTCATTCCACTAAGGTATTGTCTGCACACAAAAGGCCTTGCGAGTGTAATTGGCTGAGGCCGAATTACCATGATTACCTTTTAAGGCCTGTTGATACGGCAGAGAGTAATTACACCTGCTGACCGGGTTCTACGACAATTCAGCTCGGGACAATTCGGCGCAGGGACATTTCGGTGCAAGACAATTCGTCAAAGGGATAATAATTCGTCGAGGGACAATTAGGCGCAGGACAATATATCGCAGGACATTTCGTCCCATAACATTATCATTATGCTGTGTTCTAGTATACTATATAGCTAAAGGCAGTCATGGAGACATCCCTTGTGCAACACGTTTCCGTCCTATTAATTATCTTTTCTGAAGCGGAGAATTCATTTCTGTTCGGTTTCTTGAGTTGGAAGGTCAGCTGCCTGTATGATTTTCTCAAAGAACTGCCGTGTTTCGTTTGCTGATGGAACGTTTAAAGTAGTCCACAACATTTCTTGCAACTGTACACAATCCATGGGTTTCCTGATGGCACACCGCGGAAGACTGGCACAATGCTTTGCCGCTCTCTTCAAATAGCGCACCTAAGTCAAAAACTGGCTGCGAAATTACAGAAGTAACAGAAACTCGGTTAACTCATGTTCGAAAAATTCCTCTCCGATGAACCATCTAAAGACAGAAGAAGAACTATCGAAATCTGGATGAACGTTTGCGACTTGTGACCAGTAACTTTATATGAAACTCGTGACATTATATTACACGTTCGTGGCTGTAGTCGTAACATTTAACATTCATTTGTAGGCTTGTCGACGATCTTTCATAGTTGTCAACGATCAGGCTTCAAACCGACGACTTGCCCGATTCGTAGAGTAGCTTTAAATCGAGTAAAGACTCACAGTCTGATTTTCGTAATTTTAATTAAATGAACAGTCCAATCACAACAGTGTGACTTGAATCGTCTTACTTTCCAATCGCATGAATCTATCAACGAAACTTGTAACTCAAACTTTCAACTTAGCACACCACAGATCACTGCTACTAAATCTTCGCGCTCCCTCTTTAGTGAATATGCGACTGTATTTTATAAGCTCTTCCGACCAAGACAGCAGACTATTACAGACTGGTCTAGATCGGCCTCATCCGCTATTGCGCAATCTTGGTTTTTTCCAAAACCTGCATACTCGTCACAACAGAGGCTTGTCGTTTTCCCGCGCAAGCGTCCACGTGATAAATTACGCGTCGCCAAAAATCATTGCTGACGTCAGCCCGCCACTAAATCACACCACCATCCCCCAACCTGATTGATGCGTGGTATCAGGCGCACCCACTAACCGTAAGCACGTGATCCTCTCTTTTTACAAACAAATAAATAACCTGGCAACTTACGGAGATTTCTTAAGCAAACACTGGCTTAAAACTTGCTGACTAAGCAGAGTACTATTACGTTCACAAGGCTTATAACCGGAATGATGTTGGCATAGTGCTGTTACCATTAAAGTCGAATGTTTTCTTGAAAACGCTTGCTCTCTATTGCGTAAGTTTGTCTATCACTCTGTACTATCACTTTATAATATGTACGTTTTCACCAGATTGTATCTGCGCCAAATTGTCTGTTAACAAATACATTACTTATTTACTTACTTATGCGGCGAATTATCCCTGCGCCGAATTGTCCTGCGCCAAAAATATCCCTGCGCCGAATTGTCCTGCGCCAAAAATACCCCTGCGCCGAATTGTCCTGCGCCAAAAATACCCCTGCGCCGAATTGTCCTGCGCCAAAAATATCCCTGCGCCGAATTGTCCGGTCACTCGACGTAGGCTATACAAATCACATAAAGGTACAGGGCACTGCGTTACATTACCTTAATTAGCCTAATTAATTAATTAGCCTAATTAACTGCTGGTGCATAACCAACACTGAGTGACGTTGTATTAGACCGTCCTCGAGGAACCGTCTTCCGCTCGAGATTAGAACTTTACTGCCACAAAAGTCCAGAGACATTTTCAGCTTATCTTAAGACGCGCCTTTTTAGATTTGCTAGATAGCCGTGCTTCAGCTCCTTTACGAAGTTATGAAAAGACGCTATACAAATGTTCAGATATTACTTACATAATGCACTGCAATGCATAAACGAACTTAGGTAAAACATTTCTTTACATTACATTTCGTTGCATTACGTTTACGTTCAGGCTTTACGTTATACTTGATTACGTTACGCCGTCCTGTTTTTGCATTGCATTTCTTTACATCACGGTGTCTGACATGACTTTTTTAGATTGGTGTTCTGCCGGCTGGATTGACGACTCCGCTCGAAGTTTCATTGCCAGTTGTCATAGGAACGGTCCCAATCAGTGACCTGATAGCGCCTGGGGTTACTAGTGAGTATAGCTGTTAATCGCACACGCGTTACTTTAAGTATGGTATGAAATCATATTCAGGTTAATTGGTATTTTATCACTTGATTGTGTTAACTGCTTCTTCTTAATGAACTCAAACTCCCCAAATCGTTAAGAAATCAAATAAATTTACACTGAATAATTGCAGCATTCGAAGAAGGATGAGTTACAACATTATGCAGACAACATTGAATTTGTGATGTTATGCATGCATAATTGTCTTCTCGCCAAGGCCCGATGCTACCTACTATTGTGCTGTCGTCTTAATCGGAAATTCCACATCTTTGTCGAGCAAAATCTTAAGGAGAGCAAAATATTCTTATAGACCTATATAATATGGGCTTCATATTAAACAGACGCAGAGCAAACGGATGTGTTCCGGAATACGACTCCAGCTTGGAGGTATTTTGTTGCCAATTTAGACGCAGCGTAATAAAATGGATTAGGCCTGCCCTTGACCTGATAGACCTGGTTAGACCTATCATTTAGCCTACAATTAGAATGCCGCTCACGATTAGAATGTTATCCAAGCGATGTGCGCTTCAGTGCGTCCAGAGCGGACTTCACCTCAACAGACAGCGATTAATAAACAGATTTTCTTGCTTCAAGAACTGAGTTCCCTTAAGTCACTCTTTCAGGCTCTTTATGCAATCTGTGGATCAATGTTGACTACTAAAAACGACCATGGCCTGAGCGCAGGAGCGTCGTATGTCGCTTTTGTTTCCATGCCAAATGAGAGCTATGGCCAAATCGATATCATTCAGTTTTACTTGTCGCTCTTATCCGTGTATGTCTTTGTTAACGATAACTGTAGTGCCGCTTAGGAAGGCCCTCCACTAGTGCGCATTAAGCAGATAGAAATTGTGCTATGCGCAGGGCAGCTGCAAAGAAAGCAGATAGAAATTGTGCTATGCAGCAGGTCAGCTGCAAAGACAGCAGGATTTACAGTATTGCAAAATGTAATAACCTGGCTTACTGACTGACTGACTGACTGACTGACTGACTGACTGACTGACTGACTGACTGACTGACTGACTGACTGACTGACTGACTGACTGACTGACTGACTGACTGACTGACTGACTGACTGACTGACTGACTGACTGACTGACTTAGTGACTCACTGGTTTGTTGGTTGGCTGACTGGCTGTCTGACTGGCTGTCTAGTTGGATGGCTGAACGAAAGAAATACGTCGAAATAAAAAGATGAAGAAAAGTTAGATTTTAGTGTAATGTTGATTTAGTGTAATGTTGATGATTGCAATTATTAAGCTGTAGAATAGTAATGCCTTTCCGACATGCGCAACAGACATATTTCCTATTTTGTTTTCGAGATTTGATTGAAAGGGCATTATACTCTATCGGTGTGATATTCTATTTTTTAATGTTGTAGTGGCGCCATCTTTTAGCCGGTACAGTCATTCAAGTGGTGAGATCGAAGACTACCGCGAAGAGGACTACAAGAGTGAAAAATATCAACACGTCTACAGATACTACAAATGCATATTAAAAAGTCTAGATCCAACAGTCTTATGATTATACAGAAGCGCGCATGGAAAACTTTAATTCGCAAAGAATGTTAAACTAAAGTTAAATCGATTAAACTATTACACAGCAGTGATTTGGATGGACCGGTTTCGTTTCTTTACTACCGTGGTGATTGTGGTTGAAAAGTCGATTAAAAAATTTGTTGCGTATACAAACATTTAACTCTTTTGTAACAGTATACATTTTCAAACCACCATAAAACGCACTTGTTTTGACTAGATGGATAGCAATGTGTGCAGCGCTTTTGTGAGGTACTTAAGAGGCGCTATACCGAGTGTCTTGATACATACATACACACATACATACACATACATACATACATACACATACATACATACATATACATACATACATATACATACATACATATACATACATACATATACATACATACATACAGATACTACAATACATACATACATACCCACGCACAAAGTTATACATGTGTTTCCTTCCAGTTTGCCTGGGTAAGGTAGGTAATATTATGTTGGAGAATAATTTAGCAAAGTGTGCACCAACAATAAATAACATGCGCTATATACTGCACTAGATATATATTCAGATGCATATATACATACATACAGCACACATTAATTCACCAATACCAATATGGCACGTTAAAAAATTCATCACTTACTTATCATAACCACTGTCATCATCATTATGCTGCATAATGCATGAAAATTATGAAGAGTTTGTGACCAATTAAAACGAAAGGCAATCACTCGCAATTCGGACGGAAGCTCTTAGAAACATTTTAGTCTTGAGTGTATGAATGAATTAACAGAGATTCCACCAAAAGTACAAAAGTCAGAATAGAAATTCAGATTCTTTGGCTGGTTTTCAACCATTACAAATTCCTAATCAGATAACAGTAGTAACGTGATGCTCATGATGATAACGACGGTGTGCAGTACGTACGAAAACACTTAATGTAGCGCCTTTGAAGTATATCACCGTTGTCGTTATGATGGCGATGGCGACTAAGATTATGCTGATGTTGAAAATGCTTCCAAGTTTCACTCAGTTGCAAATATGTCATGAACTGAGGAGTCAAGCGCTGAATACTTTGCGATCCCGATGAGATTGCATTATTTCGAAGATGAATTAGTCACAGTTGCGACCGTGGTAATGTTGGCGATGCTTATGACAAAAAAATAACAGACTGGCTTAATTTAATTAACCGGTAAGGTATGTCAACACCAATTCCTGCCTTAACCTTTGTATGAACTGTTCAGCAGCTTGTTCTCTCTATATCACTGGGCGGAAACATCTGATTGATCTGATTTCTTTGTTCTGAGTACATAAGCGTATATGAACCCGATGTGATAATCGTCTAATGTTAGTTAGGGATGGATGGATTAATGTTAAGCAGATATGGTCAGTTTATGGTTTATGTGATTGGCTGGAATACGGCAGCAGATGTGCGCTTTATGTAATGGAGTCGAATTTCAGTCTGTGTTAAAGATTTCTAACGATGTTTCTTTGATAGCATGCGAAAGACGTCTCGAAAATAAAAGATTCTAAATACCTGCAAAAAGAACAAACCTTGTGTTATCGTTTTAGAGTGCTACAGTGTACTGTTGCTAGTTTTCACAATAATGTTAATGTTTTAACATTACTGTTATTCAAATATTACTATTGTTACTAATGCCCTTAATATTAGTGTTACTGATACTATTTATTTGGCTACTTCTTTCCCAAAAAGTTAAGCCTCCATTTTTACCCGCGTATCTGAATACTTGTTTAGCACCTTTATGTATCCCAGTCTGCGTATCAAAAGCTAATCAAACGCACTTGTTTACGCAGTTCTATACAACATTGTAGATGTGTTAGCCGTGTTTAAGCGCTTTTTGGATCCATAAAATGTGCTATATAAGTATTCAGATGCATACAAATATACAAACTATATATACATAATATATATGTATATATACTGTCCTTTCCGCTGAAGTCGTGCTTTGTCTATGTAAAACGCCCGCCATGTTTCATCTTAAACCATGCCAATTTTTCTTCTTTCTCAGAAATTAACTCAGTCTCGATGTCCGAATTGCTCAACCAACGACGCAGTAAAGATGGCGCCACATTATTCTAATTGAACTACGTCGCTCTCAATTATAGCTGTTCCTCCTCGACGTAGGTGACAAAGACTATCATAAATTATGGACAGGTTTGGCTCTCTTTCTTCAACTCAGGGTATTGCATTTCGTCAATTATAGCGTTCTTGTTCATTTATATATAGCCTAATTATATATAATTATATATAAGCCTATAGTATATCTAAATACTATGTATACACGTATATATCTAGCTAATGTAATATTCACGCGTCCCGTGAAGTACCATTTTCATAATGGAACGCCTCGTCGAATTAGTTTCGCCGAAAAACGATGGCTTGACAGGTGACTAATGCGACCACACACTGTTTTCAAGTTGCGAATTAGATATATAAGATATATGCATGCATAGGAATTACACAATTACACTTGTATATGGATATGTATTAGATTATATGCTAGATTGTAATTGTAATTGTAATTTGAGATTTATAAAGCGCCTCTTAGAGGATAAACTCAACAGAGGTGCTTCCGACCCGAAAAGTAAAATCACTGTTGAACAGTACAGTCTTCAGGCGCCTGCGGAACACTGAGAGGGGGAGAGAAAGGAGCTCAAGTCGCAATACTCGAGGGAGACGACATGCTTGATAGGCGACAAATACGACCATACATGCACTGCGTGCAGATCGTCTCGAGATGGAGACAGTTTTTCAACTTGCGAATTAGATATGTTATATATAAATACATGCATAGGAATTTACCCAATTACACTTGTATATGGATAAGTAATAGAATATATGCTAGATATACTTGATAGTAAGATTTATATGAAAATGTGCACATCTTATATGCATGTCCAATACAATGCTATACGATACCCAGATATTATTATAATTATCTGTATTTATTAAGCGCAACTATCTAATGACTAAGCATCAGCCGATTGCAGTGAACAATTGTGAGTGAAGGACTTGCTCAAGGTAACTACACAATAACCGACTTAGATGAAACTCGAACCGTACTCTCTGCATTACTAGCCGAGCGCTCTAATCATTCGATCTCCGTACCCTATATGCAAATATGAGGCAGACATATAAAATATACATATCAAATACAATTCTTATAATGTGCAGATGTTCAATGCATATATACATACACTATATATACACTTAATCGTTACACATAGATACATATCTATCACATAATTGTGATTTAACATACAAATGTCTACGTATATATATATATAGCTATTGTGGACATGATAACATATTATGGATCACGTGTACAAAATAAAAATGACGCGAGCCAATAAATCATGGAGCAATTTTCTGTTCGGCTCTAGAGATGATTGCATCGTCTGCTCTGGATGAAGAGGGCGCCAGAGAATGCAATGTGTCTGCTTGGCGCGAAATTGACAGGTGGTCCCTGATTTATGGAGCCCCGGATGGGGTGACAGGCAAAGCGACGCCACGTGGACTTCTGTGCACAGCCTTGGTTTCGTCCAGTCACTAAAAATGTATTCTTAAAGGTAACGGATTTCAAACGGAGTTTCACACATGCAGCGCCTTGATAATGCACGATTAAACGGGAAAAGGTCAAACAAACACATTTGCTTGCGCGGAAGGGCCTGTAAGAACCATGATTTCGGGGATTGAAGCATCTAAACACAGTCACAGCAATCCAGCAACTTTTAAAACGGGTTTAAAGATTTACCAGTTCTTTTGGGTGCTGAACTCTGTTGACCCACTTGAACGCTCACCCATCAAAGTACTCACAACAAGCAACATTGCTTGACTTCGTTGTGCTAATCAGCGCCATTGTTTACAGTGTATTATATAAGTCGCCATCTTTATAAATATCTAAGAACACAGAAAGACAGACAGACAGACAGATATGCATATAAACAGGCAGATAAGCAGACAGGCAGACACACAGATCACGACTTCTGCAAATGCTTCTTGTGACTGGTTACATCTTCCTTGATTTTTCTAATATGTAGGCGACATATGTTTTGTAAGTCCGTCCATCTTCCTTACTCTCTGACCCATAATGCTTCCTATCGCTTCGTGTCTGTCTCTCTTTCGCGCTCTGCTGCTCTGTCTGTCTACCTGTCTCTGTTTCTGCCTCTCCTGATCCTTGTAACCACTTCCCATGACAAACGTTCCCAGACTGAGTCAGCCCGTAGAACGTGAGTTTTGATTAAGAGAATTCTGATTGAAACTGTTTTAAAATATCGTACACTATATCAAGCATACAAAGACCCACTAGGCCTATATATCAAGTGATGTTATTGCATTACAAACATAACAGCGACACATCATATTATGGGTGAACAAAGGAAGTCGCACTTTCGTTTTGGTTCTAAAACAAGAGAAAGCAATAAACCATCAAATTCTAAGAACTAGACAAGAATATAATACTTTCATTGGAATATAGGCAAAACCAAGAGGAATCTTCCTTCCCAATAGCAAAATTGCCATTCATCTAGTGCTAATGTCACAAGAGTTATTCAGTGGTAGGCGCAACTCCATTGAGCGTAAAATAGATGTACAATTCTTTTTCATTTCTAGTTTTAGTTATTCATTTGCAAAATTTACTAGAACAAAACCAGAATCTCATGTATATAGTACAAAATTCTCCGTGATTAGCAGCACTGATTAGTTTCATGGTTCGCAGTTTATGGTCTTACTAAAAGCGGGTTAACTGGGGCATCTCTCCTAGATTTCACTGTACTCTTTGGCTCAAACATACTTAAACTGTGACCATATCTTGCAAACTGTCGGCTATTGCATAATTTTTATTTATTTATCTAAAGCACTTATTAATCGCTCTAAATAAATAAATAAATATGCGATAGCCAACTGTTTAGCACGCTAGTCATCCTCATAATGGAGTTGAAGTGCATAATTTCTCAACGCTTGGCGTTTTTGCTAAATTAATCAATGCCCAATTACATGAAATTTCGATATAGTGGAACACATGTGTCAATATTAAATGAAATGTATTCACTCTTCACAGTCGAAGCGACAAAGAAAGTTAACTCACGCGGCAGAAACTGTCTTCCTCGTCGCACTGGTACCCTGCGTCATCCACAGCACGCGACTGGTACCTTGCTTCGTTGTTCAGAAAATCTACACACTGCGGTAGAGAAATGTTTCTATTTTCCTCCACAGTCAGTGTGGAACTGTAATTCCACACTTTGTCAGAGTGTGGATGGAGAGATTGAGAGATGGATGGATATATGGCTGACTGGCATGGATGGATGGATGTATAGAAAGATAGAGAGTCAGACATACATACATACATACATACATACACACAAACAGGCAAGCACACATATAGACAGATACAAACACACAGACATTTAGGCAGACAAATATATGAAACTGATTACGAATATATATACATTTCTACATGTATCTGACCTAATAAAGCCATTTATTCTTGTACATATTTGTTTTATGTTCGTGTATGTGCCATATTTTTGATGCAGAGATTAATAGTTGAGCGAGCGCCATAGCTAATGCCAGCCAACAACAGTCTTTTTCGGCATCTGTCTTGTACAAATGCCAGAAATCCTATTCCTGTAGCAACAACTGATTCTAATCTGCAGCTGGCGACTGATCAGAAGCAGAGCTACAGCCGAACCATAAGGAATCTCAGGTGACCACTGCCTGGATATCGTCCGTTGTCATAGCTTTGGTCAGCTCTCTCTCTCTGTCTGTCTCTCCGTCTGTCTCTGCCTCTGTCTGTCTGTCTCGGTCTGTCTCTGTCTGTCTATCTCTCTGTCTGACTGTCTCTCTGTCTCCCTGTCTCCCTGTCTCTCTGTCTGTCTGATGGTCTCTCTGTCTCCCTGTCTCTGTCTCTGTCTGTCTCTGTCTGTCTCTGTCTGTGTCTCTGTCTATCTATCTATCTATCTATCTATCTATCTATCTATCTATCTATCTATCTATCTATCTATCTATCTATCTATCTATCTATCTATCTATCTATCTATCTATCTATCGATCTATCTATCTATCTATCTATCTATCTATATATCTATCTATCTCTTATTCGTTTCATCCTGCTAAGTGCAACCGACTTAATTCGTCGTCGTCATCGGCTGCCATTGTGCCACACACGGATCAGGTCTCCTTCTGATGGCATTGAAATGAATGCAGTGGCGTTCCACAGACAGACGCCGGTGATGACCTCCATGGAGTTCCGTTCAAAATCCTCAACCATTATGCACTCCATTATGCACCAACACTTCACATCTTGCAATTTCTGTGCAAGTCTTTCGCTCAAAACTGAAAACGCTCCTCTTCTACAAATCCTATCCTGTCTTTTCAGCCGTGTCTTTTGCCCTTTTAGTTTTGAGCAATCTTGCTTTCCATGTTACATGGCATGTTTCATTGTTGAGCGATGATTCGTTATTTATTGCTTTGTATGTTTAGGTCCGTGAAGACTTCCGGCAGATAATGCACGGTTCACAGAAGCAACTGCAAGTGGTGTCTCAGCAGTATAGGACACTCATTTTGCATTTGTCTGCAGGGCCAAAGTCAACCCTAGAAAGTATGCAAAAGCTCAAACATCAAATAATCAAATTTCCTATTGAGATTCGAAAAAGAATCATCAGTCATCATAAATGCTTGAAGAAAATCAATATTACCATCAAAAGAATAGAATGGTAAATTTGACGTAATACCCTGGTGGCAACATTTGAAGGCCCAAAACAATGCATTTTGAGTGTGCTATATTATTGCGAAATGCACAGATCGCATTTATTTCTTTGGTTCCAAAGCACAGAACATAAATGTGTGAGAAAGAATCGATCGTTTGGAATATGGGTGGGATTTGTAATATTTGTATGCAAAGATATTATATAACCCAGTGCAGGGTATAAATAAACCTCAAGAACATGTTTTAAATTAAGTCACTGATATATATATATATATATATATATATATATATATATATTATATATATATATATATATATATATAATATATATATATATATATATATATAGACCCAGTGCTTTTATCTAGAAAAAAAGGTCCCGGAACTGACCAATTATGGAATTTTGTGCTAAAATTTTATTATTTTTTTATCAATCAATAAACACTGGAAACAGTGTAAAGTTGTAAACAGTGAAATTGAATTGAAATAAGGTACATTATATTATATAATTGAAATAACTTGGTAACACAATTTTTTAATTAAACTAAATTAGTATTTATTAGCCGAAAAAAGGTGCCGGAACGCCATTCCGGAGTGTTCCGTCTGAAAAAAACACTGTATAGACCAATATGCTACAGGCATGTGATGAGTCTATCAATAGTGTAGAGGGTAAGTTCAGGCCTATTCCTCTTTGGTTTCTCGCCTTGCAAGATCGATCGCGTGATGTGCACGATGCCATCCATTGTTCAGGCACAGACTATCTTCCTTCCTGTCTTTGAGAAAAGAACGGGCTCGTACGCAGATCTCCGCGTTCTTTCGATCAGGTGTTCGTTAATGTATACTGCTTCATTTGGCGGTTGGCTGGTGTCCCCCGTGTGTTCTCCTGGTACAATTTACATTGTCAACCATTGCGCCAGACGTCGTGCAAATCTGCCAGTAACAGGCCTGTGCCTGTCAAGCCATCCCAGGCGATGTTCTGTGAGCGAGGGGAACGTTCTGGTCGAGTAACTGTAAGTCGAGACGGTCCCTATTATCGCCCGCTGAGTTTCCGCGTGAGAGTGAGCGGGCGAGGGAGAGGAATACAGTAAGTGTATTTGTAATAATTAGAAATTTCTATCGCGCCGGTGTCTAAGGCATCAATGGATGGCGCAGCAAAACCAAAACCGCCATCAGGTCAGTGTCAACTTTGACAGAAAGGCAGCCTATGATGGATAAGGAATTTGTTAAAGGTAAGTCTTAATTAAGCTGAGAACGAAATGACACAAGTGATTAAGCTTCAGGATCAGAGTTTAAACCGGAGGCTTCCTGGTTTTGGTTGCAGCAGTTTCTGCCTAAGACGACTCCGGTAATCAGTCACTGACGAGACTATCCAGCCGCTGCTCATTCTTCACTGCATCCAGGCGGACCATCCACCTGTTGTTTTCCTCGACCAATGCTCGAATCTTCTCCCTCTGTGGTATACACTGGACGTCAACCGTTTCTGTTGCAATTTTCTGCCTAGTTTGTTCCATTGTTGACACAAATTTAACAGACATCTGTTCAATATGAGGAGATAGACGATCGATGAGGCGCGAAATGAGTGCATTGACAACACGGTCGTCCAAGAAAAGGTCGACTAGATCGTTGGTTCTGGCGCCTCTTTTCGACAGTATTTAGTGGACTTTTTTGAAAACAAATCGAATACAGTACCGTAACTTGACTTTTAAAACATTTGAGAGCTATGTTTAAAGTCTTACCATACAACCTCAACATTCTTCTCGGTCGCCATGTTGCATAGATATACTTCTAAGCTCCTTTCAATGTCTACTTCCTTCTCTTTACTTTTCCCATCCTCTAATGTTTGGAATCTTGGTAGTCATGCTCAAATCAACACTCTCTCTAAAGGGTCGGAGGAGCGCTGAAGGCTCCCGGATGGGCAGCAGAGATGCATCTCATGCTTTCCTCTCGATTCCCTACATATTTTGTAACGCGATGCTCCATTAATCCACCGGATTAGTAGCACAGACAGACGAAGTCAAATCAGTAGACAGACAGACCGACACTGTCAGAGATACAGACACAGATAAGTAGACATACATCTACGTTTACAAACAGTATTACAAAATGACCCGCAGAAGAGACACATACATAGTAACAGAGATACACACAGACGTATGGACAGACAGGAAGAGTATAGAGAGAGACAGTAAGAGAGACTTTTCTACAAAGGCCGACTGACAGATAGAAGGAGTGTACGTGGCAGCTGATATGTTAGACTGCAGAATTAATATCCTAAAGAGAAACGCTGACATAAACGCTACGCCTCTCCCGCTGTGCAAATCATGTCGCCGGAAACAGAGCTTTTGTGATGTGACGTGTGCTTTCTATAGGACTTATGAAACCCCTCAGGCCCCTAACAGCTCCGCCATCGAGTCAGACAGGCAGCTGGTTACCACCGCATAAGCCAATGAACTATAGATGATTTAGCGTAGTACATGTGCGGACACTTACAAGAGGGTGTGACGTTTACTCTCTTAGTCGTGAACCGTTCCAGACGAATTTGATGGCGTCACGTTGTCACGTTTATTACACGTGAAGTTCCCGGGGTCTCGTGAACGCCAGAAACTTAAAACGTAATTGAAATAGACGGGCGATAATAAGATAAGCTTACTTCCAAATGAACTCTTAAGCACAAACCGCATCAAAATATGTCTGTTTTCTTAATCTTCCATCTCTATTCATCTGTCTGCCGATTCGTGCAAAGTCAGAGCTTGACTCTTTATTGCCCAGAGGAATTAAATCTATTAAATTAAATTAAATATATAAAAATAAATATGCTTGCATGAATATCATGATGCTTGTGGCTGGATTGTGTTCAAACGGGAAACTCGGCTTATGTTAGAGTTGAAGTTCAGCGGGTAAACTTCAGAACATAGATGGGCTGCATTGGTAGCGATGATGTCCTTGTTCGTTTTCAAGCTCTGACGTTGTCAAATTAGCAATCGGAGATGTTTTATTGCGCAGCACAAACACTTACTTAAGGAGAAAGATGACGAGGAAAGGAAGAGCTTTTGCCGCCTGCTGTTGTTGATGCTGCCAGGTATAGAGTGAGGTTAAGCACCAGTTAGCATTCGTATGAGTGACCATCAGATGAATACCACACCACCTCAATCTTACATCCTTTTTGGATCGCTGAGTGATCACAAAAGTAAGTTGGGAGATTTAGAAATTTGTCTTGTTTTATTGCTGAGGTTGTGTAAAAGCTTATGACATATCATCCTTCAACTCGGGGCGCACGCCTTTCATTAATCTTAACCGTCTCGTCATTATTAGGACATCATTATTAGTCCTATATCACCATTGCTGAGACATTCTAATTCAAGTTTTTCTCACAATTTTGTATCAAACTCTTACAGATATGTTCTTTCAGAGTTATAAAACTAATAATAATAATTCAGGCATTTGTTAACATCCAAAGGGATCATAGCTACTTTGAGATAATAATAACATGAGTTAAATTGGAGGTCGGATTCTCTTATTATCGTCTGGATTTTAATAGAGCAGCTCACTGTCTGCGTATACTGTTTTGTTCGCTCGGCCTTCCAAACACCAGGCTGGTCCAATGGATCGCTGACATGGACTACGATTTCAAGCCCATCAATGGGTGCATTGTGTCTCACGAAAGCGACGCCACAGAAGTCTCTTGATTACATTACGTCAATCGTCCTACGTGAGGCATGATAATGCATAAAAAAGGTATTATTATTATTATTACTACGAGTACTACTACTACTACGACTAATATGATTATTATTATTATCATCATCATCATCATCATCAATAATAATTTCGCATTTATCATTTTCGCACATTGTAGTTTTTGCTTGTGACATGGAGACCCAAATCGCGAGAATAGTGGTGAAGACCGATGCCTTTTCATTTAGTAACGAAGCTATCCAATGTGATAGATTATCTTATATTATTTCCTCTGGCTAAGTTAAGCTGCCGTGGAAGCTTGACATCGGTATGTAATTACTACCTAGCAAGAATTTTGATTGTTTCCGCAGACCCTCGTATAGATTGAAGCAGACTCAGAGAAAGACGGGGGAGGTATAATAAGAGGAATGGAGATGGACAGCGAAGAAGACAATGAGGATGAGAAAATGAAGAGAAAGAGGATTGGAAGCAAAATGTAAAGAAAATGGGAAAGATAAGGAAGAAGAGGAGGACGTGGTGGTGGTGGTGGTGGTTGTGGTGGTGGTGGAGGAGGAGAAGCGAAGAGTAGTGAGTGCGACTTGAACGCGAGACAAAGCTCCGAGGAATTGTCTGACAGTTTAAGAGGCCAATAACATCTGCATCAGATGTAAGTAAATTAAGGCAGAACATAGAGGGACAGAAGGGGGGAGAGAGAGAGAGGGAGAAATAGGGAAGGAGTCAGTGATGCAGACATACAGACATACAGAGAATAGAACAAGAAAAACAAGAAACTAAGAAATAGGGAGAAAGGGAGGCAAGGAAGGAGAGAGGGATGGAGGGAGGAGGGAAGGGATGAAGGTGAAGGAAGGAGGAAGGGGAGGGAGGGAGTCAGTAATGCAATCATATAGATATACAAAGAAAAGAGATAACAGAGGATTTAGAGAGGCTTAGAACATAACCGACACAAACGAGATGCAAGGAAGCAATACAAGAAGACAGGACAGACGGTGAGGCCAGATTAGAAGAGAGACGACAGAGAAGAGAAGGATAAAATGAATGATGAGTAATCAAGAACGAGCATCCTGAAGATAAAACGGGGCAGCTGGGAAAATGCAGATTGAAGGGCATGTACGTACAGAAAGCATCGACCGTTGGCTAAATTTCTAGTCAAATTAGCCTCCGTCCGACAGCAGAGCATGCAGGTCCGGTCGTAGCAGCCGATCCTCCTCACGGTATCCTCATCCTCCTCTCCGTCTCACGAACGACGTCGGCAAAGTCCGTTATTTCAATCTGGGCGTCTTTACTCCTCATTCAAGTCCGCGTTCATCACGTTCCTAATTGTAGTCGTCTGGATTTGCGGACGGGGGAGATGGTCCTGCTGCTGACGCTGTCGGACGAAAGTATAATTACGAAAGGGGAAGTTGCCAGCGATGCAAGGCGAGGAGAGACAGGCGTGCAATCCGTTTCAGCTCAAAGCGGTGAGAGAAATGGTCTCAACGTGAACGTAGGCGTTGATTGGTCGCCTTTCACGGATGCCGACGGCGGTACCTGTTAACCCTGAGTTAGTACACATTTACAGGAATTCGTCTGCTTGCGCACACAAAACCTGTGAACACCACAAGTGAGATGCAGGAGAGGCGCTCATTTCCTTTTCATTAGGCCCTTAAGCCGACAATGAACGAATCCCAAGGTCCAGTACAACGCAGGACTCGCCGTTTGCTTCCCAGCTTACACCGGTACCTAATTATACTGTTTGGCGAAAGAGGCACGTGTGCGCAAACAACTTGCCCGGGGTCGTCACATGGAGTCGAACCCACAACCGCATGATCAATGATCAAACGCATTACCGATAGACCTCCGCTGAACACAATCGATTACTCAAACACGAGCAACATTACTGTATAGGTTTACAAGATGCAATTGATACGTTAATGTAAGAATACGTTAAGCTTTCTGTATTCATATGATATCATTCTGCCTCATATCTTATGCTGAATTACTGCGTAGTATAGTATCGTATACCATGCGCACAGATGTAGACCTAACACGTGCATGATTTGCATGGGGGATCATGTTGGTGGTGGCCATGTAGAGACCAGGATTAGGCCTATATATAGACAGATGAAGTCTAAAAGTAGTAGGCCTACAAAAAACGAAGAATGGCAAAGATTGAAATGTTGACAACACAATATGATGAGATGCTGTAAAATTTACGACAGGAGGCAATAGTTTGTTCTTTATAGAATAGAACAAGAAGAACAAGAACAAGAAGAACAAGAAACTAAGAAATAGGGAGAAAGGGAGGCAAGGAAGGAGAGAGGGATGGAGGGAGAAGGGAAGGGATGAAGGTAAAGGAAGGAGGAAGGGGAGGAAGGGGAGGGAGAGATATAAATTAACAAATGTAATACAAACAGAATATGTGAGATGTATATATATATATATGTATATATTTAGAGTGGCCAGAGCATACTTTGAGCAATATGTGATGGCGCCCTTACAGCGTTTCCTGAAAAGCGGGGGTGGAGACTGGAGACTTTCCAGAAGCGGTCATTGTGCAGAGGTGTGTAACAAAGCCTTAACCCGCAACTGCTAAATACAATCGATTGATTGGAAATGTGCGCTAGATAAATACAAGAAAATCAATTAACAAAATGAATATTGCATTCTCAATGGGATCAATTCTTCAATAATCAAACTTTATTATCGTTGTCTTATAGTGCCTGTATGTGATGCTGTTATGCTATTAAGCAACAGTGAACATTCTATGTATTTTTTTGTAATGCATGCCGCTCTAAGCAAAATATTGGGCTGTGCGTGATCGGCGTATCCGTTGATAGCATACGACCAAGACGGCTTAAGCCGGCACACAACTCTCGTGCTAACACGAGCAGCAACTGCAGCATCAGCAGCAGCAGCAGCAGCAACAACAACAGAAGCCGAGGAGACGGCAATGTCAAGAGACTTTTCCGATGTACCAGCGACGCAATACACGCCGTCCTGTATATGGTCGAGACTCTTGACCAGGAATTTATAACCAACGAAATGCTGATCAAAGACCGTCGCCGCTGAGGACCGCATGCAATACGGTTCGTCTTAAACCTACGCTTTCGGTTTTACATCTTACTGCTACCATGACGACAGGTAAGTCGCTAGGACAATGCTCTACGACTTCAGAAAAGCATAAGAAAAACATCCTATTAATTACATCTCAAGATAAAACGGAGGCATCGAATGGAACCGAGCGCAAAAAATGTTAAGATCCTGCAGATCTAAGGTAAAACCTCATGAGTGGGAATAATGTAGCATCTCTTGCAGTCAGGTTTTCCATCTCCCCTTATGTTTCTTTATCTCTCTTTCTGTCTGTCTCTTTCTGTCAGTCTCTGACAGCCTTTCTTGTGTCTTCACGTACATTATACATAAAGTTAACCATATTTTTCTGCGCATTGTACTGGAAGAAAAACTGTTGTGCTCGTCTGCATCGACGAAGGATCCGTAGGCAAACACATCTTCCTTCAGTAGCTTGGTGGCGAGCGGTGCTATTGTTCGGCGGCTTAATCTTCGGTTGGTTTAGGCCTTCTCTATGGCTCCTGCATGGGTCTAGAATCGTCCGAATGATAAGAAGGCGTACTTCTTGTACCAGGTATATTAATGAAATATGTACAACTTATTTATGGAGACTTTCACAATACAACAATTTCAAGAGTGCATGATTCGTTTCGATCATGACTACGTATGGTCAACCTGCTTGTGAGATGCACAAGTTAATTAATCTTCGGCTCTCCGGTTGTTGCCCGCTTGACCGTCGTTTTAGCGAATTTTCTTCTGTCCCACTTCGCCCACTTTTAACTTCTTTCATTTCCCTCCAATCTTTCACTTCCACCTGCCAATCAACCATCTTTGCCCCAGCCACACTACAATCAGCGGACCTCGGTCTGTCCGTTCTTCGCATCTGCTTTTCTCGGTTTCCTTGAAGACCTCTGTCCATGCTGCACGTTTTCTTTCTGGATCCCATTTTGTGACAGTCACGTGCAAATTAGTATAATTCTGATAAGTTAAAACAAACGAATATAGGTGAAATAAACTAAACAGCAAATGTACACTTATGCTAAAAACTGATAGCATCGTAGTCTTGCCAACATTTCACAACAAGCAGTGCTTAAGAAGTGGTTCACAAATTCATAATATGAATAGTAAATACGTTAAACTAGCTTCTCTATTTTCTGTGTTAAGATTCTCCATTGTGCATATTCAGTGCCTTCCGCAGTTTCATCGGATGTGCCTAAGAGCGTCAAGGCGTCTGTAGAATCAAATACAGTCATGTTCGTTGGTGGTTATTTTGCAGTTGCATGCCATAATTCAATAGCATAGCGCGTTTATGCGGTTCTTTAAAGGCGCCATATAAATAGCCAGAGACATGTATATATACCTACATATATATATACATACATACATACATGACGCTCTGACCAGTCTCAGTTACATGCAATCGAGATTCTTGTCTAGCTCCTCTGCATGATTACCTCGCTCAGAAGTCACAGTACGTAGTATATGTCGGATATGCGAACAGCTCTGCTGTATAAAGTCGTTCGGCGAAGGCTGCGATGGTTTTAATCATGTGGAATGAAATCTTGCATGCAAGACATGAAGCCAACAGTAGCAAAGGAAGATAAAGGCCACGTAGAATAGACAGCATAAAGGAAGACTGGAAGAAATGAAGAATATTAATCCCTTGCCTCCAAATGGTAATGTCAAGAAATGCCCGACTGACTGACTGACCGACCGACCGACTGACTGACTGACTGATGATGATGATGGTGGTGATGATGATGATGATTATGATGTTGATGATGATGATGGTGTAGTGCAATGTTCCGTAATAGTGCCTGATTGTCTGATGTAGTGTGGTATGACGTATTGTAGCCAAACGCTTAGAGTGGCACATAGAGTTTAAATACTTCAATGGCGCTCCCACTTGATGCGGATATATATATATTATATATAATAATATACAGATGCAAAAAGTGCATTTCTTACACCAGTAGTAGCCAGCAACGCAATTCATAATCAATCCGGAATAAGCCGACATCTTAAGGCGGCTCTTAAACATATCAGTGTTGGTCGTCTCCTGTTGGGGAAAGAATCGCAGGCTGTGCCTTTAGCGGCTGACTGATCAAAACCCAAAGTAAACCTCTTATCGTCAATTACTGGAGTGAGATTTGCATTTAAAAGTCTGGTATTTTTTACCGTTGCAATTTATTGGAACTATTTGCCCAACTGTTTGCGTCCAATGTCGTTGATACTAGTCAGAGGCGGTGCCAGGAATGTAAGTTTGGAGTCTAAGCCCCGAAGTGCCAAAGGTGGGGAGGAGCTTGCATAGGATCAGCTGACAGAAATGCTTTCTAGAGAAGCGAGTAATCCATCGCCAAAACCCAACGAAATATATGAAAGGCTTAGTACTTCGAATGTACAAATTAACACTAAAGTGCAAGGAATGCATTGAGTATGGCCTGCACGGAAATCAGTACCCAACTGAAGACAATGTCTCTGACACTAAAAGTTATGCCTACGTGTCATTTCTGTTATCAGCGATCTATAGCAATCACCAAAGACCATAACTGAAACTGAAATCATGTTGGCTATCGTAACAGAAACAATTCAGAGCTGTTTAAAGCAGTCCCTGCGATGGGCCTACCATGGAATGTCGCTGAATGATGGCATATATTGAAATGACCAGCATTTAAGCGACGTGCTGAGTCACGTGCTCCATCTGCCGTAACTGAGGGCGCGAGGGAACACTGAGGATGATGGTTCTTGATCCATTTTCTACACTGATTCTTGGAGAGACGAGAGCAAGAAAAGGGCGGAAGGGTGGTATATCTGCCACCCTGCTTGATAAGTACACATGTCAATATAGGAGTTTGAAGTTCCTTACAGCCCAAAGGAAGACGACATGGCGTAGCATTCTTAGTCAGTCAGTCAGTCAGTCAGTCAGTCAGTCAGTCAGTCAGTCAGTCAGCCAGCCAGTCAGCCAGCCAGTAAGTCAGCCAGCTCCTGACGCCAGTAATTTGAAGGCGATGGGTGCAAAACAATTACCTCCATTCTTCCAGTGATTTGTGCTCTTGTTGTGTTTAGTTCATGTCTTACTATGTCTTCATTAATACTTTCTATTGCTACAGTTTGCTAGTGTACATGGCAGCATGACAGTAAGTAAGACAAATGCTTACTCCGATGCACGCAAACAAACCAGAAATACTGCATAGACAGAAAAACAGACGTCTCTCGTCATAAATTCTGAAGCATTCGTTCTTTCTGTCCCCATCGACCGAAAGCGAAGAAGTCGCGAAACACAGCGAGTTTTGTCATTTAGGGCTGAGTCCAGGGACCGTGAAGCCCTAGACGGAAGGAAACTATAAAATAGGAGCCGCTTAGGGGTGAGTCCAGGGACCATGAAGCTTTAGATGGAAGGAAATTATTAAACAGAGGCCGCTTATGGCTGAGTCCAGGGACCATGAAGCCCTAGACGGAAGGAAACTATAACATAGAAGCCGCTTATGGCTGAGTCCAGGGACCATGAAGCCCTAGACGGAAGGAAACTATAAAATAGGACCCACTTAGGGGTGAGTCCAGGGACAGAAGGAAACTATGAAACGATTTCTGCGATTCATCATGTTTGAAGTATACAGATTACCTGAAATTTATAAAAATGTACAAATTATCAGAAGTATTAGCTGTACTCTAGCTATAGTGATGCTAATACTAATGAGACTACAGCCAAGGGAAGGCCGGCAGCTTGTGTTGTTATGCCGAAAGCAGGCGCAGTGAAGTTAGACAATGTTGAGTGTTTACTCTTAACACTTTGATGAAAGACGGTCCATAGAACGCCACATCACGACTCAGCTCTTCATTCTTTCAAGGTCGGTAAATGAGTAACCACGCAGAGTCTAACAGACTTCCTGTTGTTGGATTGCTATGGTCGTGTATGCACCATAGCCGAATGGTCCTTCAACCACGGGACAACGTTTCTGAGGAGATTCAGTGGGTTTAGGCCAATTCATGTGCGTTGGCTGGTTTTCTATCTCACCTAGAAATTTGAATTAATTTACGGTTTACATTGGGTGCGTTATCCGTGGACGCCTTTCGGTTGCAAATGCTGAGGTTACCCAGTTTTTAGCTATCTGTAACCTTGCTCGATACTTAAAAGCAAAATATTCAGCCTGTAAAATACAGAATACACCCGCGCCAATAAGACGAACTACGCATGATGCCGTGATCCCGGGAGAACCCGGATGTGACACATCCAATCATCGGCTCGTCTGCAAGAGGTTGTGTCGTCGATGATGACGCAGATGGACCAGAGATGCTGTTGCGAGATACGGTCCCGCCTGGAATACAGCGGAAGAGATTCATTATACATGCATCTTTCATATATGCTACCGGGAAAATCTTCCGGACCTCGTTGCAGAAACAAATTGATCGACTGCGTTTTCCATATGGGACATCGTGTTCGTAGGCTGTCGGAAGATCAGCATCTAATCCGCGCTGGATAAATTTCAATGGAAGTTACAGCGCAAGTGCAAAAACTAAATGCCTTTGAGAAAATTATGGAATATGAGATAAGTTTTAATTAGTTAGTTCATGTTTGTATCGATTTATGCCCCGTTCTTGTTGCGGGCGTCGGGACCTGTGTTATCTGACTTCGTGATCTGTATGGGCACAGCGGGTTTTCCCCACCACTATCTCTTAATTTATGGTTTTAGCTCCAAATTAATATGACTGGCGCTCCTCTATTTGTCTGTATTCATGAATAGCCTATGAACTGAAGAAGTGGTCGGTCTTTTCTTATTTAGGTCACGCCTTCTTACTTGCTCGTTTTCCTTATATTTTCAATTTCTGTCACTATATGGTTATGGATGCCTCATTACACGGCTTGTGCTTATATTGTATATTTTAATTCGCTTCTTACTGGTAGCACAGAGACAATCATGCAGAAACTCCAAATATATATCAGAACTCTTTGGCCAGACCCATGGGTGATACGTCAAAACATGAGCATATAATTCTTGTGCTTATATTAGCTTCCTGTTCAGCAAAGGATTTGTTTTAAATTGCGGCTTATAGTTTATGAAACATTGAACTCTGGACAAACACGATACTGTACTTGAAATTAAACCTCAATCCCAACACCTATTAGTATTCAACCAGGTCATCTGATTGCCTTTATCTGGTTGTGCCAAAAGCTAGAATTATTCTAGGTGAACTAGCTTTTGGTTGCTGGTCATAAATTTGGAAACGCTCTTTCTGCATCTGTTCGTTCTGCTCTGTCTGTTTTGTCCTTTCTGTTTCCACTTAAGACTTACCTTTTCAAATTAAATAGGAATCACCTTTGGGCGGGTCCTCGCCCTGTTATACCTGAAATCTTGGCAAATTAGCGTATGTTTGCATGTATATGTGTGTGAACATGATTTTTTTCATAATATTTTAGCATGTTTTAAGCGCGCGTATGTATTGAAAATTTCCGTTACATCATGCCGATGAGTCATCGTGTTGATGACTTGTTTGTGTTTCGCTGTCGAATGCGCCGTGAAATTTTTCACGACATAGGTGGGCGCTTATTTTATCACGTGGGCTCTCGCTCGGAAAATGAACCGCTTTAAACTAGTCTGAACTGGTCTGCTGTCGTTGTGGGAAAGAGTCTATAAAAATAGTCGCAAAATGCATTATTGAAAAGAACGCGAAGATTTTATACCCGTAGTCTGTCGTGTGCTAAGTTTAAAGTTTGAGTTACAAGTGTGGATGATAGATTCGTGCGTTTAGCAACCGTGACGATTCAAGTACTGTTGCGATTGAACATTTTGTTTGATCACTATATTATCGAAAATCAAAAGACTGTGTGTCTTTTCTCAAGTTTACGTTAGGCTACAAATCGAACGTGTCCAAGGTTTGAAGCGAAAGAAGTCAACGTCAACTTGGAGCAGCCTAAGAAGAGAATATATACGTTCGGAAGACAAGTTAAAATACACGAACTGTATTCTACAGCATATTTTAATAACGTGATTATTAATTGTGCTCAGCCTAAAGAGTGCGTTCGGTGCACAGTGTAAAATAATTGATTTTTTGCTTACGTTGCAAAAATATTTCTTGACATAAGGTTGAATAAAAGTTACTTATGTAAGATAGAATGTTTGACGGCCAAAAAACAACCAGATTAAAAAGCTTGGCACAGAGCGGCCTGTACAGGGCTTAATTGAGAGTGGCTGAAAGGCTGAACAGATAAAGAAATGTGTTGGTAGCGAAAGAGTGGTTTAGGGGAGCCCATAGGGGACATGCGATTTTTTTTATTTATCTAGTGCGCACTAGATATTATCTAGTGCGCACTAGAAAACTATCTAGTGGCCACTAGATATTATCTAGTGCGCACTAGAAAACTATCTAGTGGCCACTAGATATTATCTAGTGCGCACTAGAAAACTATCTAGTGGCCACTAGATATTATCTAGTGGCCACTAGATGTTAACTATGGGCTTCCCTAGTGTTGCCTAAAGAAGCAATTTATAGCTGAGTGGGTGAAAGGAGAAGCCTCAGATAAAACAAGAAATACCGATTCCGAATCCGCAGAAAAAGCAAGGCAAGGCTGGCTGGAAATGCACAAACAACAAATTCAGACATAAAAGCTGTAGTTGGACCTAGAAAACAAGCGCAAATAGAAGCCGAGCAAAAAAGACTTGAAACGAAAGGACGTAATTACGATAGAGGACGATAGAACAAGAGGAGCGGAAGAAACAAAAGAGGTTATGGAAACAAAGGCGGAACAGCAAAAGAGGGGAGAGTAGACAGAGTTCATGCAGTAAACACATGAGGAGGAAAATAAAAGTAGGCTGGAAGAGGATAAAAGGCGGAAGAAAGAAGGGGAAGAACAGAAGAACTTTAAAGAAGGGGAGTCATTTACATAGAAGTGAAGACAACTGTGGATTCAGTGAAACATATTTTACCCAAAATACCTAGCATTTTAGCCAAATTACTCGAGAAATGGCATTATCGGAGTGAGCAGACTGTCACCGAGCCATAACAGTTATCCAGCTATTTCATTGTGAACATGATTCATGTCGTTTCATTATGTACGCAGTCGGCGGGCCATAGTTATTTCGTTTTGCCATTCTCGTTGCCTAGTAATGATCACTTAGTGACACTGTAAGCAACGTGTCATTTAATTGTCACGCCTGTGCATGGGAAACATGACATTAGCAAATTATCTATAATGTCACGTTCATGTGACAGTGCTGTTAGTCGGGATACATTGTCACCTACACTCTACTGCATTGGACGGTGAAATGATGCGGACCGGTGGACGGAGGGACGGAAAAAGGACGGTCAAACGGGCGAAAGAACGGAATAAAGGACTGTCGAAAGAGCGAAGGACGGAAGAACGGACGAAAGACAAAGGGCAAACAAACGGAAGGACGCAAAACTAACAGACGAAAGACGGTAGAACAGACAAACGGAAGGAAAGACGAAAGAACGGAGGAAAAACAGATGGACAGACAAATGGAAGGACGGAAGACAGGACGGACGAAAGACGGAAAGAACAAATGGACGGAAAGACGGATGGACGGATGAATTAACGCAAAGACGGATGACGGGAGGAGGGAGGGAGGGACGGACGGGCGGGCGGGCGGGCGGAAGAGGGACTGAGCGAGGGACAGAGAGAGGGACGGATGGACGGAGGAAAGGGCGGCTGATTTCTCTGACTGGAACAAAGAAATGGAGAGAAAAGGAGGCAGGATGAGAAGAAGAAGCATAGAAAGAGTGATGTAAAAGCAGGAAATGGTATCATTTCATTGCATTGTATGACGTTGAAACTAATACGATTATTTAACATCTCGTCAGGTTAAATTATTGACAAAGCAGACAACGTTGCTGTTGTTTTCGCTCAGACGAAGTTGAATCGCCGGACACCAGTTACCCTGACAACAGTTACCATGGATACGACGATTACCCTTCGCTGGACGACTACGCTGAGGCGCAATTCGCCGTCGCGCTGGTGCGCCACCTTTCGCCGATTCTCCTCTTGCTCGGCACCGTTGGCAACGTCGTTGCCATGGTGATACTGCATCGGTTGAGCCACGAGGTGTTGTCGACGTGCGTCTACCTGTCAGCGATCGGCTTCATGGACCTCATCGTCCTCTACGTCCACTGCGGCAACAACTGGCTGACGTCACTGACGGGCTTTGACCTCAACCTCGTCCTCATGAACTATTCGGAGGTTATCTGCAAGGCCTACCCCTTCGCCCTTGACTTCGTCCGCCAGATGGCCCGATGGCTTATTGCGGCCACCGCCACCGACGGAATGATCGCCGCCAGATGTCTCGAGAGGTACGATGATCCACTGGGGCTCAGACAGCTCGTTGAGCCCACTAAGGACCCCCGTTGTGCCACTGATGGTCCCCGTTGTTCCCTGTTGGTACCCGTTGTGCCCCTGATGGTCCCCGTTGTGCCACTGATGGTCCCCGTTGTCCCCTGTTGGTCCCCGTTGTGCCCCTGATGGTCCCCGTTGTGCCACTGATGGTCCCCGTTGTCCCCTGATGGTCCCCTTTGTGCCCCTGATGGTCCCCGTTGTGTCACTGGTGGCCCCCGTTGTGCCCCTGATGGTCCCCGTTGTGTCACTGGTGGCCCCCGTTGTGCCCAAGGTTGCCAGCTACGATCTCAGTATGGGCTCAACGAACGTGGATGTCAGGGCAAGAAGGTCAGGTTAGCTGCTGAAATGCAGGGTAAGAAGATAGGAGATGCTGAAGTAAGAGCAAGCTAAACTTAGGTTGTGGCAGGTAAACTAAGGTAAGATTAGATATATAGCAACGTTTATAGCCTTAAGTTTATAGTTTAAAATAAGGTGGGATAAGGCTAAGCCGAGGAAAACTAAGGTATTGTAAGGTAAGACAAAATAAGATAGTGTAAGGTAAGATAAGATAAGGTTAGCCAATGTAAGGTAAATAAATTTAAGGTAAAGTAAGACTATTAAAGGTTAGGTAAGGTAAGGTAAAGGAATGTAAGGTAAGAGGAGACAAGGTAAGGTAAGGAAATGTAAAGTAACATAAAGTAAGGTAAGGCAAAACAGGGCAAGGCAAGGTAACATAAAGTAATGTAAGGTAGGATAAGACAAGACAAGGTAAAGTATTGCAATGTAAGGTAAGATGAAGAAAGGTAATGTCAGATAAGGTAAAGTAGTGTAAGGTAAGGGGAAAATGAATGGTAAGGTGAGGTAAGGTATGGTATGGAAGGAAGTTCTGTAACAAAAGAAGAAATGGCACTATAAAAAAATAACATTCATTTATGTTAACGACTCTTATGTGTTACGATAATGAAACCCTATTTTCGTCCAATGAGATTGGACGAAGTGTGTTTGGTGAACTGGAGGCGTGATTCTACGATGTTTTAGGCTTCACGGAAAACACGAAAAAATTGCACGAGTGTCTCTATCACGCACCTCTTACTATTTCACGTTTCCTTGACTAAGCCTGATCTATGCAAGGAGCCACGTGAAGCGAGCCATTTCGTGTAATCTTTGACGTCTCCTTGTCACGCCAAACCCTATTGCCTGTGTTCCGAGTCACGAAGGAGGGGGGCTTACACATCCAAAGTTATTTTTTATCTCCTGTAGTGACCAGTCCAATAATATGTCCCTTCTGAGACACCGTAGGTTCGATGCTGATTGATTTTTAAGTAAAATTAAATGAAGAGTGACGTTCGATGCTTTGTTTCCTTTATTTGTTTGCTTCGTTTTGACGTCTACACCCGGCAGAAGCGTTTCGACCGCTCAATTATTGTATCTACACGTAATACCTGGCTGACAGCCTGATTTCCGGTCTCTTTGCGGCTCTTCCGGCTTCTCGCCTGCTGCCCCCTCAAGCAGCTTACGGCAAGTTAAAGCACAGACTGACACTGTAATGCTGAAAACAGGCAACATTAAGGTGCATCGAGCACTTCAGTGATTTTTCTGAATGGGGACATAAATGACAATAGCCATCGTGTACCTTAGTTAGGAGCATCTACCTTAAATTCTGATTGGAGTATACATGCCCTATTGACCGAGTTGATGTTCTTAAATGTCTGCCTGCGTGACTGCTTGCTTATCTGTCTTGGTATTTGTACTGGGTATGGAAGTGTGGGTCGCGGTGTGTAGTGGTATGGTCTGTGCCTCGTAATCGGAGGGTCGCGGGTTCGAAACTCCCTCAAGCCACTGCGTAGCGACCTTGGACAAGTTGCTCATCCACAACTGTCTGCGAGGAAGGCAACGGGAAACCACCTCACTCATTTTATATGACCCCAGGTGGTATAAAGCCAATTGGGCCTGCCCTCGAGAAGAGAGCTCATCATCATCATAATATGTATATTTTTGGTTGCCTTACGTATTTTTGTGACATGTCTGCCTCTTTCTGCGTTTATGGCTATGTCTACATATCTGGGTAAGTCTTTCTGTATCACTTGTAGGCCTATATGTCGGTGTCTGTCGCTGCCCTTCCGTTTTTCTGCCTGCATGGTTATCTCTTCAACTGTTTCACGTCGGGTGCACCTTCTGTGTTGCGTCTTCATGCATTTTGGAAGCATAATCTCGATTAGCAAATCAAGAATATGCAGCCAAACGGCGTATTTATCTTGCGCTAGTCTAGTACGATGCGCCTCACGGTGGCGATACCCATTAGGGTTGGATGGTCCGAAATCTCCCTGCTATGCACGCGGTTTACCCCTTGAATTCTTCGAAAGTCAAACAAATTTACATGCAAAAGTACTACTTGCATGATCCTCTCACGCCACGGACTGAAACTAGATTCGCAGTCGTAGAATAATAAGGCTAATACTACTTACCTCTCCACGCGACCGGGAAACACCCTTAACATCCATATGTCTGTCCATCCACCCACACGTCCATCCATCCATCCACCCTGAAAATGCCCTGTGCCTCTAGGTAGCAACATGAAAATCCTAATGGTAACTCTTCTGTTCTACCAGTTAGTACCCTGGAAAGTAAGTCTTGATTGTAAGCCTCCCCATTTACCGCTGACCTCGCGCCTTTCGACTATTGGCTTTGTTTATGTAGCACCTGTGTGAATTTCAGCGTTCCGAAGAGGTGCACGGTGTCTCGTGCGAAGGCCGTCATCATGTTCCTGACGGTTCTTCTGGTCTGCGTCAACATCCACTACTTCTGGACTTACGAACTCATCAGCGAGGTCTTCATCGAGGTCACTTCGGACGTCCGGTGCACCTTCGCCAAGCACGGCCACCAGCAGAGCGAATTCTTCCAGGTCCAGGTCTGGCCCATCCTCCAGATGTCCGTCGCCGAGATTCTGCCCTCCATCTACGTCACCGTCTGCGTCGTATCGATGCTGAGGTCCTACTTCCGCCACCGGAAGCACGACGACAGCGCCTACCGCATTTGGAGCGAGCGTTACCTCATAGATCCTCGAGCTGTCGAGGACTTCGTGATGACCTCCCTCGTACTCAGCGTCCTCTGTCTTCTGCTCACACTGCCCAAGTTCAGCTCAATCGTCTTCAGCTACGTCGTCGAGCGGTACGGCTGGATCGAGCAGACGATGGATTATTCGGCCAAGAAATTCCTAGCGTCCACTATCTGCGATTTTGCCAATCATGTCTTCTGCAGCTGCAAGGTCTTCGTCTACTTTTCGACGTCGAAGAGATTTCGAAAGGAGTGCCAACTGATGCTTGGACGCTGCCGTCGCAAGCATCGCACGAAAACGCAGCCGAATAGCCTATTGCTGTCAGTTATCGAGTGCGACCACTCCTAATCATTCATAATCATTCCTAATCATTCCTAAGCATTCCTAGTCATTCTTAATTATTCCCAATCATCCCTAGTCATTCCTAATCATTTCTAATCATTCCTAATCGGCTGCAGTCATCCCACTCGAGGAACCTATTTTAAGATACGCAGTTTATCAGCCTTATCTTAGCATTTTAATTGTCTGGTTTCGGTTTAAATTGGTAAATATTTAATTGTCTAACTTTAGTTTAAATTAGTTAGACTTATTTGATAAATTGACAGAATTGGTTTATAACGCAGAACGGAGCTACGTGCCAACAGTACTAGGCCTATAGTTCGGGTTGATCTCCATTTTCTTATTGCTTAATTAATAGAACAGTATAAATAGTTACTGATTATAGCATTTTGACAGAACATAATTTTAGTTTAAGGCAGTAGGAATGGATCTAATGTGTGTGACTTTAACACTGGATTAGAGAATATGGCAGGAATTTAATTCTATCTTGGGTTAAATTTTTCTTCCGGAATATTCCAGTTTTTAATGGTTTATTTTAAGTGTTTACAAAGCCTTATGCCCATGTTATATTAACTTGCGCTTTATGATGATGATGATGATGATGATGATGATGATGATGATGATGATGATGATGATGATGATGATGATGATGATGATGATGATAATAATAATAATATAATAATATATAATAATAATAATAAAATTAATAATAATAATAATTACTATTATTTTTATTTTTTATCACATTTATTATTTATTATTTAATGGAAGCATAATTATTATGCAATACATTGCGTTATATCGCATCAAATTATATTTGGTTTACTTTATGAAGTTATGAAAATTGTAACATCTTAATGCTCGTGTCCACCTAAGTATGTATACACGATAAGTGTATCATGAATATGCTTGTGTGTTCATGTATATACTGATGCGTCGTTGTTTGAAATAAGTACACAAATAAAAATAATTAATACACTTGGACCTATTTGTCTCCGTTATAAGGCTCTGTGGCTACTTGGATTCGCATTATGCCAGTCACAGTGGACTAAATCTGTGAGCTTTTAGCCACACAAATGCCTCCTGTTGTTGGACATTGTTTTAAATGTGTTATGTGGCCATCCCAATCGAGCCTTGGCCATTCGATCTATGATACAGCCTGGAATTATAATACCAGACAACCATCCTGGGCGCCAGAGGATCCTCTTAAAACTGGTCTAAATGGGACGCAAACGGCATGAAATTGAATCTGCTACCGCAGGCGGATTGTAGCGCAGCCGATCCATCTGCGAACATCCACTGGAATCCATCGGGATAAAAATGCAAATGGTGGCAGAGACTACGAAGGTATTGCGGCTATATCAGATCATGAAATAAACAAAGCTTCGCAATTATAGCGCGCCTAAAGCAGCGTGAAGATTTATTGGAAGCATAATTTCAATCGCAAACCAGATTACAGAGATGTTGGTTCTAACAGCTTGTAAGGATTTTTCTGTGGAAATGTAGAGGTTTACGAAGTTTTACTGCCTCAGCGAGGTAAATTGCTAATGCGTTTGCTTTTCACCTCTGCATGGGTTTGAAATCCCGTTGTGAAAAATCCATAATTCACTATCAACAACTTACACTGCAAGTTGTCCATTTGTTGCACTGTTGCTATCATCGCTTCAATCGAACCTTAGCCTTGGACCACGCATTCGACGACTACTAATGATGGAGGAATGCAATAAATTAGCAATTAACTTGTATCACTATACTTTGTATTGCGGCTTTGAAGTTTCTATAATTTAACTATTCCTTTATTAGATGCATACAAACAGCTACAGTACACAGATAACTGTTATGTTATGTTATCGTACCTCTGCAAAACCTTTCGATGGTTTATGGTAATCGTAATTATAAAGATATTCATGATTTGCCTACTGCTATCCACTGTGCTGCGTCAGTAGCAGACAAACATATCAGAATACATGCAAGCAACATTGTACTGAGGAAGGAATCAAATATAAGATCCTGCTGGTGAAATTGACGTCTTTGGTCTCCTGGGGAGAATATCTTCTTCTTCTGGAATATCGGTAGTGTGCTGGAATGGATGTCTTTGTTATGTTTTGATAGGTATCTTTGGTCTGCAGGGATGGATATATTTGAAATGCTCAGAAGGATATCTGTCATCTATTTGGATGGATATCTTTGGTTTATTAGGATGGACGTCTGCTCTGGATAGTTTTCTTCGGTGCTGATGGATATAGTTTGTCTCCCGAAATGGACATATTTGGTCTGCTGGGATGGATAACCAGAACGCTAGGATGAAAGTCTTGCTTTGTGTTGATGGATATCTTTGGTCTGCTTGGATGGTTATATTTGGTCTGCTGGGATGGATACCTTTGGTCTTTCGTAATGGATATCTTTCATCTGTATGTTTGGATATCTTTGGTGTGCAGAGATGGGTACCTTTAATTTATATGGATGGATATAGTTGCTCTACTGGGATGGATATCTTTGATTTGTTTGGATTGATGTCTGTGGTTTGCTGAAATGGATATCTTTCATCTGTGCTGATGCATATCTTTGATCTGCTGGAATGAATATAGTTGGTTTCCTGGTATGGATATATTTGATCTGTTGGAATGAATAACCTTAGTCTGCTGGGATGAATATTTTTCACCAGTACCGATGGATATAGTTTGTCTCCTGTGATGAACATCTTTGATGTACTGGGATGGATACCTTTTATCTGCTGAACTTGATTTCTTTGGTATCATGGTTTCACGGGATGGATATCTTTCGTCTACACTGATGAATATAGTTGGTCTTCTGGAATGGAGATCTTTGGTTTGCTGTGATGGACATCGCTGGTCTCACTAGATGGATACCTAATGCAGCGTAGACGAATTAGACGACAGAACCATGTGTTACCGTATCAAGTCTGCCGGATCGACGATCGCTTCAGTCTACTGCCTGTGGGCGATCTGTTGATTCCTCGCTTTCGTACATCAGCGCAAAGTATACCTCGGTTCTTAAGACCATCGTTCTACGCAGCACATATTCACCTTCCCGAATGACTCCACTTACCTTTACTGACTCTTGACGATAGGTATAATATCGTTACTTTAATGTATTCCCCTGCTGGAATATGTAAGTACCACCTATTTTACGCTTATATTGGACTGGAATTAGATGGTCATGTCATGACTTGTCGCTGATTGGTGCAGTCACGTCCCGAATCTTCTACTTGGTTGATGTTTTGATGGTCACCGCTTTGGAAAAAACAGGCCATGGGATGGCCACTCAGCCCCCCGTCCTTTCAAGGTCGATAAATGAATCTCGATGCTAGTTGAGAGTTTAAAGGTGCCCTGTAGTTCATTCATGTACACGCATACATACATATGCATAGATGCGCACACACTTAATTAGTCATTGCCCATCCCTATTAACATTTTGTTCTTAGACGCTGCATCGAGGTTGAAGGATTTCTCGGATGAAGCGCCATCCATCCATCTATCCATCCATCCATCCATCCATCCATCCATCCATCCATCCATCCATCCATCCATCCAACTGTACATACGTACATACGTACATACCTACATACATACATAAATACGTACATAAATATATACATAGATATACATACCTTAAATTCTTACTTACTTACATATATACGTCATGCCGTAAACCCTATCTCAAGAGCAACTATGCAACTATATCCCAGAATAAAACCTGGAATCTGTTCGTTGGATTAACTGCTGCTTTTCAATCTTCCTCGACTAAGTCCGTGAGAAGTTTGGCTTTCGAAATTGCCTTGAAAAACAATTGCCATAGAAACGAAGGGCCCATGTATCGCATTTTGATGGCCTGCTTTCTGCGGAACTAGTAAATAATTTTGACACAACGTGCCAGAAGTTTCTAATTCGGCAGTAAGACTCGCCATGCTTTCGAATACTCCAGACTCTTTCGCCCGACGTATTCCAAGCCTGGACCACGTGATCGGTTTTAGTACTCTCGACCTCACGGGAAATTCTAAACGCGTGCAACAAATAAACGCAAGCATCCGAAGGCTAATGCTCCCGACGCCTTCAAACCGTTTCATGGCTGAGGTATGCGTATATAGATAGACTGTTTACCAGACTAACCGTGCATGCAATCAGTCTCGTATCTGAGTGTAAACGCAAGTTCATTAACACACATTATTTATTAAGTTTTAAACAAGATATTTATTGTCCAGTCTGTTCGTCGATGAAAACTATCCATATTTTCTAAAAAGCCTTAAAGAATTTCAACGTCCTGTGTTGGTCTCGAAACATGACTTTTTCAATTAGTCCTCAGGAGGTACCAAATGTCGTAAAATTTATGTCCTGTGTTTATCGACTGTATCTTAGCAACGTACAGTGTGAATTGACAGCTCTAAATGAGAGACCGCGCCGGCCCGCCCCCACCCAGCTGAGCCCTTGGTCATCAGGCACCCTAAACTTTATATGCCACTACTAAACATTTCAGTATGTTCAATAACATTTTAATATTTGAGTATTATTACACTGGCTCTATAGAAGTTATCGGATCATTATAGCATTATATCATTATTAATATGCGTTTTTATAAGGTCAATAGAAGATGAATGAAGCGACAAAGGGTCGGAAAAATTCCTATAAAGGAAAACTATCGTCGTAAAAATATGCTACACTCTAAAGATCATCAAGAATTTGGAAACACAAAATGGTCATTAGGGAGTCCTAATAACTAAATTATTCTTCAGAAATTTTGGCGATACAAAAGCATACAGAAAAGTTTTGGTGATTGAAAAGGTCATCAGAAACGTTCGGCAAAGGACTGCTTTCTTTTGCTTGGCCCCATTGCTTGTCAGCCTCTGGATCCGCCAGTGATCATGTGTGTAAGTATGCAACTGGCTATTTACATAGCGCTTTTGAAGATGCTCAAAGGCGCTGAAACGTGGCTACGGAAGCTTCTGCTCTCATATCGGAAAACCTACAACACTTCATCCCATCCTCAACAGTTCATTGTTGACTTGTGATTTTGACTTAATTATTTGCCAACACTGGTTGTCTATTTGCTTCATAAACCTATAGACAAAATCTTTACACAGATAAAACAATTTATCTAGGAATTACTTTATAAATAATTGTATCTGAACAATTTTGGCAGTTTCCAACCATTGCTGGACACCAACCATGAAGTGCTGGACATTCTCTTAGGTAGATCATAGGGTGTGTTGTGACACCATGACACCCCGGGCTCACCGCCTATGTTTACTATGTTCTAATGACAACTATAATCTAAATGCAAAGTCCTTGGTTTAACCTCCAAGACCAGCGTCAGTACGATAGACTATAATTATTCCAATCAAATGCCAACCGATTGATTTCATTAGATAGCAAAGAAGGGAGTCTACCGGGAAAATCCATTCATCGGGTAAGTAAGTCCTTCGTCTTCATATGTCAGGACTGAAATGCCACGGAAGACAGTTCCAGCATCTCAGACAAGCAGCTAAAACTAAGACAACGTCTCCATCGGTGGCAACGGTCATGGTAAGCATCCATGGCAGTCAACAGCACTTTAGTCTCCATCATCAATATTAAAATAATGAAATTGTAATAATGTTAAAATTGCATTATTTTGATAAAAGCGATGCTGATTATGACGACGACGATGATGATGAAGACGACGGTGACGATGATAACGAGAATGCAAAGGAGGATAGTTATGAAATAAATAAATAAATATTATGCATGCACCGTAAACATCTTCTTATTTGTGCCTCCTATAGCAGACTATTCGAAGCCTATAATACATCAGACTATTCGTATATTACCATGGTACCCGATCTAAAAATAGCTGAGAGATCAGTACAGCAGCAGGCGAAGTAATCTTGGTTAAATGTAGCAGAAGCAGCTTCATCAACCCACGCTTCCTCATGCACGCGCATGCGTGCCTGCTTTTTTCGTTGGTGCACATTATATATGCATATTTGTTCGCTTCTAATCTTAATGACCGTATACGCTGCCAATATATTATACAGAAGGAAATCTAATAAAATTGAAGCTGCTGTTCCATGCGAGTATCTATTTCATGTATTATGGCTGTGAATTTCGTGCATGGGCGTTATGTGATACAGACCTATAATAACATCTGCGTTTTATACGTCGGCGGTGATACGTATCTTCGTTATACAGATACATGCGTCGGCACACACACACACACGCACGCACACATGCACACATGTGCACACGCAAATCTATATATATATATATATACGCAATGCATATATATATATGCATTGCGCTTGGGAACCGTACTTGAATGCGTGGCTAATAAGTCACTGGCGTTCCAATTCCATCGCTCCTTGCGGTCTTATGAGAAGCTATGGCAGCAGAGGGTGTGTGTGGAGGGTGGTTGGCCTCATGGGATTCAAGATTGCCTTATAAAACCTGGAATAGTTCCCGACCTGAAAAAGCGCCCGTACGTGCATCTTCTAGGAAGGAAAAACGCAGAGGACTGAGCTGTCTGTGCCTCTGGCCTTCAGCTGCCAGCTGTTTAGCTTCCGCCTTCAGTTCCAAGCGCCTCATACCGTCGCAGACTTATTCCATCCAAGAGCTGTTCCATTCCAGACTTGTAGACGAGGTGCCGTATTCCTCCGAGATATCTTTCCAGTTTCGCCATTTGCCGATAATACATCTGTCGCTGCTGCTGCTGCTGACGACGATGATGATGATAATGATAGTAATTGCGGACTTACTCTAAGCGGAAAAGTAGCCGACGATAACTCCAGTTTAAGTCTTACGACTCCGCGTAAGTCAAATCCACAGTCGTTCACTAGATTTCATGCATCTATATTTCTAGTTGGTTTTTTTATAGTCATTACTTAGCTCCAGTATTTAAAAACAAGAAGGCATCATTTCTGCGTGGATGACTTTATCTTGATCTTCACGCGCTGACCGTCTCAGGAGAGGCTCGAACCCGTACCCTGCCATTCAAAAAGCAAGCGTTAAAACTGTCCGCAATCGTAACACGCAACACAAGTGGACTAGGTACGCGTAAACATGGTAATCGGCTATACGTTCTGAAAGGAAAACGCGACCCTGGAAGTTTTAAAATGACTGGTATAAAATAAAATTAATTAATTAATTATTTATTTATTTAAAACACTTATAACACGCTCAGCGTCAGTACACCTGAATCTGAGGCGCGGATGTATATTCGCTAGAGGCCAAGAAGGGATTTTGCAAAAGCAAGGGTGAAGTAGTTAGTCTTAAAAGTGATTTCAAAGATGATATCGAGTTTGCAAGTCGGGCCTTTTGTGGCAGACGATTGATCAAATTTAGATTGCTTCGCCTGTTTTAACACGTGCCCTATACTCGAACCACGACAGCGCTCGCCTTCCGTGCTTTCTCGGTGGCGCGTAAGAATTTCTGGAATTCGCTGCCGGCTTCTGTCTGCTCCGATAATAATTCTCTGATGGAATTCGGTTGGGACTCGGCTCTCGTATTTTCCATGTGATTTATCGGTTGAAGCCTATATCCAGGTTTCCAGCTATATCCTGGTTTCCAGCAGTTGTATCTCTTCAATCTAGGCAGGAATTGTTTTATAGGTTATGGAATGCGGGCTCATGCACTTCCAAATGACCTTAGACTATGCGTCATATTTAGGCCTGTTTGTTTATTTAAAGCACTTGTATCGCGTTCAGTGTCAGCACACCTGAATCTGAGGCGCAGGTGTATGTCCGCTAGGGGCCAAGATGGAATCATGCAAAAGCCAGGGTAAAGTCGTGAGTTTTAACAAATGATTTAAAAGATGATAGCGAGTTTGCAAGTCGGGCCTTTTGTAGCAGACGATTCCAAATACGGGCAGCTAAAGGCAAGTGGTCTTACAATTGTCCTGAACCTACTAAGTTCATGCAACAAACCAGTATCAGAAGAACGCAAGAATCTAGTGGGGCGATATTAAGACCTCATTAGTTGAGATAGCAAATTAAAATTACTTACTTATCTAAAGCGTGTTCCCTGTCCCTTAAACACCAACAAAAACACCAAATCGTGCAAGACACTAAATTATTCCAGCATCAGTATAGCGATTTATCAGATTCGTCTCATAACTGCATAATACATCGAAGAAATTCGTTGGCGTAAATATTTTGACCTGCAAGCTTTTTCATATGGAAAACCATTTATAAGTTTGGGCAAGACGGTAAGTCCTGCGATGCAGAGGCCCCGTGTTCAGGTCCTTGGAATTCGTTCGTTACCGGCTGAAGGGCCAAAGATCTGGAAATGAGCGCCTCCCATAAGTTTCATCATGGGACATATGAGCATTACTTTTTACTTTACTCATGGATTTACGATGCGACGGCAATCGACCCCATGCATATATAGAAGCAGCGAAAGGCCTCCTCAAAATAATCTGGAATTTTTGTCTGCCAGTTTTCTAGAGTCTGCATTGGACACGTGCCTCTGAGAACTTGGCGGACCAAAGGAACTCGTGATCCAGAAGAACGACTAATCGAGCTATTTATCCTAACGTATACGAATCAGAGGTCGTCCCCAAAACTCGGTCTCGGCAAGAATGGACGTCAGCTTTCTCAACGAACAGCTGGAAGATGAGAGGAAGATGGTCGCGCAGCTGCAGAAGAAAATAAAAGACCTCCAGGTTAGTTTCTAGCACCTGTGACATGCTAAGTTATGTCACGCCATGATATGCCTTACCGTAAAATACATATATGCCTTTAGTGAAGAGTTTCTTGGCTACATCAAAAATGCACTACCTACGATTTATTTTCTATATAATACTATGCAATTTTTTAGCACTACGGTATTCTTTATTACTCGATACGTATCTTGTTTGCACCAATGTAGCAATCTAAGATAAAGGTTTTAGGTACCTAAAAGGCGCTATATGAAGTGTCTCGAAACACGCACATACATACTGTAAGTACATACAAAGTAACGAGTGAAACACTAAAGCAAGCAATCTAATAAGCTAGAAGCAAAATCCAAGCAGTGTATTGTAATATAGACTGCACTATTATTCTTCGTTTAGTATGCATTATTTTATAGTGTATATTCAGTGTATTGCTATAAGGAAGTGAAACTTGGACGCTGCATAGACAAGACAAAGACAGATTACTGGCATTTGAGATAAGATGCAACAGAAGACGGCAAACGCTGAGGCGCGAAGACGAGTGGGTTGAACGAGAAACATCGTGCAGCAAATAATGGAAAGGAAACCAAATTTCATTGGACATATCTACAGAATGGATAGCATCAGGATGGTCAAATAGGTTATGTCTGGAATGATGGATGACTTGTGCGGGAGTGACGTGCACAGACTGAGACTCTTGGCACAGGACAGCGGAAATCTGCAGTAAAGATTGCGATCAGCAGTAACGGGACTTAAAGAAGAAGATATTGTATTGCAGTGTAATTCGTGACGTTAAATGGTCGTAGCTTGTAAGGTAGACCTAATCGTGATATCTGACATATACAGCGGCTAGTAGTAGTGCAACTGGTATTTTGCTTTGCGTCAACGTGGCTTTCTGAAGAAGACAGCGATTATGAACGATGAGCAGCATAGTCTTGCAAATGTGCAGTCGTGAGAATTTGGGAAGGCTGCATTAAAGAGGAATTTCATGAAGAAATTGACTCTGAAAATCCAAAAACTATATCAACTGAACTAAATATATAGTTGACGAGCTTTTCAAGTCTAGTCAGTCAGTAGTTAGCCATTCACTCAGTCAATCAGTCGGTCAGTCAGTCAATCAATCAGTCAGTCAGTCATTCCGTCATGCAGACAGTTTATTGGTCCGTCTGCCTTCCTAACTTGCTGCCTTTGATCGCGTTCTTACTTAACGTTTTCATTATCGTACTATTTATATTCTTTCATTTCCGTTTGGCTGCCTCCACAGTCGACTGCGTTTCTGTCTACCGATCCCCTTCTGCTTACCCTCCTCTGTTTGCCTGTCTGCCCGCTTCCTGTGTACTTGTATACTTGTTCGCCAGCCTGCCTGTCTATCTATCTATCTGTCTGTTTTGTTAATTGCCTAGATGGCTCTGTATATCTTCTTGTTGGCAATCTCTGCGTGTTAGTCAGTGTGTTTTTGCCCTGTCATTGCCGTCTCTGTCGGATTAGCATTTGATGCTGATGAGTGCATTCGCCTTGACTTATTACTCCACGGTTCCATCGCCTCCATTAATCTCGAAGAATGCACATCAAATAAGGTTCAGTCCTCTATCGAATCCTCTCTTCCTCCTTTCCTCCCTTCTTTCCTCCCTTCTTTCCCTACTTTCTCTCTCGCTCTCTCTCTGTCTCTGTCTGTCTGTCTGCCTGTCTCTGTCTCTCTTTCCTTTTTCACCTCTTCTTAGTCCATTAGTCTCCAATGTACGATCACTGAAACTCTTGAGGTTGGGTACGTTCTTCAACGCGCATCCTATTTATACAAGCACCACTTTCCCGCTTGCTCCATCTCTCTGTCTCTCTGTCTCTCTGTCTCTCTATCTCTGTCTCTCCGTCGCTGTCTCTTCTGTCTGTCTGCCTGGCAGAATGTCTGTCTGTCTGAATGTCTGTCTGTCTGTCTGTCTGTCTGTCTGTCTCTCTTTCCCTCACCAGCTCCTTATCCCAACCGTCAACTGTACCATAAATTTCCCTTCATTTCCTTCTCGGCCGCTGGAGGTCGTCAGGGCTTTGGCACGGCGCATGCGCTGTCTCCCATTCCTCGGATTTTTCCCGCGCGCGAGAGAGTGCGTAACAGGCGCAGACGGATGTAGGTGCGCGCCAGTTGTTCTTCTACGGTCCTGCATGCTTTCGATGGGGGTCCTTCCGCCAGGCCAGTGCTGCATGCCTGAGTCTAGGGTCGATATGCAAGGTCTCTTGAAGTCACGACCCACTGAAGAGCGATCTGATACACGAAGAACTGGCTCGGCGGACCTCTAAGCAAATTCTCGAGCAGCTGTGTCAGCCGTAGATAAACGACAAAGGCCTTAATCATTAACTCCTTGGATCATTACACGCACGCCTTCTCCCACGGACGGCTTTCTCAGCCAGCCAGCCAGCCAGCCAGGCAACCGGTCAACGCGGGGCTTGGCCCGTCTGCATGCCTGGCTGTTTAGAGCACCGGCCGCCAAAACAAAACGAATGTAATATAAACGAATCATTCTGTAATGCATAGTCATACGGCGTTTTTCATACCTATATCCAGACCTAAATATAAAAATATACTCACACGTACGTACATACATACATGCAAACATACATACATGCATCCATCCATACATGCATATAGTCAGAATTCATAAATATTTACGCATGGCCTTGATGGGAAGGTAAGCCTGTAAAGCATATAATGTTTTTATGCTCTTCCTTCCCTCCTCCTCGTTGTCCTCCTCCTCCTCCTCCTCCTTCTCATCATCATCGTCGTTGTCATCGACATCATTCTACTCCCTTAAGTCTCTCCTCCGCCACGTACTGCTGCCATCCGCATCATTTATCTCACACTGGATTTACCCAAGTCCTGTAACGACGCACTTTCACTGCGAAGTAGCGATAGACAGTTTTGTCTGATTACCAACTGACGCCACTCAGTGCTGTAACTGAGTTAATACCAGATTCAGTCTACAAAGCATTCCAGTCACAGTAGTGTCTGAACTGACAGGACATTACTTTTAATTATGCAATATATAATAACATAAATATACATAGTTATGCTTGTGTTCATAAATATGAAGCACATACTTGTGTATTTACGGATGCATATATATATATATATAACATATAGCAGCATATATGCATGTAAATATAAGCAAATATAACCATCTAAGTATACTGTAAATATTCGTGTATAGTGAGGTTCTTAAAATGCGCTATATAAGTAACCATACACATTTATGCATATTTGCACGCATATATAATTTCATACATGCGCGTTTATTATTGCATTGTACATTTGTGTATATAGGCCCAACTTATGCATATTTCTAAATGAGCATTTTATTGTATAGCCTACGCTGTTGTGGGTTTGATAAGATAATGAAGTAGACTGAAGTAAGGAAGTGGAGATGAATGCTAACAAATATATAAATGTATATTTATATAAATGTATATCCTGTAGGGTATATTATAAATACAGGAATTTCAGAAATTATATAAATATATAAATGTTAGACAAATTCTTTAAGATATGTGTTTGGGTATTCCCTTTGTGGGAATTTCCCGGAATGCAACCCATAATATCCTGCAAATGCACTTTTGCAGACCACCTGGGCTCGCTGTCGCCTACATTCGCGTCTGAAATCTATGTATGCATACAAATCATGTTCGTGCAATGCGTTTTTAAGGAGAAGCTTCGGTTCCTATTTCTAACTTAATAATTTCTGTATAGCTTTGACGACTAATGCATCAGGTTCCAGTCCATATAACATCCTCTCAAATCATTAACTGGGCGTCTTAAAAGGTACAGGTCTGTAAATAATAAAATAATACTCACAACATCAGACATAACAGCAGCCATGAAATCTAATTTGGAAACTTCTATAGCATTATTTATATGGTCGTTTCTACCACCACCACCACCGCCACCACTACCACCGCCGCCACCGCCGCCACCACCACCGCCGCCACCGCCGCCACCACCACCTCCCGCCACCGCCGCCACCACCACCGCCGCCACCACCATACTACCGATAACATGTGCATTTCACACAACTAATGCCACCATCACTGCCAGTGCCACCATCATCATCATCATTATTTAGCCAACTGCTTAATTTGTTGACTGTGTTGCTAATCAGGTACTAATTAATTTTTCAGGTTGCGGTTGGTGAACGCGAGGAACAAGCGGAAGCAGAAAGAGTTGGAAGAGCAAGAGTAAATGGACTGCAAACCAATTAAAATACAATAAATACACAACAATAAACATAATACAGTACTATAAATACAATAGAGTACAATATAATGCAGTAACATACAAATAAGAAATAGAAATTAGAAAACTGAAGTAGAGAAAGGCAACTGGGGCTAATGTTGTTTAAATTCACAGCATCAGTCGTTAGCAATCACTGAATACTTTGAAAACTATAAACGATGAAACGGATGAGGGTAGATAACTGGGATTCGTGCAAATTTTAGTAGAGCCATGGAGCCCAATATTGTTATCAGTTTAATATTTGTAGTTCATTTGAAGCAGGGAGATTGGTCTGACTGTAGAAACAACATGCGTCTTGCATCGCATTTCACATAAACATGCATATCATATAGTCAATATATATATATATATATATAGACATGTATTAAAGGTCTAGGTATGAACATTGCAATGTAACATAGTGAATTTATATGTGTGTATGCGATAAGTTTTTATAAATAATGTTCCATTTATATTTCAGGCTGAAAAACAACGCGCTGAGCTTCAGCGTGAACTCGATGAGCTCAGCGATCGCTTGGAGGAAGTAGGTGGCGCCACGCAAGCGCAGGTGAGTCGTCTTCAACTCTGCTTGCTCCAGATAAGCATGAGGCGCTATAGAAGTTTGGAGATTAAGTTGGGCTAGTCCGAAGTCAAAACTTCTTAGTACCCTAGTCATCAGGGTAAGATTTGTAGCCGGAAGCAGTAAGGGAGACCTCTGTGTGTGAATACAGGAGTAAAATCTACAGAAGAATATATCATCAATGATATTCAGCCTGAAACACTGGAAGGAAATTAGTCTTTAATTTGTTTCTAAATTATTGTGTGAATCCTGTCAACATGGAAAGTGTGACTGCGCGCTTTTTGAATTTTACTGTCTTGTTTTAAATATATCTATGCGGGAAACTAGCTAGATTTCATATTTTGAGAGACTTCCTTGATATTTAACTGCTACAGTGGCAGAGTTATTCGGCTTTAGGCTTTTGAACAATAAGTCGTCGTTACTGAAAGAGGAGGAGGAGGAAAAGGGCACTCAGGGTGAACGCAAAAGAGTTGGAAATTTGGACTCGACACGAAATTACAAAAATAGGTTTCGTTAAATGACCAACAAGCCACACAGAACCCTGAAAGAGTATGAATCTGTTAACGAAGATGAAGCAGGCAACAAGGTTTACCAATGAACTAGAAGAAGGAGGTCGATTCACTTCTAGATAAATGACATATTTTAAATGTTCAATGCCGATGCTCTTTCAGTGCTACACGATGATCTATCGGTATCGCGCTTGGTCCGTGGTCTAGCGGTTGCGGCTTCGCGCCTGCTGAGCGGACTCAATGTAACGACCCTGGGCAGGTTGTTTGCATGCTGGGAAGTAAACGGCAAGTCTTGCGATGGTACGGCCCCGTGTCTAGGACCTCGAGATTCGTCCACTGCCGAAGAGGGAGAAATGAGCGCGTGCCTCCCCTAGATTCCACTCTGCAAAAATGGGGCTGTACTTACTTTCATACTTACATAAAAATCTTAAAAAGATGAATATCAGTATAAAAATTAAAAAAAAACAACTGAACTTTTTTCCAATACAGATTGAGCTGAATAACAAGCGGGAGGCAGAGCTCCGGAAATTAAAGCGTGACTTAGAGGAGGCGCAAAGCCAAAGAGACATACAGTTGAATGCAATGCGAAAGAAGCAGCAGGAGTCCATTAACGAACTGTCTGAACAGCTCGACCAATTAAGCAAAGTCAAAGTCAAGTACGAATATAGCACACATTTAAATGAAAGTAATTACTCTAAATTAGAGCAACATTTACTAATTTTGTAGAAACGTACTATCAATTTTGTTGATACTAATCAACACAGTCACACATCAGAGTCGATGTGACCTTATCAATACAACACAACATGCAATGCAAATGAATCCTCTGAAAAACTACACGTTTAATACTTTGTCCCTCTGTGTTTATCGTCTATATTGTATCCTTGTCTCCTGTTTTTCTTTATGCAGGTCTGTACTGTCCGAATAATACAAAGTTGTTGTCTCTCCTACATAAATTTGTTTATTTGTATTTCTTATTTGTTATCCTACGACTCAATAACTAATTAATATCCTAAGCTCTAACGATCGGTCTCTTCTTCAGTCGGTCAGTTATTTAACCTTCAGTCCTTCTCTTAGATTATATATACACATAATATATATATATATATATATATATATATATATATATATATATATATATATATATATATATATATATATATATATATATATATATATATATATATATATATATATATATATATATATATATATATATATATATATATATATATATATATATATATATATATATATATATATATATATATATATATATATATATATATATATATATATATATATATATAGATACATAGTAATACAGTGCAAGTGAACATTTATAACACAGCGCTGTCACTCCAGGCTCAGTACGTTTAAGTCTAATGGGATTCATTGTAATGGATACAGGATCGAGAAGGAGAGGAATCAGCTCAAGGATGAATTGGATGACATCCGGGGCCAAAATGAACGACTCACCAAAGCCAAGGTAGGCCTATCCGAGTATCAGTGAGGAGTGCCATGGATTCTACAATATTGTGCTTACACTAAGAACACACAAGTTCGTATTATTTCCTGATGTGCAAGTATAGGCCACATTGAATGCTTAAGAGATACAAATAATGTAACTGCTAGTAACAAATATGAGTTGAAAAGTAAATTGATGAATGCAGTTTAGGCGAATGCATGTCATTTCTACTGTTAATATTACAAGTCAGTGGACATTTTGGCAAAGGAGCATGATAAATGTGCGATTACTCTACCTTTCCCCATTTCACTTCCCTTAAGTTAGGCCTACTTGCCGTACTTTGCTTGGCTTTCCTCTGCCATACTTTAGTTTGGCTTGCTTTACCTTATCTTATGTTACCTTGCGGTAACATAGTCAACTCTACCTTGATTTGCCTTACCTCGTCGTAACTTGTCTTACACTTTACAGGGTTCTTCAGATAAACAGTACAAGCAGCTGGAGGTCTCCTTTTCCGAGTTGACCGAAAGGATGGAACAGGCTCAAAGGGAGATTGCCGAGATCAAGGCACAGAAGAGCCACTCCCTGTCAGAGGTCGCCGACCTCACCCGCCACCTCGAAGAATCCGAGAGCCAAGTCAACCAGCTGACCAAGGCCAAACAGACCCTCTCGAAGAAGCTGGACGAGACAAAGGCCTCACTCGAGGAGGAAGTCCGGCTTCGAAACAAAGTCCAGGGTGACCTTCACACGGTTCAGGATGAGCAGACGAGGCTCAGGGATCAGCTGGAAGAGGAAGAGCGGCAGAGAACGGAGACCGAGCGCCTCTTGGTTAAGGCGCAGGGAGAACTAGCGTCAGCACAGCAGAAGTTCGAAGCACAGATGGCAGGAGCGGCCAACCAAGAGGTCGAGGAGGTCAAGCGGAAGTTGAACGCCAAGCTCCAGGACACCCAAGCGCAGCTCGAAGCTGCCCTCAGCAAGGCCAGCAGCACCGACAAGGCCAAGAACCGTCTGCAGGCGGAAATGGAAGACCTCTTGGCCGACGCGGAGAAGGTCAGCTCTGAACAAACGCAGCTCACGTTGTTTACTGACTAACTTAGTTACTTAGTAGTTAGCACAATCACTCATTCATTCATTCACTCATTCGCTTATTCATTCACTCCTTCATTCATTCACTAATTCATTGACATTTCTTTATACTTCACTTACGGACTGAGATATATAACTAGTTTCATTTAGTAACTAATGACTTTCGTCGAATTGCTGAGGAACTTAGGCTATTACTTTGGTATACTCGCTTATATATTGTTGTTGAAGGAGATTTCAATTCTTCACATGTGCTGATTCATTTGTAGGTTCAGATTCACTTATAAACAGATATTTACTTTTGTGTACTAATTTAGGAATTTTCTAGGAGGCTACATTTGTTATCCTGAGACAATCTTACCTCTGTAGTAGACAGCAAGTCATTATAAGTTATTCAACTCTAATCTCCAGAAATTCATAGCGCTGAATCTTTTGACCGGGCATTTCTTGACGACACAAGCATGTAAGAAAAGTTTATTTCTTCATCGCTGGCGAATAAACTTTCCTCAGTACGACTCTGATAAATTGCGAGACCTTGCATTACATTACGTTGTCGTTGACTGTAGGCTCGGGCGATTAGTACTCAGGCAGAGAAGAGGCAACGACAGTTGGAGAAGATGGTTGAAGACGCAGAGTCAAAGATTGTCGATCTCCAGTCAGAACTGAAGTCAGCCGAGAACGACTATCGAGCTTTGTCTCAGGATCTAAACAAACTCAAGGTCCAGCTGGACGACGCCGAAGGCGCCTTCGAAAACGCCAGGAAGGACAACAAGAAGCTCGCAGGTTAAAAACAAGTGGAGAGGAAATAACTTCACCTCTTTTAATAATGCAAAAAGTAGGAAGGTAGAAAGGCAGGAATGAAGGAAGGAATGAAGGAAGGAATGAAGGATGGAATGAAGGAAGGAACACAAAGAAGAAAGAAGGAAGGAACGAAAAAGGAAAGGGCAGAAGGAAGAAAGGAAGGAAGGAAGGAAGGAAAGAAAGAAAGTAGGAGTGAATCAATTACAACTTCCACGGTTCATTTCTGCTTAGAGATCGCAGGTAATTCTTCAGATGAATCCATCAGTCATCTGATAAATCAGTCAGATATTTTAACGACTCACTCACTCACTCGCGCACTCACTCAGCCGGTGGACATATGGTGTGTTAACAAATGCATTGCTTACTTACTTACTTACTTATTTACTTAGTTACTTACTACTTTCTTACTTACTTACTTGCTTCTTTTTCAACAGATGAAGTCTCAGAGCTGAACAGCCAACTGGCAGAGAAGGAACACAACATCCACGATTATCAGGCGCTTGTAAAACGCCTCGAGCTGGACAAGCAGGAGTTTCAGGCGGCGCTGGAAGAGGCCGACACTGACTTGGAGCAGGCAGAGGCTAAGGCCCAGAAGGCCCTACTCGAAATCCCAGACGTCAAGGCCGAGATCGAACGCCGAGTGGCGGAAAAGGAAGCGGACTTCGAGGCCACGCGGTAAGACGAAAACGCAATGTTAAACGAAGCCATACCATACTGTGAGGCAGAACGCTGAGCAATTTAGAGGTTCAAGTTATCTACATACTATAGCAAAGTGATCTAACGCTATTTTTTGTGATGTTAGGCCTGCATTCTTCCATTTATTCCCTGCCTTCAGCAGTTTTAGAACACTAGTAAAAAGTATACAGCCCGCAAAAGAGTACATTCTGTAGATTGTCAGCTCTTTCTATACAATGAATTAAAATACACTTTTCTGGTAATGGAGTAGTTAAATCTTCTGGCTGAAGCGCAAACATAACCACAGTTTGCGATATTTATTTATCTGACTCTATCACGAAATGTCTGGTTTACACGACGCACCGATATATTCGAACTATGGACTTGCGTTTATCTGCCGGTCATTGTTTCAGTTCAGGCTGCGCTAGGTTTGGCCAACCTTGAAGCAACGTTTCCTGGACTTGAAAACACTTTTCAGAATGCACTACGTCTTCTGTCCTGCCGATATCTACACGGGTTCGGCTAAGCATTGACTTGTTAGCAGTCTGCGCTTATCCTCTTTCGACTGTCTCTCTATCTGTCTCGCAGGTCCTCTGTATTCACCGAATGGCCAGGTTGTTTGTAGCGCCACCTGTTGACACCTTGTGCATTACGAACTAGACTAGGATCTCATGGTTTCTGCTGCAGCAAGAACCATCAACGCGCCTTGGAGTCACTCCAGGCCAGCTTGGAGGCCGAGACTCGCGGAAAGACGGAAGCCCTGCGCGCTAAGAAGAAACTGGAGTCAGACATCAACGAACTGGAAGCAGGTTTGGACGTAGCCAACCGCGGCAGAGCCGAGGCAGAAAAGAACGCCAAGAAGCTGATTCCGCAGCTGGCAGAGCTCCAACTGACCCTTGAGGAGGAGCGAAGAGGGCGCGATGAAGTACAGGAACAATTGGTGGCCGCCGAGCGGCGATTCAACGCCTGCAACGCCGAGCTCGAAGAAACGAGGGCGCAACTTGAGATGAGCGAGAAGGTCAAGAAAGCAGCCGAGGGTAAGCTGCAGGAGGCACTCGATCGGGTGGAGGAAGTCGGAACCTCCGTCATGTCCTTGACGGTAGCCAAGAAGAAGCTCGAAAGCGACTTTCAACTGCTTCAGGTTTGAATGCTATCAACTGCTTATTATGGTGTGTGATTAAGCTTACTATTATTGTTAACGGAACTAGAACGGATTATTTATCAGTTGTTTACTTTTCAACCAACTTGTATCTACATTACTTGTTACATCGACTTAGAGCAGGGGAACCAATTTTTAAACAGCAAATAATTGATTAATTTCATCGTTGCCTTTTGACAACACGTTGCCTGTCGTATCTACTTTTGGCTCATCTCCAGGCTGTGGCTAATCCGAAATTCAGCGGGGGCAGATCAGACTCCACCGCTCTTGTCCATATGTGGCGAGGGCGCCCAGCTGGTCTCTTCCAACCTCTAGGGAGGCTGGATATCACACATACACACACACACCTACATACACCTACACACACACCTACACACACACCTACACGCCTACACACACCTACACACACGTATATATAGCTCGCAGAGCTCTGGCATGGTCCTGTTTGCCGTAGCAAAGCACGACGTGTCCACGGCAGGCAGCATGTATTTCTGGAATAGGTGGAGTTTGGTATTCAACTGGTACTCCAAATCCTCGCGTTATGCTACCTTGCATTCCCGGGCAATGGCCACGTGCCGCCCTACTTCAGGTCCACTGCCACCAACCGCCTCAACATAAGAACCATAGGGGGAACCCATGAACTAGCTCTACCTGGTTTCCTGCCACCTGTACATGATCTAGTGTTGGGCACTGGTCCACTGTCTTCAGGAATTGTGTATTGGCCCGTTTGATTTAAAGCCAGAATTTATGTACCTCATGATGGATCATCTCCAAGTACAGAATTGGTAAGAGCGCTCGGCTTGTAACGCCGAATATGCAGGTTCGAGCCTCCGCTCCGACTGTTACAGTGTAGGAACCTTGAGCAAGTCCTTCACTCAAAATTGCTCAGCGCCATCGATTGATGCTTAGTCGTTATATAGTGGCGCTTAATAAATGCAGAAATAAAAATGAAAGAAATAAAAAAAACCAATTTGAAGAGCAAATAATTAAATACTTATATTTAAGGACTTTCACATGTGTATGCAAAATCATTTAATGGCGTATTATCTTTATAAGATTCATGCGATAACGAAACTGACTATAATGCAAAATTCACAAATTCTGTTGTATGACTAATTGGCTTTACTGTATCGTTTCCCTGGCACTATAGAATGAATTGGATGGCAATGCGGTCGAGTTGTCGTCTGCTGCAGAACAAATCAAGAGGTTAACTGCTGATGTTGCTCACGTGACCGAGGAGTTTCGTCGCGAGCAAGATCGATCCAGCCAGCTGGAAAAGCAGCGCGCGTCCCTCGAGGTCCATGCTCGCGAACTTCAGTCCCACATAGACGAGGTCGAAGCAGCGGCGCTCAAGGGCAATAAGAAGGTTACCCAGCGTCTTGAACAGCGCATCTCCGAACTCGAAGTTCAGGTGGAAACCGAGCAGAGGCGCTACGAAGAGTCACAGAAGACAATCAAGAAGCTGGATCGTCGAGTCAAGGAGGTTCTGACTCAGATCGACGAGGAGCAGAAGACGAAGACTGGACTTCTTGAAACCGTCGATGCTCTCCAGCAGAAGGTTAAGACGCTCAAGAGACAGGTCGAAGAAGCGGTATGCCATAGAAGCTTCGTCATTCTATTACACTCTAATATGCTTCATTCTCTGACAATGTGATTCTATAACACTTCTTTCTATTACGATGTGATTCTATTGCATTTCTTTCTATTACAATCTAATTCTATTACAATTCTTTCTATTTCGATGTGATTCCATTACATTTCTTTCTGTTACGATACGATTCTATTACACTTCGTTCTATTACGATGTGGTTGTCTGAATGCACGCATAATATCCGATTACATACACAGTTGAGAGGTTTCCGGTTTGACTCACATTTCCGATTGAGAGCAGGACTTGTAAACACTGGTTTTGTCCTCGGGCCTCTCATGCTAGGAGCGCCTTTGAATAAAGGCTCTATACAAATTGACAAATACAATACAATTACGTATGCAATGAAACTGTACTATACAAGTTCTCCTTTGAAGCATACTATGGCGTTACATAAAATTTTCGTCACCCTGTGTATACGTTGATGCAAAACTTCACTTGTCACTTAGCGGAATAGTAACTTGTCTCTGGTCATACATTTTCGAGTCGAAGTCTTGGATGGACGATATTTTAATAATTTATGACACCACTGCGTACGTTATTTATAGGAAGAAATCGCGACAATCAACCTGGCTAAGTATCGCAAAGCTCAGCAAGACTTGGAGGAAGCCGAGGAGAGGGCAGCCGATGCGGACAGCATCGTCGCAAAGCTGAGAGCCAAGACCCGAAACCCAGGCTCAATCACAATCAGTAGCTTTAGCCCAGTGAGCCAGCTATTCAGTCATTTTAGCTATGCGTTGATCACAATTACTGTCGTGATCGCGAGCAAAATCACTGTTATCAGTATCGTCATCATCATTGTCTTCATCATTGTCATCATTATCTAATCTAACTTAATCATCCTAAGTTCTCTGTCATCTCTACTTGCATGATGCCGACTTCATCAGTTCCTCCTCTGTCTTTCCTGCTCAGCTGCAAGTCTGATTACTGCTTTCTAAGGCAATGTCTTCCTCTTTCAGCAGCAAACCTTGACTTTTCGTAGCATTTTTCGTTGACTGGTCTGGCAAAGCTTGTCCTGTTTTAACGGCTTTGACTGCTTTCTTTTTAGGGCAAGAAATTGCGACGTGGTCCCGGAGGAATCGAACTAGACGACTATTGAGGCAACGCGCTCTCTACGAAGACGATAATATGAGACCAAATCGACCATTTAGTTCTTGCTCTCTCTTCGCGCTCCACAGCGTTTAGACTTGACGTTTAGGCCGACCGAAGCCTACACGAATCACACGATCTGGCATCTGAAAGGAAGAACTCCCTGTTTGTTTCGTGCACGTTTCGCTCACCAATTTCACGAATTCAGTCTGTTGTAGGTTTAATAATAGTTTTGTCGCTCGCTCTGAAAGTGTGATTTAATCACTCACTTTCTTAACTATTCGCTCGTCGCCGTTAAGAGGATTTTCACGCGATGCTTCCAACAGCAATGCTAGACAAATAGGCCTAGCTTGGATCAGTTAGTTGCAAGTTCTGTATTTAATGGCTTAACGTCGAATTAAAATTTTTCTGAACACTGCCTTTGATCTTTATTTAATTGCCTCAGTAGGCCTGTTTTAATGATCTGCAATATAGTCAAAAGATTACAATTAACTTGATTAATTTACTATTAATTCTAAAATCAATATCTGTATTATCAAACTCCGACGGAATAAACTTCCCAGGCGGATATAAAACCGAGTGCCTGCGGCTGCGACGCGTTGTGCTTCTCGCGACCTTCACCACGATGTAACTGTTTCCAAGGTCGTTTGAACCACTCAGGGCATTTGGCGTAGAGCCTACTGCGTGGGCGATAGGATCAGGGCACTGTGTTGTACGAAGGAAGGGCTGAGAGTCGGACAGACGGACACAAAGGCAGAGGGAAGGGGCGGCCGCCGTGTAACTTGGAATAAACAGCACAAGCTTTGAGGAATGAATGCTTGACTGCATCAGGCTTGGCGAGGAGGGTAGGCTGCTCACTGTTAGAGAAATTCTCGATCTTTCGATGGAAAAAAGCAGTGCAACATTTGGCCAGCATTTCTTTCGTGTACGATTTTTAGCTGTCGGCTGCCTCTTGAGGCAGCTTCGGTCTTGCCGGTCAAACGAGGTCAGAGTAAATTAGGCTCAGGGATTTTATTTATTTATTTATTAATCTATTTATTTATAGGCCAATATAAGATATGCCTGCAACTCGTTCTCAAGGGCGGCAGAATGCAATGAATGCATTGCAGGCTCAGAAGAATGATAGGCAGAAGAATGATAGGCTAAATAATAGACAATGCATGAATATATTATATATATATATATATATATATATATATACATAACAATAATAATAATAATAATAATAATAATAATAATAATAATAATAATAATAATAATAATAATAAGCAACTTCTGATGCGCCGGTGTCTAATGCAAAAGGTATCAACCGATGGCACACCAAAACCAAGCCACAGAAGATCAGTCCGCAAGACAGAGAGGCAGATAGAGGCCCCTGGAAAATATATTATATATATATATATATTTATATATTATTTACATTAAATTCGTGCATTATCTATTATTTATTATTCGTCAGCGTCCCTGTCTCGAGCCAGCCAGCCCAGCGACCATTGGGTTCTTCCGCCCATGGGGACGAGTTGCAGCCATATCATGCCTTCTCGTGCATTAGACTGTCCTTCTGGAACCATCGACCACGATGTCCTTTGGCCAAAGAGACAGCTCAAGAAACATTTTAAACCTGTCTCAAGTCACAGCTTTGATAGCTCTTTTTCCAGAGGCCTAAAATGCGTTATATAAATGACACGATAAATGCATACATATATGTGAGCGACAGATAAACACAGAAGAACAGAAAAGATATGTAAAGAACAGACAAGACGTAGTGGATTCACATTATATGATGGCAGAGACTTTGCGTATATAAAAAGAAGGAAGTGGTTTCTTCTTTGAGTGAAAGACTTGCGTAGAGATTGTAAGGGATGAGGTGTTGCTGAGTTCGTATGATGCGTCAGATAATTGTCGTAATTCTTGTGGGAATTTATTCAAGAAGGATGGAGCAGCTATGGCTATGGAGTGATTTCCAAATTTTAAGGATGAGGCGACGTGGATGGGGTTCAAAGGAGTGGTTGGATTGTGAAAAACTGACAAAGATAGGAAGGTTGGGAGGATTGAAGTGTATTGTAGGTAAGTGATTCCTTCAGGTGTTTTAAGCCAGTAAAGTGATTTGAGAGCAGGAGCGATGTGATGGTGTTTTGGGGGGGTTGGTTTGGTGACAGCTGATGATGATCCAGAGTTAAATAACATCTTTTAGCATCTCTGGTCGTTGACGTCTTTAAAACATGCGGTTTAAAAAAATAATTCTCAAGGTTTGTGTTGAGTTAGTTTCTGTTCGTCGTTTTCACGTGGTTGTTTTCAGGTGAGGTTTTCTCTGTTTAGTTTTCTATGTCGCGTTGACGTTGTTGTGACGTTGCATCTTGTTCGTACGGCTGGGTTTGATGACAGCACGAGCGAGAACATTCTTCATCGGCGATGCTCAACCTTTTTTGTTGTTGTACCGCCAAGTAAAAAAGTTCTTTCATGGCGTACCCCCACCAGAAAAACTTGTCATAACTACAATGTTATTTTGTTGTAATATTTTTTCTTGCGTACCTCTTGGCAACGCTAGCGTACTCCTAGGGGTACGCGTACCACTGGTTGAGAACCGATGTTCTAAATAGAGGGCGGTCTATTATGGTGGTGTCTATACTCAGGAAAAGTGAATTCCATCGTCTAGTTGAGCAAGGGCTACGCACGGATGTGGCAATGGTAGATGTAAGCGAGAGAGAAGACAGAGAATTAAGAGACATAGGGCCTAATGTATTGACACTACCATTGGATCGGAGGCTTTGCGTAAATTCAGAAGATGGCGCTACAAATATTTTCGCATAGCTACTTTGAACTTAGAACTGTTTAAATGTGAAAATGATTTATTCTAACAATGTTTTTAATGTATTTATTACATCTTATCAAATTTAATAGTTAATAATGATATTTTAGGCTAATACGCCAATATAATAGAGTTATTGAGTGGCCGCTTACATACCCGTTTTTAGAATGCTCTGTCATAATTATTAATCTTTTTAGGCTTCGTCAGTTAAAGTACAGTGCTGCGGCCGTAATAATGTTGTAATAATAATGTTGTAATCATATGAAGACAATAAACGATTGAATCGTGTCAGTATAAGTTTACAAAAAGGTATGCTGATGTATTATTAGCATTAATTTGTGTTAATATCCTCCAGGACAAAAAACCACAAACGCAGAGCAGTGCATAACATGAGCCGCAACCATTGGAATGAAGGGCCTTGGTCAAAAGCGACTGAAAATTCCCCTGAATATAATCTGGTATTGACCTGCTACATGTTTCGTTTAGTCTAGGGTTTCCAACTTAGATCGTAATGATAGGTTTGGTTTGTAACTTTGAAGAGGATTGGGAGATAGCCTAAATGGCCATCCCACCTTATAGGCCGAGGCTAAGGAAATGAAGTTGCTAACCCATGGTTCACTACCATCAATCATAAGCTGTTGCCCTGCGCTTAGCTTCAGTAGCGCTTGAGAAATTCCCGAGCTATACGATTACGATGGTCCCTGTTGAGGTTGGCTTAAGGGACTGTTCGGCCTCTGTTATTTAACTAGTTGAATTTACGTTGTGTAAAAAGAAAACTTTGACCCTTCTTAGTCTGGGCCTCCCACTTTGCGCGGGCTTCAACGCGGTAGTCTCCACACCTCACCACTTCCCCTTTCTCGTTTTGTGAATATTAAATAATATTCACGCTAAAAATATACGAACAGCCAACATAGCTAAAAACTTCGCAAAAGCGTAGATTCAATAATAATTAATACTAAAAATTGGATTCTAAAACCGGGTAAAAATGTTATTCACTATCTTTATCGTAATTTAGTATATTAGTCTAAAATATTACTACCAAAATATGTGAAACACTAGTTTCAATTTGAAAAGTTGTAATAACAACGTTAACATGATTGTTAAAGTACTTCGTTTTTACAGTCAAGCATTTAAACAAGTTTCAAGTTCAAAGCTGCTACAAGGAACGCTATTTGCGGCGCCACCTACTGAATATACGCAAAGTCTCTAACACCACACATAATTAGGCCTTTTTGTATTTGTATATAAAATAATTGACCATGGCATGTATAAGGGACCACCTGCCGGGATTGGACTTAATTAACATTTTCCATAAACTGATCCTTTAAGGAAATCATGCTAAAACTTTCAAAAGCTTTGGGCCAAAATTTATGCACTTTTTTCGAAAATATAAACTTTCAATAGGCGGGAAAACGCACGTAAAATTCAAGCTGTGTCTACCCAATGCGTTAATCGTAACCGTCACACAAGGGCGATAATTAATTTGATTGTGTTTATAGAAAATTTACGTAATGGTGGAGATTAGTTTGATTGTGTTTAAAGAGAACGTGAAACAATGGCGATTATTAATTTTATGTCTAGAAAAACGTCACACAATAGCGATTATTAACTTTAGTGTGTAGGAAAACTTCAAACAATGGTGAATAGGCCTATTAATCTTATGTCTAGCAAAACGTTACACAATGGCTATTATTAATTTTGATTGTGTTGGAAGAAAGCCACACAATGGCGATTATTAATTTTTATTGCGTTTAATTAAGGAAAACGTCACACAATGGCGATTATTACTTTATGTGTGTAGGAAAACGTCACACAATTGCGGTAATTAATTTGAATTTATTTAAGGAACGTCACACAATGGCGATTTTGAATTTGATTGGCGAAAGAAAATGTCACACAATGGCGAGTATTAATCTGAATGTGCTTAAATAAAACGTCACACAATGGCGCTTATTAATTAGAATATGTTAAAGAAAACGTCACAGAATGGCGATTATTACTTTTATTGCGTTACATTAAGGAAAACGTCACACAATAGCGATTAGTAAGTTGATTTTGTTGGAAGAAACGTCACTCTGTGACGATTGTTAATTTGATTGTCTTTAAGCGAAACATCAACCCAGTTAAAATAAAACAGTTAAAGGAATTTTGTTACCAGGGAAGCATTATCACGCAAGATGAAAAATGCCACAAGGAAATCAAAAGAAAGAACAGCATTGGGCAAAGACGCATTCTCGAAGCAATAAAGTTACTGAGAGGAAAACTGAACAATAACTTAACGAAAGGAATGGTTACAGGTCTGATATGGATTGTGGTGTTCTATCAATCCGAAACATGATTCATGAGAAAGTAGGACAGCAAGCGATTGGGGGCCTTCGAAATGTGGATTTGGCGGGGTATGTGGATGGAGCATAAAACCAGCGTGGATTTTCTGAAAAGAGCTGGAGAAGAAAAATCTGTGATAGCTACAAAAGGGAAAATGGGTTGGTCATATACTGACAGAGAAAATGGATTGGTCATATATTGAGAGGGGAATGACTCCTGAGAACCGTCAATGAGGCCAGAATGGAGGGAAGTAGGACAAGAGGCAGACCGAGACAGATGCTGGTGGATTCGATGATGACGGACGTATACAGGCGGCTGAAAGAAGAAGGTAAGTGCACTAAGAGGACTGACGTTATCGGTCGTTTGAACCTGCCCGAAGGAACAAGAAAGAAAACCTAACTCAATGGCGATTACTAATTTAATTGTGTTTAAAAGAAAACGTCACACAATGGCGATTATTAATTCTTATGGGTAGGAAAGCGATTGTTACTTAGATTATGCTTAAGAAAACGTCACACAAAGGCGATTATTATTTATTTTTTGTGTTTAAAGAATATGTTACACAATGACGATTATTATCTTGTGTGTGTAGAAAAACGTCACACATGGCGATTAGTAATTTCATTGTGTTTAAAAACAACGTCACAGAATGACGTTTATCAATATTTGTGTCTAGGAAAACGTCAGACAATTGCGATTAATAATTTGATTGTGTAGAAGGAAAACGTCACAATGGCGATTTGTAATTTTTTCATATTTATAGAACACGTCACACAATGGCCATTCGATTATTAATTTTATTGTGTTTAAAGAATACGTTACGCTATGACGAATAAGTAATTTTTGTGTCTAGGAAAACGTCACACAGTGGCAATTACTAATTTGATTTTGTGTAAGAGAAACGTCACACAATAGCGATTATTAATTTGATCGTGTTAAGAGAATACGTCACACAATGGCGATTATTAATTTTATTGTGTTAAGAGAATACGTCACACAATGACGAATATGTAATTTTTGTCTCTAGAAAGACGTCACACGGTGGCAATTATGAATTTGATTTTGTGTAAGGAAAACGTAACAAAATAGCGATTATTAATTTGCACGTGTTAAAAGAATACGTCACACAATGGCGATTATTAATTTGATTGTGTTTAAAGAAAAGGTCTGTAGAGTTTCTCCTAAGTTCGCAATGCGTCTATGCCTATAGTTGACCAACATAATGTATTTAGTTGGCTCTATTCCTTAATGTATTGTAAATATGTATGCTTAAATGTTACTTGTAAGAGCCAGGCTTTAGGTAGATTAAGAGTTAAATTAATTTATACCATCATAAATGAGCTAAATAATTCGTTATTATTGACTATGGGGGATAATAGGACGCTGTCTGATGATTTCATCAAAGGCAGTGATTCAGTGGAGAGGATTTAAATTTGTAACGGCTAGATCGAATGTCGTCTGCTTTTTACGCTCTACGTGACCTCACTTTACGGTTTGACTTCAGTTGTGCCTCGACCTTCGAAGGAGTTCGATGTGTTGGTGTTTTGGCATTCTACAACTCAAAATTCCATCGAAGAAGTCCGTCACTACGTCGGTAATAAGACGAAAAGACGATTTTGTAACAAGTTTCGTCTTGCGAATATGCAGTTATTTCTTACGGAAACGGTAGACGAATTAGTGTGAGTTAACTCAAACTCGCGTTGAGTAGCGAGTTAGCAGCGTTTGATGTGAACTGGAATTTAGTTAACTTTGAGCGACAGGGATCCTCTGGTCATTATCTGGATGTCGATATCAGGCTCGACTATTTTCGATTTTTTGAAAGTAACGGGGCAGGCTGGCGAAGGCTGGTTCGGAAGCGAATGTGATACGCAAGGACATCAACAGACTGCGATTCTTTCTACGATCTACTCAACCTCAGTCAACTGTGAGTTGAATTTTCCATAATGCCTTTTGGTGAAAGACTACATCCTACAACCCTTAACATGGGCAGGAGATTTAATTATACATCTTTCCATGCCCAAAAGTAAGTGCAAGAATGACCGTGCTAGCTCAAGTGGGAAGGGTAGTATAAATATAATATAAAATTAGCTTAATTTCAATGCTGGCTTAATATTGATAAGTAAGAGACATATTAAGTTAGATTAATCCTTAGTTATCTTAGTTTGCAAGCATTGAGTTGTTTTCTAATAAACACATGTTAATTTTTAACTCAACGAGTCAAGATTTTGTGTGGACTGTATCATGTAGCAATTATAATGACTTTCTAATTCTTTCCAGTAGGTTTAAATATAGTAACTAGTCAGTAAGATCTATCTGGTTGATTACTCTGGATAGAGTCATGTCACACGTCATACAATGGCGATTATTAATTTGATTGCTGAAAGAAAACATCACACAATGGCGATTACTAATTTCATTGTTAAAAGAAAACGTCACAATGGATTATTAATTGGAATGTGTTTAAGGAAAACGTCACACAGTGGCTATTATTAATTTTATAGTGTTTAAAAAGTACGTCACACAATGGCGATTATTAATTTGTTTAGGAAGTAAGACATTTGTTAACACACCATGTGTCCAACGGTTGAGCGGGAAACGCAGACGTGGGTGCGTTACAACGGTCAGACAACAAAAGCAACACGGTATAAGTAGGTCTTAAGCCGCTTTACGAATATGCCTAACGAGATGTTGTTGTGAGTAATGTAAACAGGGAGACTGTTCCAGATGACTGGTCTAGAATTGCTGAATCCGCATCTGGAGAATTCAGACCTGTAGTCACGGATGTCAGGAAGAGACACACGGCTTTGTGTAGCCGAACGCAGAGATCTGGATGGCTGATAGTGCTGTAAGGACGACGACGGATAAGCAGGCTGTTTGGTTGAGAGAGTCTCACGTGTAAGGAGAGCCATCTTGTAAGTGATCCTTGAACTGATAGGCAGCCAGTGTAACTTTGCGAGTATGGGAGTGACCTGATCAAACCTGCGGGTTCTTGTCACTAGTCGGGCTAGTGAGTTTTGGACTCGTTGCAGTTTGGCAATGTTGGACTTTGTAGTGCCGTACATTAGGGAATTACAGTAGTCGAGTTTTGCCCTGACTATACTACAAGCGACTGTCTTCATGAGTTCCGGTGGCAAGCACGATCGAATATTTTGCATAGCTTTTATATGGAAATACGATGCCTTGCAGGTAGCGGTGACACGCTGGTTAAATGTTATTTTAGAGTCGAATATCACTCAGAGATACTTAAATGTTCCTGACAGTGTCATGTCCGCACCTGTAAAGTTGACTGTTTTTAGATCAACAATCGATTTTTTGTTGATGAGGAAGTTCAAAGTACAATGCCTTCAGGCTTCTTTGGATTCAGACACAGTAGAAACCAGCAGCGTACTGCTTCAGTACATGTTAGGTTGCTGGTGACATCAGGAGCCAATAACAGGGGCGAATTAATCATTTTGCGAAAACGTCACACATAAGCGATTATAAAATTTTATTGTGTTTGAAGAGAACGTCACAAAATGGCGATTATTAATTTGACTGTGTGGAAAGAAAACGTCACACAATAGTGATTATTAATTTGATTGTGTTAAAAGGAAACGTCACACAATGCCAATTATTAATTTTATTGTGTTTAATTAAAGAAAACGCCACACAATGGCGCTTATTAATTTGATTGTGTTGAAAGAAAGAAAACGTCACACAATGACGATTATTACTTTGATTTTGGTGAGGGAAAACGTCACACGGTGGCGATTATTAATTTGATTATGTTTAATTATAGAAAACGTCACACAATGGCCATTATTGTTTTGTCTGTGTAGGAAAACATCACATAATGGGGGTTAGTAATTTGACTGTGTTGAGATAAAATGTCACACAATAGCGATTATTAATTTGAATTCTTTTGATTAGGGAAATCGTCACCGAAAGGCTATTATTACTTTGATTGTGTTTGAAGGAAACGCCACATAATGGCGATTATCAATTTGATTGTTTTTACAGAAGACGTCGCACAATGACCATTATTAATTTGAATATGTTTTTAAAAAGTCACAATAGGGATTATTAATTTGAATTCTTTTAATGAAGGAAAACGTCACACACTTGCGTTTAATAATTTCGTTGTGTTTCAAGAAAACATCACACAATGGCGATTTATTAACTTGATTTTGTTTGCAGAAAACGTCAAACAATGGCGATTATTAATTTGAATTCTTTTAATTAATTAAAACGTCACACAATGGCGATCATTAACTTGAATTGTGTTTACAGAAAACGTCAAACAATGGCGATTATTAACTTGATTGTGTTTACAGAAAACGTCAAACAATGGCGATTATTAATTTGATTGAGCTGAGAGAATACGTCACACAATATTGATTATTAATTTGAATGTGTTTAATTAAGGAATACGTCACACATTGGCTATTGTTAGTTAAGTGTATCGGAAAACGTCACACCATGGCGATTATTAATTGCGCATTATAATCTTGCCTGTTGTCTCTGAGAAGTCTATGAACCAGTCTGCACCGGCTGTCTTTGACGATAACTAATAACTATAATTGAACCCTTGTAGAAGAGTTCGACCAGTCATCACGCAGCATAGCCATGCTTTATCTAAGTGAATAAGAAATCTTTGGAAAATCAAGCAAAGAGGTGGCCTGCTTTTTCATTGCTATGAGCAAAGGCACTACCCTATAAAATAAATGTAAATGTACACCTTTTTCTGTAGCGACTGCATGGCCTCGACCATGCTCATTTTGCAAAGTACTGATCGGGTGAGATCCGTAACCACCGCTGTCCCTTTGAATGGGCGCCACCCCATTTAAGGTTCCCGTGTACGGACCTTGCTATACGGATGGCGTTGCTGTCAACGGCGTTACCAGCTCTGCATCAGGAACCGCATTTGAAGCTATTGAGAGCAGAACTTTGCCACGCAGATCGACCACACTTAAGTCGAAACATGCTACACCGACTAAAGAACTACATGCCGATTTTATAGCAATATATGGGGCAATAATTAGGCAAGATATTACGCCAAATTATAACACTTTAAACTGTCCTCTTTAAATTTAATTAATTACTGGTATTTCAGGACAGTATTTGAATGTTAATTCAATCCTGTCTTTATAAGAATACTAATTTCTAATATAGTAAAATAAAAACTACATTACTACTATAGTCTGCCGGTAGAAACTGAATTTCCCTCTTCATCTAAGGTTCGAAGTGCAAGGAATGGCTGTCGACATGTTTGTGTTTCAGTTCTCATCTCTTTCACTCATCTCTTTCACTCATCTCTATCAACTCGCTTAGATTAACTGCTGGTTTCTCTGACTAATTTCAATTCGACCTGAGTTATCCAATGGATTATGATTTTGATTACGATCTGTCTTAATGCAACCGTCGAACTGTGCATTATGATAACGGCGCTATAGAAAACATTAGATTAGTTCAATTTTGACTACGCCTTTTTAGCATGTACAGTATTATTAATGGAACAGTTTTTAAACTGAATCTTGTCTTGCCTTATCTTATATTACAGTAACTCTGTATATACCTTACATTATCTTACCTTACAATGCCTTGCCTTACCTTACATTTCCTTATGTTACATTAACCATCCAAGTCCTACATTGCCTCCACTGTCCTTTCCCGCATTGAGGAATCTGTAACTTTCGCATTTATTGTCATCATTTATAAGATTTAGTCAGACTGTGCCTGGAATTATGCTAAGTCCTGTTCACCATCTGATATCCCATGTTGTAATTTAACACAAGTTGCACCTGGATTAATTTTGCGTACTGCATGGTTCTGCATAGACGCATATATTAATTATTATTCACATTAATGGAAAGTGAAAATGTAATCATATGCCTACCTGGAAACCTATAAGGCGATATGAGAAGCAGTAAAATAATTTCGAGCCTGATATCTGTTCATTGCATATTCACTTAAGCTCAGCGATAAAAGTTATGAATAATTGATATTGTGTTTGTACTTGTGAAAAAGTGTTTTCAGAATACAGACTGACGACAGCTCAAGTTTTGGGCAATACCCGTAATGTAATGTAACAAGCACTTATATAGCGCTCTTCAAGTACCTCTCAAAAGCGCTGATGTCTGGTGGATATTGCTTATGGTCCCTACACGGTGTCCTTCGAAGGAGAGGTCACAATTACTGAATTAAAAGGCCAGTGTTTAACAAAACAAAATGGCCGTGGAGCAATATAGGCCAAAGTATGATTGTGTTGATTCAACGCATGAGGGAACCTACTTATCTAATCTGCTGTTGTAACTTCTTAGCGCCGCTGTAATACTACACCAATGCGCAAGACATCACTCAGAGGCTCTGAAAAACAGCTGTCTGAAATTAATCGCAATTTCAGCCATTCCAAGAAGCTGACCCAAATTTGTTGGACTTTGTAGTGGTGTACAACAATGAATTACAGTCGTCGAGTTTTGCCCTGACTATGCTACAAGAGGCTTTCTTCATGAGTTCCGGTGGCAAGAACGATCGAATGAATTCAGATACAGCCCATTAGGTAGAAACCAACAGCGTACTGCTTCAGTACATCGTGCTAGGTTGCTGGTGTCGGAGTCAATGTGATCAAGCGCTATGTATAGTTGGATGTCATCGGCATACTGGTGGTGATTGATGCTGTGTGCGGAAATGACTCTGTGACTGGAGCCACATACAACGTAAAAAGAATCGGCGCAAGGACCGATCGTTGTAGGACACCGTACCGTAATCCAGTGCTGACATTTTGTAACAGATCCGACAGGTAGCTGCAGATCCAATCCAGCGGAACACCGCAGATGCCGAATGTCTTCTGCAGCCAGGCAGTTAGCGTTGTTTTGTCGATCGTATCAAAGGCAGCGGAGAGATCGAGGCGATAAGTAGGGTGGGTTGTTGTCGTCCGGAAGCGGTGTAGACATCACCAAAGATCTTCAGTAAGGCCTTTTCAGTCTCAAATGATGCCCACTGTAAGCTGACTGATGACTGTAAAAATTACAGGACCTACTGATGTGGTGCAGTAGACGAGCCATCAAGACACGTTCCAAACTTTTGACAGTGTATGAAAAATTGAGATTGTCCTATAGTAAGAAGGAACATCAAGAGCTTCCTTCTTGAGAAACAACAACGTCGTCCATCTGACGTGAAAAGCCGTCAGAGGTGTTGTCACCAGGAGCCAAGAACAGGAACAATTAATCATTGTGTGAAAACGTCACACAATGACGATTATTAATTTTTTGTCTAGGAAAAGTTATACAATGGAAAAAATTAATTTGATACCAAACGTTTTATGACGTCACAATCAATTGTCTCTGATTTAAAATTACAATTTAAAATGAACAAAGCCAACGAGGAAAACCAAAGAAACCAAACAATAATATAAAAGCTTATTGTCTTTTTAGAGATATTGACAACAAACGTTCTATGATGTCATAAATTGTCTTTGATTTAAAATTACAGTTTAAATATTATTATTGTAGTTAATTAGTTATAGCTAACGGACATAATGTTATGCCATTATAATAATTTATTATTTAATTAATAAATTTATTTATCTATCAATAAATTAATAAAGTATTTAATTTGATTGTGTTGAAAGAAAAGGTCACAATGGCGAATATTAATTTGATTGTGTTTCAACAAAGCGTCACACGCTGGCGATTATTAATGCCGGTATCTAGTAAAACGTCATACTCTAGCAATTTTTGTGTGTCTTTGAAACCGTCAGACAATTGCGATTATTAATTTGATTGTATTAAGTCTCCGAATGCATGCAGGAGGAAATGGATACTTTCCTTGAGGACATGGAAGCAATTATTAGAAACATCCCAAGCGCGGAGCACATAATCGTAGGATCGGATATGAAAGGACTTGTGGGAATGGATGCTGCGGGTTATGACGGAGTACACGAAGGACAAGGCATATGGCAACATAAATGAGGAGGAATATTCCTAGAGATGGCGCAGGGACTGGATTTGACCCTCGCAAATACATACTTCAAGAAAGCAGAAGAACATCGAATAACATACCGCAGTGGAAGATGTGATAGCCAGATCGATTACTTGTTGGTGAGACTGGAGGATTCAAAAAACATGAGATTGCAAGGTGATCCGGGAGAGGCAGTAGTCAGCCAGCATAGAGTCCTGGTCATGAAATATACAATTGTAGATTCGACAGCAGAACAGAAAGAAGATCAAACAAAAAGAACATATTAGAACATGGAAACTGAAGGGAAACAAAAGAGATGCCTACAGGCTGGAAATGAAAACACGGCTTGCTGAAACAGAAGAAGTAACATGGGATAAACTGAAAACAAGCCTGATAGAGGCATCAAAAGAAGATATGCGGCACGACAAGAGGTCAGAAGAGACAAGAACGAGAAACCTGGTGGCGGACGGAGGAGGTACAGACAACGATAAAGAATTAGAAGAATGCCTTTAAAAAGTGGCAGGCAAATCGGAAAGTTGATGCTCTAAAAGCAACGTACAAAGATAACGTGTAAGGAAGCAAAGAAGGCAGTAGCAATAGCCAAAACTCAGGCAATACAACAGGTATACGAAGAACTTAACACCATAGAAGGAGTGGCAAACATATATAAAATTGCAAAAGTAAGACAAAGAAGTAAACAGGATAAGCAATCAGTGATGGTAATTAAAAATAAAGACGATAAGATGCTAACTGAGGAGGATGCTATCAGAGCCATATGGAAGACATACTTTGATGAATTACTAAATAAATAAAATCCCAAGGAGTCGCTAGAGAAAATCATCCCTGTGGCAGCTTTCTGTGAAAATGAAATTACCGCAAAGAGATCGAGATAACAATTGAAAAGTTGAAAACCATTAAATCGTAATCGTAATCGTAATCGTAATCTCGAGATTTCTACAGCGCTCAACGAAAGCTAAGTCGCGGGAACCAGCTTATTCACAGGCGCTCAGTCAAAACAAAATCGATAGGCAAAAGGGTCAAGATCCAGGAGTCAGGCACTCAGACAGTCGGACGGCTACGGTGGATGATGTTTGAAATTGAAGTGAGAAGAGAGATAAGAGGAAGAGGAAGAATCAGGATAAGATTTCTGGAAAAGAAGTGTTTTCAGTCTTGAGTGAAAGACCTGCGCAGAAACTGAAAGAGGTGAAATGTTGGTGAGTTCGTATGATTGACCAGACCAGATTAAAGCACCGGGGCCATCTGGAATGACTCCAGAAATGTTTAAAGCACTTGCGTTTTAAACGACTTCATGAAACGGGAAAGACTGCCACAAGATCTGCAGGAAAGTGAAATAGTAGCAATATACAAACAAAAAAGAGACGCAATACTATTGCAATGTAGTAACTACAGAGGAATTAAGCTGCTGGAAATTGGACTGAAAGTGTACGAAAGGGTGATCGAAAGGAAAGCATCACACAATGGCGATTATTATTTTATGTGTGTAGAAAAACTTCACACAATTGCGATTAATTTGATTGTGTTGAGGGAAAACGTCACACAATGGTAATTAACAAGTTGATTGTGTTTTTAAAAAAACGTCACACAATGGTGATTATTAATTTGGTTGTGCTTATAGAAAACGTCACATAATGGCGATTGTTGATCAGGGAACGGGTCAAGCTACACGATAATCAGTTTGGCTTTAGATCGGGTAGAGGCATAACGGATGCAATATTCATACTGAGACAGGTGCAGGAGAAAATATTAGAAGGAAATAACAAGAGATATTGGAATTTATGGATTTAGAGAAGGCTTTAGATAGAGTACCAAGAGAGATTGTACACTGAAATTTGAGGAAAAAGGAGCTATCGAAAAAAATAGTGCCACAGGTGAAATCAATATACGAAGACGCACAGACTTCAGTGAGGAGCAGCATAGGAAACAAAGTAAAATTTGGGATCCGAACTTGTGTACATCAGGATCCTGCCTGAGTTCTCTGCTGTTCGTCATAGTAATCGATGCTATATCAGAAAATTTGAGAAGTGCCATAGGATATACTGTATGTTGATGATCTCATAATGGCAGACGACGCAGCGACAAAGATACAAGGACGTTTCACTGATTGGCAGAGATCACTGGAGAGCAAGGGTCTTAAAATAAATATCAATAAAACAGAGACCATGGTATGTTCCAAAATGGAAGAGAGACTTGTGGTCAAGGACATCGCAGGAAATGCATTGATAGAAGTAGAAAACTTTAAATATCTTGGGTCGATAACGAATGCTAAAGGAGGATGCAAACATGATGTTAAGAACAGGATTAAGGCAGCATGGCAAAAGTGGAATGACCTATCGAGTGTATTATGCGATGTCAAAATACCGATTCAACTCAAAGGAAAGGTGTACAAAACAACGATAAGACCGGTGATGCTATACGGAGCAGAAGCCTGGACACTAACGAAAGAGGAAGAGAAGCTTCTGGAGAGAATAGAATTGAGAATGCTGCGATGGTTACTAAGAATTTCACTGAAAGACTAAATGGAATGAGTATATAAGACAGATATTGAGATTAGCATGTATATCTGACAAGGTACAAGAAGTCAGGTTCAGACGGTATGGTCATGTGATGAGAAGAGAGGAGGAAAGCTGCATTAAAAGAATTATGACAGCAGATGTTTAGGAACGCCGCAGCCGGGGACGACAAAAGAAGAGATGGATAGACATGATTCAGCAAGACCGAACGCTCCTCAGGCTAAAGAAAGAAGATATTGGAGATAGAAACAAATGGAAAAGAATTATTCGTGTGGCTAAAACCCCAGCCACGAGGAAAGAAAAGAAAACGTCACAAATGGTGATTATTAATTTGACTGTATTTAAAAAAAAAATTAACACAATGGCCATTATTAATGTGAAAGTGTTTATTAAGGAAACGTCGCACAGTGGCCATTATTAATTTGAAAGTGTTTATTATGGAAAACATCGCACAATGGCGATTATTATTTTATATGTGTAGAAAAACGTCACACGATGGCGATTAATTTGATTGTGTTGAGAGAAAACGTCACACACAGGCGATTATTAATTTTTATATGTAAGAAAACGTCACACAATACCGATTGTTAATTTGATTGTGTTATAAAGAAACCGTCTATTCTAATCTAAGAACTTCCCTAGCGCCACTGTAACAATGCTCAAGGCATCAGTCGATGGTCTTTGTTAAGCAAAATAACTGTCCACGCCAAATTTCATAGTGAGTCCGGTCGAAAAGCCAAGTGAATCTCAGAAGTCACAGAGACATTTACGGAGGAACTGAATCAATTAAGAGGTGAGTTTTTAGTTGAGATCTGAAGGCCAAAAAGACTTTGCAGGAAGAGAGTTCCAGATTCTAGTACCAGCGAGAAGTAAGAAGTTTGAAGACAGGTGTGCTTCCAGTCGACATTTAACAACACGTTCAAGAAGTTTAGTAATGAAATTGAAGATTGAGATTGGTCGGTAGTTTTACATACTGTAGTGTCAGCATCAAAAGACGGTTTCGTCAGCAAAGGATGGTACTATTGCATAAGAGAAACGTGAGAGTCATCAGCAAACACCCGATTGATCAATGTCAAGATGTTGATACCAAGAAGAAGAAAAAAGCAGCTTATGAGAAGGTGACTAGGAATTGCATGTAGGAGGCACTGTTCGTAAAAATGAGCGACCTGATTTCATTCTAGATTGCGGGAGTAAGAGAATCAAATGTTTGTAGGGCGATCTGAAAAGCCATTTGATAGTGAAATACCGGAGAACTTAGGCCTGATATGGGCTATTTTGTCACAAAGAATTTAATGAAAGCATCATGGCGAAGAGGATTTGGGTAGTATGCATGGTGTTTCCTATGGAGTAGCTTATTGAGGGCCTTCCAAAGGGACCCTAGGAAAGATGGATTTTCTTAAATTAGGTTTGTGAGACAGAAGGATTTGGCCTTGGAAACTAGGTAACGAACGTTTTTACACTGTTCTTTAAAACGCTTATGATAGAAAGGAAGTCGTGAGCGGCGCCAGGCGCTTTCAAGTTGGCTATGTCGAAGCCGAACTTCAACAAATTCAGAGATAAGCCAAGGCTTCAGGTCACTAACGACACCCTTCTTGGAATTAAGGGAAATGTGCTTATCAAGAAGTTCGGTTGGAACAGATTGGAGTGGGTGAGAGTGAGCATCCGCAGATAGATATGAGTCAGAAGGAAGTAAGAACCAGATGTCATCTTTGAAAGCATGAATATCTAGTTGATGCCAGGGACTGAAAGTGATAACAAAGTGATTATTAATTTATGTTGAAAGAAAACGTCACACAATGGCGTTTATTAATTTCGTATCTACTAAAACGTCACACGATGTCGTATGTGATTATTATTTTTATTGTGTTTTAAATAAAAACGTCACATAATGGCGTTTATTATTTTTGTTGTATATGAAAGCGTCACACAATGGCGATTAATAATTTGACTGTGTTTGCAGAAAACGTCACACAATAGTGATTATTTTTTTGTGTCTAGGAAAACGTCACACAATGGCGATTATTAACTTTTGTGTCTAGGAAAACGTCACACAATGACAATTATTAATTTGGCTGTGTTTTAAGAAAACGTCTCACAATGGCGATTGTTAACTTTTTGTCTAGGGAAACGTCTCACAATGGCGATTCATAATTTCATTGTGTTGAAAGAAAACGTCACCAAATGGCGATTATTAATTTTATTGCTTAAGGAAAATTTCACACAATGGCGATTATTAATATTTTGGGTAGTAAACCGTCGTATAATTGCGATTAAAATTTGATTCTGTTTACAGAAAACGTCACATAATTGTCTTGTCTTATTTTGTTTTTAGCAATTTTCGATCCGAAATTGGACCGCAGTCACCGCACTATGAACCGTCGGTCTCCAGATGTTCCTATCTTCAGTTGTCCTTAGTACATGTAATTGACTCATAGTTAATCCTGTCCAAGACCTTATGTTCTCAATCCAGGCTGTTCGTGGTCTTCCACGTGCTTGCGATCCAGATGTTGTATCCTTTGTTATTTATTTCACCAGTCTCCATTTTTCCTCATCATATGACCAAAGTATGTCAGCTTCCAAGACTTGATGCTACTTAGTAGTTGACGTCCTATGCCGGTTTGTTCCAGTACCCATTCGTCGGTTTTCCTTGCCATTCAAGAAACCTTGTTCAATCTAGCTCTGATTTCCTTAGTGCAGTCTACATCCTCTGAGATGAGAGATCCAAGGTACAGAAATGTATCAACCTGTTCCAGCTGTTCACCCTGGACCTTGATACAGCATGTAACACCGTCCATTCCCGTCACCTTTGTCTTGCGATGTTAATCAACAATCCAAATTTCTGGCTAACCCGATCAAAGCGATCAACCAGCTCCTGCATCTCTGCCACCGAAACAGCCAACAAAACAATATCATAGGCATATCTAACTAAGGTTGGAGACCTTCATACCACCGATTTTTACCTCTGTTTAAAACATCAAGTGTTTCTGCCATGACTATCTCTGCTAAGATGTTAAATAAATCTGGTTAAAGAACGCAGTCTGGTTAAAGAACGCAGATTGACGACAACGCAAGTTTTGGGCAATATTCGTGTCTGATGGATATTGCTTATGATCCATACACGGGGTCCTTCGAAGGAGAGGCTACAATTACAGAATTACAGTGTTTAACAAAACAAAATGGCCGTGGAACAATATACAGATGGCTATTCTGATTCAAATCATGATGGAACTTACTTATCTAATCTGCTGTTGTATCTTCTTCAGCGCCGCTGTGATACCACATCAGTGCTCAAGACATCACTCAGAGGCTCTAAAAGACAGCTGTCTGAAATTAATCGCAGTTTAATTCATTACAAGAAGATGACCCAAATTCTTGTAATGAATTAATTTGGTGGTCAAGTCTCCCGATACTCTTGACAACTCTGATTTCGAATTGCTTTGACTCAGCGTTCGTGTTCATGGTTCACGCAGGTGTGGAATGCAGAGTTGGAGGACGAGAAAGAGAAACGCATAAGATAGCTATAAGGTTGAACGAGCAAATCTGAGTGGTTGGGTAGTGAATAGCTGACTTAAGGTATACGTAATACCGGTGATGTAACTAGAAACTTTTATGGCGTCAATGAATCAGGCACAAGACATCAGATGAAGGTCATTGCTATGCGTAAATGATTGGGAAGTCGTAGCCTGGTAGCAGTTCATTCAAATCTGGCGGACCATTTATTGTAAATGAGCTTGCAGGTTATATAAATATGTTGCAATAAATGCTTTTAGATGCAAGGTCAGATAGTGAGAATTATGACCGAAATGTCCTCGTTTCAACTATGGACATTCAGTTGTAATATCATACATATGGTAGAATTAGAAAGCTGCTTACTGAAGCCATTTTTAGCAATCCAGGTTTAAAAGGAGCTGATTGATTTTGTTGAAATTAAAGAAAATGTCACATAAAGACGCTTATTAATTTGATTGCGTATAGAGAGACGTCCCACAACGGAGCTTAATAATTTGATTGTGTTTGCAGAAAACGTCACACAATGGCGATTATTAATCTGATTGTGTTTTTTAAAAAGTCACACAATGATGATTATTAATTTGATTGCGTTTGGAGAGACGTCACACACCCACACACAACGAAGCTTAATAATTTAATTGTATTTAAAAAACGTCATAGAATGATGATTATTATTTGCCACTTCCGCACTCGGGTGGTGCCGTCATAAACAAGATAAAGGAGTTCGACACTTCTCACCTTCGTTATGACACACCCCGTTAAACAAAAGCTTCTCACCTTCGTTATGACACACCCCGTTAAACAAAAGCTTCTCACCTTCGTTATGACACACCCCGTTAAACAAAAGCTTCTCACCTTCGTTATGACACACCCCGTTAAACAAAAGCTTCTCACCTTCGTTATGACACACCCCGTTAAACAAAAGCTTCTCACCTTCGTTATGACACACCCCGTTAAACAAAAGCTTCTCACCTTCGTTATGACACACCCCGTTAAACAAAAGCTTCTCACCTTCGTTATGACACACCCCGTTAAACAAAAGCTTCTCACCTTCGTTATGACACACCCCGTTAAACAAAAGCTTCTCACCTTCGTTATGACACACCCCGTTAAACAAAAGCTTCTCACCTTCGTTATGACACACCCCGTTAAACAAAAGCTTCTCACCTTCGTTATGACACACCCCGTTAAACAAAAGCTTCTCACCTTCGTTATGACACACCCCGTTAAACAAAAGCTCCAACGGTGATTATTATTTTGATTGTGATTAAGGAAAACGTCATGCAATGTTGCTCTTTAAACTGAATGTAGGCCGATATAAAGAAATCGTCACACAAAGGCTTATTTGATTGAGTACAAAAGCGTCACACAATGGAGAATCTTTATTTCATCGTGTTTAGACAACACCAAACGACTGCGCCTAGTAATTCAATTGTGTTCAAACGCAACAATGATACCATGAAGCGTATTAATTTGTTTGTAACTAAAAATAACGTCACACAATAGGGATTAATTAATTTGATGTTTAAAGATTGTCACATGTGCATTAAAAAACTTGATAATGGTCCATCGAGTTAGTAAGTCTCTAATGTAGGCCTACAATATTTCAGCTATCGTATAGACCTGACTCGAAACTCTAGGGCCTGGATGATTTATGCCTTCGACCAGCCATAATAAAGCCATGCTTGGTACCATGTTACATATACATAATCTGAAACACTAGTATTTTTGCAACAGTTATAATACGATTAATTTCATAAATAAAACAAATAAACAATAATTGATTGTGCAGTAGCTGTTACGATACATGGAATACTGCAATCTAATGCCAAAACTACAATCTGGCTTTAGAAAAGGCAATTTGACAGAGACAGTTCTTCTGAGACTTATCTCTGATGCAAGGTAATGTCGACGTCAAGGCCCTGGCAGCCATAAGATGTCGTTCAACAAATGAAACTACTATTGTTAGGAGCTCGAAGATTTCTAGCAGTGGTCTGTCGTGTGCTCAGTTGAAAGTTTGAATCTTTAATAATAGATTCGTGCGTCTAGAAACAATGACAGTTCAAGTACTGTTGTTATTGTACTGATCGTTTAGTTATAATTACGAAAATCAAGGACTATGTGTCTCCTCGAGTTAAGCTACGAATCGGGAAAGTCGATTGTTAGAAGCCTGATCGTTGATAACTTCGGAAAGTCGCCTACAGTAGTTAAGTACATAAGTTATGTACCTATGTACGCATGTATGTATGTATGCATGCGGGTCGATGTATGAAGAACCTATCTATGACGTTCTTTGCCAGACTACATATTGCTATAATTCATCAAGCTCAGCAAGTAAATAAACAGATGCAAAATGCTCAACAGATCCAGAACAATGGAACGTCTGCCATGGCAGAGATTACTGATACCTAATGATTCACTCGCTATCACTTGCGTTTGATTGCAGCTCTATCCACCTGGAGAGTCATTGTTACATCACTGTGCTTGGTAAAGGTATCCTAATTTATACTGCGTTGCTTTATTTTTCATTACCCTACGTTATACTAACTAAGCTATGCTTTGCTTTTTTATGCCATGTTGTTCTATGCTAGATTATTATTGTTATTGTTGTTGTCATTGTTATTATTATTATTATTATTATTATTATTATTATTATTATTATTATTATTATTTAAAGTTGCTCTGAATTTATAGCATGATCATGCCATGGTAGGTACCATCAGACCGTACTAGTGAATCTGACCCACCGTCAGTTTGTCTACTCGGTAGAGGCCTACTTGAATGTGTCCGCGTGACAATAGTTTTCAGTGAATCTAATTTCATAAAAGTGATCATTATAAATGGGCGGCGGCGGCGTTGTGTTTGATCTGCGTGAGAAACCTTTGGCTTCTGACGACCGACGCAGGTAACCATTAACACCAATAAAACGACAAGAGGACAAAGCCTCAGGGGACCATTGATGAACGCCAAGCACGCTCTATAACAACAAATTCTTCAAAGCTTAGGCCTCTAACTGTAGAATTAACCGTTGTTGTATAGGAATAGAAAGCATAAAATAAGCCTATTTGTGTATACGCAGGGCGTTCGTAATCAAGAGAGAGGAGAGTGGAGGGATTGTGTGAGGGAAGGAGAGACGGGAAAGGAGGGAGGGAGGGAGTAAGGTTGGGTGGGAGGAGACACAAGAGACAGCAATGATTTGTTTCAGTTATATTTGTATACACTATCAAGCATGCAAACATCCTGTCGTTGATATAGGGCCTACATGTAGGCATGCGTTGTGGGGCCTAACTACGTGCACTTCGGGTCTGTTATATGTACGAGAACAGAGGCCTACGGGGGTCCTGTAGAACAGATTTCACGGCGAGCCAACTACACTGCGCAAACTTTCAGAGTATAAAGTTTAGACCAGTATTTTGGCACGTGATATAGGCCTATGCGTAGGAGTAAAATAGGCCTATATATATACACACACGTAATCTATATATTCCGTAAACTGCAGTAGGCGTGACGAGAAGATATAAAGTCGATAGTTTCAGTAGGCCAGTGCATTCCATTTGATAGAATTGCGTATTACAAGTCACGATGCGTCCATCTATCGCACGCCTCCCTGCTCAAGTGTCCACCGCTTGTGACTTAAGCATTCGTAGGCCTAACAGTTCGACCCAACTGATGCATCTAGTGCAGCAAGAATGACACAAGTGACTTGGATTGAAAGAATTAGAATGAGTTCTGAAGAATAACAATATTAGCTTTCATTTGTCAGAGGAACAGGTGTGAACTTTAAGTATCGACCCTTATGACCCCTAACATAACCCCTAATGGACTGACTTAATCAGATATGAACTGATTTTCCGGATGTTTGCTTGTGTTATCAGACAGTTGAATCGAGTGATGTTTCTTGTGTAAACGTTGGCGGCGATTTAGAAAGGACCTAAGCCGACTGAGTTCATATTGACGTTTAAGTCTGGTGGCGTCATTTAACCCAACTCACTAGTGTTCTAGACATAATTTGCGTATGCTGCTGTGCGTAGACCTTTCAGGCCTAATAACAGCATCAAAAGACTGCAAGTAGGACTACAAGTTCAAAGCAGCTTTTGTTCATTATGGAGTTCGATAACAGCGGTTAAACAGAGCTTCAACGCTGGCCTGCAATTTGTGTCTGTGTGACAATTTTCAACTGCGATCAACACAAGAACTTTGTAACGTACACCGGATTAGAATATAACTGTAATTATAATCGCAAATTTATATACCGCCACTATAAAAGAGAAATTCATTAGAGACGCTCCCGGCATGACTACAAAAAATAAGCCTAGGCTTACATTGGAGTTTTATCTCAGTGATGTATATCATCAAAATTCATTTTACAAGTGTTTTATATTTACTACATTTCGATGTCATGCGCTCTTATATGGAGTTCTAGGACGCCACCAGAATATGAAGAAATGTTCCTGAGAATAAAGGCCCAAGGATTTTCTAGGTTTTAACCCGAGATGGTTCAACACTGGTACGTATGCGTGCGTGCATGAATATGTATGCATGTATGTATGTATGTAAACTTATGCATGCATATGTAGACATGAATTTATGCATGAGGACATGCAAAAAATCCCTCAATGCACTGCTTTGAGGGGTTCTTGTATTTAGGTTATTGAATTATTGAATAATGCGCACATATTTCACACATGTAGGCTATATATATATATATATAATATATATATATATATATATATATATATATATATATATATATATATATATATATATATATATATATATATATATATATATATATATATATATATATATATATATACACATATATATATATATATATATATATATATATATATATATATATATATATATATATATATATATACACATATATTCAGATATTTTAAAACATATGCACATATATATATTAAAATAATATTTTTAAATATATGGACACATATTTTAAGTGTTGAATTATATATGCATGTATGTATGTATGTAAACTTATGCATGCATATGTAGACATGAATTTATGAGGACATGCAAATACAGCCCAACATACGCCTACTAAAACTGACGTCATGAGCTGACAGCTTGCGGTGGATCAGATTTCAAACGACCAATCGACCGTCAGGTGCTGAGTTGCGTGAGGGTCATGCGCGTTGAGGCCAACTGTCATATTTTATTAAACCTCGAACTGTTTGTGCTGGGAAAGACCGATACTTAAAAGGTAGGCATTCCGATAGCTTAATTTTGAAGTGCATCGCAAACCATAGGCCTGCACGATCACCGAGTTAGGCCACTTGGAGGCTATAGCCTCTAATCGGTCAGTGGAGCGGTGGGTTTAACATCTCTAACCAATATGTAAAGCCTTCTACCATGTAAACTTGAAATATTTTTTCAGTTTTACTGCTGACTGATATCCAAAATTCACATTGTTAAGTTTTCTCTGTACTAAATAGACATGGACTAGTTGCAAATGGCAGAATTGGCAAACGCCCGCTGCAAACCGAAACGCACAAGTGAAGCTGAGCCTACAGTGGAATCCGATTTCAATGAGGATGATTATTTGGCTGGGCGAAATTCCGTCGGCATTGTCTCCAGCAATCGACTTTTCATACTAAGCCAGAATTCTTTGGTAGAGGAATCGCCGAAACCAGTTGCAGATCCGAGTTCAAGTAAGCCTACGTCTTCGGCTATATTATAGACCTATATGTATTTTTCAATTGAATTGTTAGATATTAAATTTATCTATACATTGTTTATTTTTAATTGCTTTATACAGTCACAAAATGTAGTCTATAGACATTTATATGTGTATGGTACCATTTTAAGTAAATTTATAGTTGGCCCTGGACAACATGTATCAGCGTAGGCAGTGGCGCCTTCAGGATGGCTTGCGTGGAGGGAGCAAGGGCATTTCTAGAAAGGCGCCACATCATGGGAGTCCACCCTGCAAGGTTCAGGTATTAGTAGTAGTTCCACTGTTTAACGCCATCTTATGGCGTCAAAGGCCGTTGACGTCGCCCTCCTCCTTTATCCAGGCTTGGGACTGGCACCACCCGAGTACGGCAGTGGCGGAGTTGCAAAGGTCAGGTTTGAGGGGCGCCGGCATATAACCAATAGGGGCGCATGAGGGGTGAACTGCCTCCACTCCTATAGCTAAATCCGCCACTGAGTGTAGGCTATTATGAGCGCAGTCCTCTTCATTAAAATAGAGTCTGTCTAGGCTAATTATAATTGTTGTAATAAGTTGAACCTTCCTCTAGCTCTTGCTGTCACCTAAATCCCACAAAAACGATCACACCACTCCTCAAATCACGTAACTAGCTTAAAATATCTGAACGAATGGACCAGAGTCCTATTGCTTACCTACAGCGCACTTCAATCTTCCTAACCCTCAGATCTTCCTCAGTTATTTCCAATCCAACCACTCCATTCAACCAGCGCGTCTTCAGCTCTAACACTTCTCCGCCCTCCCATCACCTTATCCTTAAAATTTTGAAATTGCTCCAAAGCCATAACTGCTCCATCCCTCTGGAATAAACTCCCGCCAAAATTACAATTATCTGACCGATCATCCGCCCACTGGCGCTTCACCTCATGCAATCTTTGTATACTGGCCTATGTCTTCACTCATCTATTTTTCTGCTCCAATTTCAAACACTGTCCACCATAGTGGTGTCACTGCCTGCCTGACTTTTGAATCTTGACCTGGAACCGAACCCTTCCTGCCTACCGATTTTGTTTTGACTGAGCGTCTGTCAATAAGCTGGTTCCCTCAACTTAGCTTTCGTTGGGCGCTGTAGAAATCTCGAGTTTATGAATACGAGTACCATGAAGGTAACCACCAGTCCCAGCATAAACAGATTAACACCACGTCACCTCGTCCTTAAAATTTAAAAATCGCTTCACAGCTGAAGCTGCCCCGCCCCTTTGGAATTAACTGCCGCCAGAAATACCCCAACTAACTAACCCTTCATACCTACTCGAACAACACCTCTTGCAATCTCTGACAGTACTATCCTAATTCCTCCTCTGTGTCAAGCCCAATATTCAGAGCAGTAGTGGAATACGGCCATTCACAGACGAATTCCTGTTCACGTTTCTGGTACATTAATTAATTTTTAGAGACTTGAAAATTAAGCCCAAATCTCGAATAATTTCTTTCATTTGTGCTTAAACTTTGTAACAGGAAATGAGACACACCGGAAGTTTTACGGATCCAGTACAAGCCACAAACCTCAGGCAAAGGTTGATGACAATAAGAATGGTTTCATAAAAGATGCCAGATCTAGACCCACCGTCACCATTAACGCAAGTCGGCATGAAACTGTTCAGTCACGAGAGAAATTTCCGGTAAAATCAGACGTTGGAGAAAGAGTTCACACTAAACAATGGCAAAATAAGGAAACACTTTTCGTCAACAAAGGTCCAACTGATGTCAAACCGGCCGACGAAGAAAGAGTTCACGTCAAAGGAGCTGCTCACGTCAAATCACTTGACAAAGAAAAACTTGACTCCAAAGTGAAACTTTGTGCACAGCCACACATTGACGTAACAGATCATGTCAAACCTGAAGTTCAGAAAGAAAAAGTATGCTTCAAAGACGATTCGAAACAAAGAGTTTATGATGAGTCAGGCAAGAACGAATCATTTAAGGTTCGTGGAATCTGCACACATCCTGTAAACATCGGTGAGAGACTAACAACATGCCAAAAAACAAATGGTGATAAAACTATTCAAGTTAAAAGGGAAAGTAGTAATAAAGTGTTCACCAAATTAGATACCAAAGATGGGCAAACACCGGACCTCAAAGTAGATGACCCACATTCAGCTCACTACAATGTACAAACATGTGAAGCGGCCAGTGTTAGCCTACACAGCGACAAGCAAGAAGTCACTGAGGTTGAGAAAACAATTGATACGGATAAAGTTTACAACTACCTGTTTTATATCGGAACACGCATTCCTTCGAAATCCTTCAGTAAGCTGTGTCGTTCCGTAAACAAGCAAGCAATGCCATCATCATCATCGTTGTCATCATCATCATCATCATCTTAGCCGACAAGAATTCATGGTATCATTGACAGATAGAGAAAACACTACTGGTCTGACTTTGATACAACAATAGACCAAAACTGTGATCAAACTGCAAGGCTTTTATTATGTATAAGAGATATGTAATTTAAAGTGCACAAAATACAAAACTCTTCAAAATTTACAGCACAACAGTTTTCATTGTACATAAATCGCAACGCATGGCGCTTCTTCAGTGTCCCACACCAGACAAGTTACAGAAGCCCATTTACCATCAAATGTTCTGGAATAAAAATCAGGCAACCAATAAGTTGCCATCCAAGTGGAAGAAATGCAGAGTTCTAACCATTTACAGTGTTGCATTTTTATTACAACCTATTACTTTCTCCATTGCATTTTTATTACAACCTATTACTTTCTCCTCAAAAGCAGTCCTGATGTTTTGTAGGATCTTTCTGCCATAGCACATAGAATACAGAAGTAAACTGATCAATCGTTTTCAAATGAAATGCTAAAATTACATGACACATTAGCTTAGAAGCCTACATGAAGAGGTGAAATGCTGATGCTTCGAAGTGCTCATATCACACACCAAGCATACCAGATAAGTGTATGAACAACCCTTGTGAATAAGCTGGAGTCTTGTGCTTAGCTTTCAAGCAGACCTTCAGAAATTTGAGTTTTATGAATTGTGAAATACACGAGTAAGGATATGAATCCCAGTTGTTGAGCCCTTAAAATCAAGGGTGGTTAGTAGCAAACCACTGGCACTGGTGAATGAACACTACAGCATATGCTGATGCACAATCAACATGAGACAAAATTATGACACTAAAGTGGTCCAAAAATATTAAAATCTCATGTTAATGCTAACAGACAAGCAAAAACTCAAAAATTTCTTTTTTTTGGCAAAAATACCATTTAAAATAAAACTTCAAGCTGAACTTAATACATAAACATCATCTACTTCTTAACACAAACCTAGTGATGAGTTTTAAAAGAGTAACCTTTTGCATAGATAACTGCATATTTTCATGAACTTTATACGACACCTGATCCCAGCAAAATAAATATGAAAACACCTCTACTGCAACACAATGTACCATCTCTAATGTAAAAAACATAAACACAATTTCATCTTCTACAACCAATGCTATACAGTATAACATAATCCAGAAATTCTTTATGTAAAAAAGAAATTTCATCTTTAAACAACAAGTGTAAAGTGGTTTATTCAAAAACTAACTCAACATAGCTTAACTAAGCCAATCTCTGTCCACTGCTCTCTGTCCCCTGCTCTCTGTCACAGCATCTTACCATACGTCCAATCAGCATTTAACTTAGTATGGCACACAATTTTAGAGCTCCGTAATTTCAACTTAAACTTGTAAATCACCAATAAATAGCATTTCCTGAAAAATTTCAAATTACATCATGTCATCACAGATCCTTATCCTTCATCTCTGATGGTCTGTCCATGGTGCACAAGTTAACATTTCCATGCAGCGTTTTAGTTTACAATGCATTCAAGAATTGGTTTTGAAACCAGTTCAGCATGCTGTTCTTCCTCAGCACTTCCTGTAAAAGCTTCACCTTTACATTACTTAACACATGGGTACTTACATCTAACCGAATCTACCAGTAACTTACACATACAAAGTACCAATCAAACAGAAGGCAAAATAAAATTACAATTAATTCAACAGAAATTAGTGCCTTTGAAGCTCGTCATACCAAACCAATCATATCTCTAAGACTAATGATACAGTCCCAAACAAAGCCCAGAGACCAATGACTAACAATGAAGAATTTAAATGATCAAGCCCAGCATCCCTCTATGCATACTAATGAAGCCAAAGGTCCAATCTATCGGTTTTACTCTAAGCAATTAGTGCAACATGCTGTGAATCAAGAAATGACCAATCTTGTAGAATCTGTTGAATTATGAGCCTTTTGCACTGTCATCATCAGTTTGATGTCACTGGAATCCAAAGTGTTTTCTTCTGTTCATTGTCAATGGCCACCTTGATTTTACAGCACATCATAGCCAGGTTTTCACCTTGAATTGTCTCTAGATTCACAGAAATAAGTAAATTAGGCACAGAACATCTGCTACACTCTTTTGTAAATGTAAAACTTTAAGGCATAACAACAGAACTGACAAAAATACTAAACGATTTGACAACAGACTGCCAATTTCAGATAGCACAACAGATTCACACCAGAAATGCAGCACTGAAACGTGTCAGCATTATCACCCGGCCATGGTGCTTCTATGAGGGCAGACGAATGGCATATTTGGAAATTTAAAAAGCTGCATGCAAAGATTTCTAAAGTCAAAAACTTGAGGGTCCAATTACATGCGATATCTGCCAGGAAGCCAATATAGCACTAAAAAACTACATACAGCATAAAATACTGTGGCTATGAACTTCCCCTATAAAATAAACTAATCTTTAAAAGAATTTAAAAATCTACATGATGAAACAGAGTAGAGCTAAAAATAGAAACCAAAGATTTCAAATTAACTTCATTTTTATTGCATAATGGTAATTATTTCTATGAGATGCTGACTTAGCCTGACAAACACATATGCATAATTTCTTTTTTAGTACAGGACATCTGCCAAATAAAAGCTTACCTGCAAACATCCTTTTGTACTTCTGTTCATATTCTTGCCCTTGTTCAAAAAGATCCTTGGCCGTTTTGCTTGACACTTTCTCTGGGATAAAACGTGCATCCTTCATCTCCCTTAATACAAGAATAAACCAAAAAAACCAATATATAATTTTAAGCAATATAACAGAATTAACATTTATGCACTACAGAAGTCACCAAACAGCCAAGATTTTGGTGAAGTATGAACAAGGTTATGAAGTAAATGTTTAAAATCCAGCCAGTCTATTTTTGATTTGCTGAACATTAAAAGCAAATAAACTTGTTAAAAGTAAGAAATTACAAGCATCTTCAAAAAACCTGGGTACTTGAATGTCACCTAAAAATTTACCTGATTTGCTTCTGTGACTTGTACTTAAGGAAAAGAACAATAGGATAGATGTGAGCTTTCTGAAGTTTTCCTACGGTCTCTGGAGGAACAGTCAGCAGGCAGTGACGATTCTGAAAAGAAGCAGCAGAAAATGTATCTTACAGCTACTACCAACTACAGTTATTCCTTGTTTCTTCAGTATCAAATCTTAAGTTGTATTTTTCACAAAATTCTATTTCCTCCATGGAATGATCCAGAGAAGCCTGATTTGCTTAGGTTTCAGTTCAGCTAAACTAATGTGCTATCATAAATGCTATACACATCTTTTATTTGCATTTGGGCACAAGGAATGATGGTTCCACATACTTTAATTACTCCTGAAGCAATTCATAGCGCTTTTGATAGTTACCTAATAACATCTGAGGCAAAACCCTACTAGCAAAATTTAAAAAATGCTGAGTCTACGCAACCTGGTTCATGATTTGCTGAATGGCAGGAATCGAAATCACTTTATAAATTCCATCAGGTGATGTTCTATATTCGACAACAGCAGTTTCTTCATTACTGAATGTCATGTCTGAAACAAGTGTCACTCAAAATCACCCAGAATCAAGCCATAGCAATGTAACGCTGTATTGTGCACTATAACTAAACTAAGCAAAATGGTCTTCAGGTGCAATAAAGCAGGCAGCAGACTCGTAAATTCACAGACTGACCAGAAATAGACAATTTACTGATAACTCTGGCTGACTAGAAATTTTCAATAATAATGATCAAAAAAGGAATGAACATTGGAAAGCAAAGCTCATCACAGAATGACTATAAACAATGGCAAAGTATGAGCAATACTACCTCAGTTAAAAATATATTAGTCTAGACATACAAAACAGCCAAAAGTTGAAAGCACTGCACCCATTCAAAAAAAGAACAGTAAATTAGAACTTATGTTTGGAAGATGGCTGATGATTTAATGTTGTTAAATCTACTAGCTATTTTGTTAGTCTTTATTAACAAATACGTGATTTTGTTTAAAACTTTGTTTGTTATTAATTTCTTACAAAGAGCGTAAAAGCAGTTGTTGGTGAACTCCATTCTAATTTCCCGTGGATACCTAGTGCAGTATCTTACAAACATCTGGTGCAATTCTATGTGGATGCACCAAGTGATCTTGGCTTGACCTTCATATAAGTCGAGCCCCAATTTCGGTCTATTAAAACTGTTCAAAATATTAATATTTCGATCTAAGTGCAAATATAAACAGTAGTATTCGGCCTAATGACCTAGACAATAATAAAACTTTTTACAATAATTCCTTACCAGTATCGTGCCTGCAAAACTTATCAGGTGACTCTGATGTCAGTTTTTTGATGATCTGCTCTGCAAAGGCTCCAATTATCAGGACAGGCCGTAAAATTGAATCTAATAGAAACCAAAAACCACCTTTCAGCTCAGTAGCAAAATCCAAACCAGTTAAGTCCAGTCGAAGTCTATGAGAAACAGATGTTATTAACAAACAGTGTTGCCAACTGCAAATTGTAGACTTATGGATATAGTCTGTAAAAATTGTTGCAAATAATTGTTGAAATTAGACATGTTTGTAAAACCCATAAATTTTGTAGGTGTCTTAAAATTTTATAAAAGTTGAATAGAACATCCAAACCAGAAATTGTTCCATAAGATTTAGCTGTTTTCATGTTGCTCCAGCCATTTTACTCGAGAGCAGCAGAAATCTTACACCTTTTTGTACATGTGGCACTGTGATCAAGATGACATGAGGTGATCTATGGTTTTATAGTTCAGAAAATATTTAAACTTAATAGTAAACACAAGTGGTTAGTTTCCCAATTCAATCAGAATCCATAATCTATTTAAATTTTTTATGCATAACTGTGATTGATTTGTCCTAAAATTAAAATCTCAGATACAGTAGTTACGTAGGACTGCATACTGCTATACTTACTGTCAAACTTTTCAATTCTTTCAAGTGTAGGTAGTGGCATGTCTAAAAAATCATCAAATGTGCATTTCTATCTCAATTTACATTACATTCAACACCAGTAATGCTAAAACACTTTCAGTGACTCACAACACTACCAGACATCTCAAACTACTTTTACCATGTGGATCAGACCATTTGGACAGCCCATGCAAAGGTAGACCTGGACAGTGGAGGTAGATCTCAGCCTGCTACTACTACTCAGGCTACTACTCAGTTTAGAGATGAGCTCAAGACCCAGGACAGCTGGCAGAGTCGTAGAACAGCAATGCTTCAGAAAGGGGTATGCCATTGACAATGATGATTTGTCTAAATGAAATTTTCATACGCGATAGCTATTAGCATATGCTGATCTTGTGTGTGGTTTTTACCACTGTATACTGGGAAAACACTGCAATGCAAAATTTGAACAGGGCTATTTCCCATTGCCTCACCTATGTTTCACTTGTGGGACATGGGATACTTTACTTTCCCTTGGCATGCGACCATCAGGAAAAGCCTTTCAGTTACTGGATACAGAAAGAATTTGAGTATTGCCATATGTGTTGCAAATAAGGTACTGCCATCTGGACACATCATGCCTTGAATACACTAGCCTGCATATTAAAGACAGAAATAACAGCCTTCGAACTGGCAAAGGCTGAACCCAGCAAACATGCAGTTGGACAAAAGACGCACATAAAAAGATTTAGAAGGACTGGGAAATGTCACATGTTGTCCAAAACCATGGTCAGTACGGATATCCATAATAAACCATGTTAACACCCTCTGCAGTTTCTCTGTATACAAATATATAAATTCCCACAAGGATTACCAAAGGGAAAACAATTACGGTACTGAAGGATTCTGACCATCAAGATGGTGGATGGAGTCGCTGTTGAGAGATGCATCTGAAAAAGAGGTCAGGTCACGGCTGTCCCTGGAATTGTGTCGATGTCTATGGCGATGGAAGAAACTGCGCCTCACTGGTCCAGACGCCTGATATGATGATGATACGTCGACAAGACTTCTCTTGTGCGATAACTCTTCTTCCAGCCTACACAGTTGTATAGTTTACAGAAAAGCTTAGTGCATTATTTACATTACAATCGGCACAATTCTTGAACAATCACATTACTGGAAGAGTAAAATAAAGTGAAAAGAATTTTCCACCAAATAAACTGCCTAATTTCCATGTTTATTTACAGGCCTCTACATCAAGATTAAAGCATTCTTTAAAAGTGTAGAAAGATAAAAAATTAAAGCAACATTAAACTTTTCTTATATAAAATTTATATGCCTATATCTGTACAGACCAGCGATGAGTAAATATTTATGTACATTATTTGTGATTAGCAAATTACCCCAGCCATACAGCATCTTCTTCCAACAAAAAATTCTACTCAATGCTTTCTCATTTTTGTAGCCCAATGAATGGAAAGGCAAGCCAATGCAGATCTTCCTACAGATTTGCCCTCAAAACACCAAGATTTACAGGAATACAAATACTGGAAATCAGTTATAAAAACTCAAACTAAGCACAAGAAAAAATCTATTTCTTCTTACCTATTTAGGGATAGGGAATTTCTCTAAAACGTCAAGATTAATTCAAATCAAAATGGAGAAACCACTTATAAAAACTTGAAGTAAAACAAGAAGGAAACGAACTTTGTTTTGGACGGAATTGTTCCGCACTTCAGTTTGTCCCCATTTTCATTGACTAGATACGCCCACCACGTTCCAATGCGACCACTGAGAACTGTGTTTTCAATGAAAAGTATGTCACCCCTCTCGAAACTAAGCTCGCTGTCGGCAGTCGCAGTACGACTGTAAAGAGCCTGGACGTAGAAAGCATCACCTGCTTGCGTCTCTGTCCTCAAGAACACTGAAATTTAATTTTATAAAATGTTTCACCAACTATGACAAGTTTCAGCATTCTAGATTTCACTTTCAACATCTAGTTTTGTACTGTCTGGTTTTTGATTGCTCAAGTACAACTTGCACTTCTGCCAAGAGTTCTCTAAGCTATGCCGTTCAGAATTACTTTATGCAGAGAAGCACAATAAATAAGCTCTAACACCACCTTACTAAACTACTGGAAACTAAATTCCTTATCTCTGATCAGATGTAATTACTTACTGGGAAAACTGTATTGTACATGGCAGACGACTTGTTCACATGGTTTGCTGACTTCCAGGATCGCTTGTTCGAGAGTTAAACCTCGAAAGTCTTTATTATTGAACTATCAGTACAGTAACAAGCAATATAATTATATGATACAGTAATATAATTATTAATTATGATAAAATAGGGTCATTTGTACGATGGAATACCTGAGAAACACTAGGAACATGATTTTGAGATTTTTATGCTGACTTTGCCAGCACTTAATTTGCTTGAATGTACAGACGTAACTGGATATTTATATAGCACCTTTGTACATTCAGATGCAGGCCCTATAGAAGCAATTCCTTAACTCGGAATTTGAGTTTAAAACTACCAGTAATAAGACCACAAATCTTCATCTCTAAGTTGTCACTCAGAATTGCATCTGGAAATGAGGCTGTTGGCCGGTGGTTTATCTATAGCATTCAGTTGACTATTTGAACGGAGCCTGGTGGTTGAATAGTAAACTGATATTTTAGACTTATATCTCTGATATTTTTAGATCCTTTTAATTACTCAGTTCTAGTCTCATTGTTTCTCTCAAATCAGAAATGAGTTGACCTGAAATTGATCGTCAAAAATTGAGTTGTCACGTATCATTAGAGTAACATAATTACTTATTGCAACAGAATCCTACTGATAGCGCCGTAAAATAGAGCATATTAATTTTTATTTAAATATCGAAGGAACAACACAACAATTTACTCATTTTTAATAAGCCTGCTTTTGTGTATTCTTATTAATTTCATGTAGTAGAATGTTCCAGACTTCATGCTAATTTCATCAGTACTTCAGTACGTCCTTTGATCTATTATCACATGCATGCACACGCGTGCACGCACACACACACACGTAACTTTGGGGGTTGTTGGTCAAGAGGGTTTTAAATCTGGGGGTATTATCCTATTATAACCAATGGGGGTTATTGGCCTGATGCCCCTGGAAACAGCTGACCTAATCTGAGGAGTGACTTGTTAACCTGAATACTACCAAGTACATCAGAATCTATTTGCAACCCTACCTCTGGGAGCCATATCGATCTCTTCATCAATTCAACCACAACCACAACAACTCCAAACAAACTGTTTCACTCAGAATTAGGAATATCAAGTGTTCTACCTCAAGGATTTGGTCACCAACTCCAAGCCCCTTCTGGCCGCCAAGAGGACTGCCTGGCAGAATATTCTTAACAAATATGCCAACTGCATTGCCCCCGACCAGTTCCAGACCAACTGAGTCGTGTGGGTGGAGTTTCTTACAAATGACAACACAAGGCTTTGGTGATGAAGATGACTCATCAGAATTCTTTGTGCTGAAAGCAGTTCATAAAGAATCCCACTAAGAAATTGATTTATAAGGTCACAATGTGTCATAGTAATTTTTCATCATGCACCCACTTTTAGCAACAGTCCTCATTTGGCAGACTCACAAACACAAGCAGTAATCCCGCAAGAGTACAACACTGCCTTGAAATGAGTCAACATTCTCAACTTTGTCCAATTCTCAAATTCCCTAAGACTTTAAACCCTAACCCTAACCCAAAACCCTAAACCTAACCCAAAACCCTAACCCTAACCCTTAAGATGCAAATTTGAAAGGACTGTACAAATGACAGTCAGTGACCACTCAATATCCAAATATGAACCAAACATAGCAAGAAGTGCTTTTCTGCCAAGTACATTTTATAATCTTTGGAATTAAGAACACAGATGGTTCCAAAACTGAAAGCTACAACCAGTGACAAGGGAGGAAGATATTTTCAACAAATTTTATATAAACGTTCTGTAACATAACATTAAGTTAACCTTTTACACAACACATATTTTTAGCCAACAATCTCAAATGGTCATTGATATTAGTAAGGTGCAGAGGTTTTCTTATGTTTTCCAGAACAGAATGCAAAGAAATTGCAGAGCCATTAAGGCGAAAAGACTTCAAAACTATTGCTAACTTTGCATTTCCAGGTAAAGTTATGATGTACAATAAATTCTGCAAAGGCATTTTTACAATTCCATAGAACAGAAGAAAAAGCAAGAAATAAAGCACGTCCTCTTTGTTTACATCTAGGCATTGCTAGGTTAGCACTTTGAGTGCTGCAGTTGCTAGGAAATTATTAGCTTGACAATTAGGTTCAACAACGATCCAAGTCAGTGTTCTTACTATGAAAGTATAAAAAATATATCAACTGCTGAAGAACCTATGCCATCGGCTATCACCCTGACCATTTATGTAAAATTTTTTCCACCAGCCTTTATCGGAGGCTGGTAAAAATCCTAGTCAAGCTGAAGCACTGTCACTAGACATCACTGCTGGCATCACTTTTATTATCGTTTGAAAGGTTGAATAAATCATTAGTATGAACACTTTTTACAGTATTGTTTGTCCTGCTATATGTAAATGTGAGAAGTCAACTCCTCATCCAACTTCAAACTGGAAAATCATATGCCAAACTTCATCTTCATTCGCCACTGTGGTTAGTAGCATGTATGTAAAACGCAAAGATTGACAACTTTTCACATCGAATACCTCCACAACTTTTACACAAAGACATAAACAACTGATGGCAAAATAATAGCAAACCTATCAACCTAATTACCTGTAAAGTTATTCACATAGAATGAATGTTTGTTCCATACTATCCAACAGGTTTACTAAAAACACTCTTAATGTAGCAAAGTTGCACCTATGGCACATGTAGAAAGTTGTCGATTGTCGCAAAATTGTGCCTGTGGCAGTCAAAGGGTTAAGAAATAATCATCTGCAGAACTCCTGAAGCAGTGCCATATAAACGGCTGATTACATTACACTCCACAAGGCAAACGGCTCACCTATGTCCAAAGGTCATGTGGGTCATGAATGTTTCAGGTGTGATCGTAGCATTGCTTGCTCTCACTCGATTTCCATTCAATCCACGATTGAAATTGTCTCGTGATTCGTCGTCCTCTGATGACGGTTCATCTGAGTCGGTCAGATTCTGTTCATGGTATTCTGAAACGGCCAAGTTCATCATTACCTAAGCAACACAGTCTTAATGTACGACGGAATTCTGAAACACTTTTAACATAATATCCTGCCCTCACAAGAATGTATGTTCATAGTCTTTAGAAACATTCTTAGCACACATCTTGTCTCCACATGTATCTATGTTCATGGTATTTTAAAACAGCCAAATCTAGAATTATGCAAGCAATACGGTCTTAATGTAAGATCCTGCCCATGCATGCATGTATGTTCATAGTATTCTGAAACAGTCTTAACGTAAGATCCTGCCTACACAGGTATGTATGTGGTATTCTGAAACAGCCAACCAACCTTTGCATTACATAAGCAATGTAGTCTTAACGTAAGATCATGCAGCAACAAAGCTGAGAAGTTTCAACCAGTACATTCCATGAGGGCATATGGCTGAATTACTACTTCAACTAAATTACTTTTTTCTAATAAAACGTTCTGCCAACAGATGATATAAAGCCAAATCTGCAGCCAGAAAGATAAATCCCAGGCCACAACTAGCCAAAGTCAGTCAGGCTATTAAAACTGTAGCCTAAAGTCACAAGTGTCTTTGAGGGAAATAGAGCTGACTGTATAATTCATGGGATGCAGCACTGTGTCCTAGAGTTGTGCTTGTTACAAGGCATTATGTAAACATCTTGTTGTTATTACACTGTTACAGTTACAGTTACTAACTGTCTGGGTTGTACTGGACAAGCATAGTGATGCTTTCAATGCACTGTCGTAGGACGCTTGAAGCCACGTGTTTTGTAGCACTTCTCATGTTGATTCCGCATACCTGGTACAACAGACCAACAACATACAGCATCATAAATATGGGACAATGTGGTTCCAAAGAGATCTGAACTGGTGATAGGCCTTTCCGAGTCAAGGTAAAGGTTCGTGTGATCATGCAGTGAAGGATCTTTTGGCCAGCGCACAGCAACTGAACTGGAAAATGGGTTATAAGTTTTGAGGACAGACAGACAATAGTCACAAGAAGAAGCAGAGTCTTTGACGTTCTGATCTAAGTCCAGATGCAGATAAGCACATCATTCACCAGGCTCCCCATGATGCTTCTCTGTATCTGCAGAAAAACTAAAACTTCTGGAGTTTAAATGGATCTGCAGCCAAGTATAAGACTAGTTAGTGACACAACAGAAGTCATCAGATGAGATCAGATATGTTTGTATCTATAAATACATATATATATATACATATATGTATGTATGTATGTATGTTTGTACATATATGCTTGTATGTACACATGTATACAGGTGAACATTTCTAAGGCATCTTCTAACAGCCTCTCGAAGGCATTTCTTGGTAGCCTAAATGATGTTGTAGTTGATTAACAAGTTCATCTTTAGGTGAAACACCCACAAATAAGTCACCACTGGGGGCTCTTGCACACACTTAGTCTCAACCTATGTGGGGTTGACATCTGACTACATGAATAAATCCCTACCTCCAGCAGTTGGTCTCCAACCTCAATCCCAGCCCGTGATGCGATGCAGTCTTCACCGACAGCTGATACAAATATTCCACCATCACGACCAGAATCAATCTGAATACCAAGTGGTTCGTGGCCAGTTTCCACAGTAATACTTCTCGTCTCACCAAAGCGTGGCCTACCCAAACATCAGTTCAAGAGATGAGTTTACAGCCTTTCTGACAAATAAGACTAAGCCCTATCAGCCAAGGTAAATGAAATGATTCCTTATTAGGCACCTCTAACAAACCCTGTCATCAGTAGCAAGGTTGACAGATGTGCAATTCTGAAGCAACAGAATTACAAATCAGAAGCAGAATGCCAAAGCACACTGTCTCTGTGAGCACAGTAATGGAATTACACTGAGGAGACAGATTCCAAAGAACACCAGATCCCTTCAAAACTATGATAGTAAATTTATTAAATTTAGTTCAATATGATGTTAAAAATTTTACCATATAGGATTTATATGTTTCAACATGTTGCTCATTTTAAAACATACCTACTTTTTACAACAGGCAAAAAATATTAATTTAAAAAATTGTGTTCATGCCTCTGTTTCTGTGGAATTTCCCAGACATCTTGGCCAAAGTGCAAGCATGAAAATGGTAATGCAAGAACACACCAACCTTTCCTCACAAACTAAGTGGTTCATATTTCAAATTTATCATTATTTACCAGAAAATTAACCCCACACAGAGGGGAAAGATCAAGACTGTAGCAATCCAACACAAAGCCACAAAGGATTTAATATTTACAACAAATTCCCCAGGTCACATAGCATGAAAAAATGCAAATACAGATAAAAAAAGCCAAATTTTTAATTGCAAAACTATATAATAAACCTTGCTCTCTTTGACTTCTCGTGAGACATCATTTTCGGAAGCGAGTTGCAGTTTGGCATTGGTTGGTGTCTGTGATGACGATGTGGAAGGGTGTATGGTGCAGCAGAAGCCAAGTATTCTGAAACTAACACATTTAATAATTTCTCTGCTATCAATCAGGCTGTAAACTCACTTCCATCATGGGTTTTAACCGTTGGTATATAAACTCTAAAACAAGATTTAAATCAATAACACAATTAATTAATAATATAGTGATAACAGAATCTAAACATTTAATAATCTTAAACAGTATGCCAAACTGCTCTATCATACTCTACATTAACTTGCTGTCATTAAATATCATGAGGAATATCAGGAAAGTTAGGCTAATAAAAGCCAAGGCAGATAAACATAAGAAAAGTAAATCCAACAGTTGCAAGCTAAATACATACTTGAACAGACACAAAACAAATGCACCATATTCAGTTGAATTCAAATGCATTACACTTCTGCACTTACTGGCATCATAAGAACTCGGACTGGATATGGCGCCACCAGAAGATTTGCTCGAGACAATGCTTGGACTGGATGGGATTCGTATACGTTCGTGGAACTGATGACCAGAACGCTGTGAAAACACGGATGACAGTTTTCTCTGCAGCTCGTTTGCCTGCTGATGCGATAGAGATGATGACGAAGGTGGAAGGAAACGATGATTCATGCTCGACACCTAAAGAAGTGTTTTAGAAATGCAATGCATTGACTAAAATAGTGTTGGAGTGATCAAGCAACAAACTGATGGCAATGACCCAACTGCAATGAACTTATTTTGATAAACCACCAATGAATTACAGCAAAAGTCAGGCAAAACATGTCCCAGTTAAGCGATGCACGGTACATGAAACTTCTCTCTCTCTCTCTCTCTCTCTCTCTCTCTCACATGTAAATGGGCAGTACATGTGAGAATTTCTTTTGAATGCCGACATCAGCGAAACGTATCACACGCTATAGTTATTTTTCACATTTACATAACATTTAGAAATTCAATAATCTTAGCATAGGCTTAATGCATGCATTAGAAATGGCTGATAGTAAAGCATCCGTTTTCCTACTCTGTGCAAGAAAAACTGTCTGCTATAGATTGCATACATGACCCAGGCAAACGTTTCTAAAGATATTTGGGTAACGGACCTACACGCCAAAGTTGGCTGAAAAAACCCAAACTACATAATTACGTAAAACATATCAATTTTAGCATTGGGGCTTGAGCAAAAACATATGCGCTATTCTGATTAACTGGAAATAGACAAAGCCATGCAGATGTGGTTTGCTCAAGAGAGGCAATTCTTCAAGCACACGTGACAAAATTGGGAAATTTAGCCAGGGACAAGTCATTACAAGCCAGCCAGGGGTTTATAAATTGGTTTACGGCTAAATTGGATGACAAAAGCGAGGGCAAGAGTTCAAGTATTGACTTTAATCTAAGCTGTAGATTATATGGCAATTATATCACCCACAGAAGCTCTCAAAGGTACAGACAAGGCTACACAATTTTTAGAGGAGCAAGGCACAGAATACAAAGCAATAATTCATCTATGAAGAATCAAAGATTTTATATGAAAGAAAAAAGTTGAAAACCAAAAACAGCAGCAAATAACATCCTACTTTTTTCACAACTGACACACTTTTGATCCAAGACCTAGATACCACTGCAGGACAAGTAGTATAAGTTCACTCTGTAGTCTGTATTGCTTTTGACTTTTGCAACATGTTATTCATACTGTTTGTGAAAAAACCTTGAAGTGTGCACTTGTTGCGTGAGAATAACCTAAACTATTCTTTTGTCATGGCTTTATGTGGCAACGCATGTGTATTTGCAATTGAAAATCAGATTTTGTAAAGTTTGTTTTTGCTTAACTTTTTATTAGTTACGAACTCAAATTCATATTTTTGAAACTAAAGTCAACAGACATGCTTATGATAAGGATGTCAAAACGTTAACACACATATAAACCCAAGTAGACTGTACTGCTAATATATTAATTATAAGAAATTTCAGCACATTCTAGTAGCAAACAACTCAGTTACATGCAGTTCTGACAGGTTGACTTCCAACTTGTGCTTGTTACCAGATTTTTATTGTAATCAGCTCTCTTGAATTTGAGCACATAAGACTTCTTGTCAAAAAGCCCTTAACTTGTGCAATTTTCTTGTTGTCTGTGCTTCAGAATTACGCAGCTGTGTTACTTCGTGGGCATTATAACTTTACGATAACTAAAATCAGTAATAATAGTAAAGTTGCTGTCTAGGTAGCTCAGAGCGTGTAATCCAATAAGTAATTGGATGTTTTAACTTGCCATTGGTATAGGACTTGAAGAAACCATGCTGCTGTCGATATCTCGGTTGCTAGAGGATGACAACCATTCGAGATCTGGCGTTTCCGGGATGCTTGACCTCAGCATGCTCTCAAACGGTAGCAGGGGAGCACGTGGGCCAGGTGAAACTGGCAAATACCGCATCGTTGCAGCACCCGAAGCTGGGTGACTGCCCAGCGAATCACCGGCTTTTGAGCCAAAACCAGATCCATGCACTGAATGCAGCTGCATCACAGTGGGCATGCTGTAACAATTCAGAACATTCAAGAGGTTATTCACAACAACAACTGCAAAACAGCTACAGTGAAAGCAAAATCAATCAACACTAATGACGGCAAGGGCTCTTTCAAGAGGTGCTATACAAATGTTTTTTAACAATACAATACAATACAATCTTCAATTGTTGAAGCTCACTGGTTAACCTGCTGTAAAGAGGTCAGCACATTCCCGTTTGTGTATGTCTTGCACAGACTTACATATCAAGAACTCATCGATTCCATGAAGCAGTAGCAAGCTCAGGCTTTTGAAGTGGCATTAGCTGTCCACTACAGAAAGGTCTTCATCATTTGATGACCAAAGTCTGAATACTGATTAATGCCCAACCTGCAACTACCTGAAAGCATGAGGGATTTCCAAATGACCTAGTCAGGTTCTACCACTAGCTTTGGGAGTGCCAATAGGTCAGCATAACCAAGTGGTGTAAGTGCTTTATATGGCTATCGTTATGCCCTATCTTAAAAAAAGAGACCAGGAACTCTGAACGTGGCATCAACCATCAACCCTTCTCCATTAGTTGAGTTTCCTCGAGTGTAACAGCCTGTGCCAACAGAGACTTTTCCAGCTGCCCATTCCTTGTTCACCTGCATGTTGTTCTGTATGAACCCTAACACCATTCAGGCTAACAACGAGCTAACTTCAAGAGGTTCTTATAAGGCGTTGTATAAATGACCAGACACATATACTCCACGTTTCTCCATCCAAAACGTTACTTACAGAAAATAAGGTTTAGTTTTTAACAGTAGAATTACACTACAAGCACAAATGAAACAAAAGAGCTAGGTATGTGATCAAGTTTACTTGTTTGAGAAGTATGGAGCTCTGTGTTCGCTCTGTTGCCTTTCCGAGGAAGTAGCTGACGGTTGGCAAAATAAGGGCTCTGGCAATTGTACTGGAGCACAAGCACTGGGTTTCACAATTGATTTCTTAGTGGCCTCACCTGTAACCACTTGAGGAGAAACTGGACTTGCCATTGGAGAGAAGTTTGCTAGTTGCCTGAGAAAACTTGTGTCCTGGTTGGGCTGAATTGGTCGAGGAGAATAGACTGGTCGGACCCCAAGTGACGTAGGCTTCAGCGGAGGAGGCAGATGATCGGGAAGCCACGAGGCACTTGAACCCTGGCTTGACAAGTCCTGTGAGTTTCTGTTGGGTCTCTGCTGTGAAGCACTTGGCCTGGAACTAGTACGGTGACTGGTGGCATATCGGACAACTTCCTGGTCACACAAGCAGGAGGCAACTCTTGAGGATTCAGGGTATGTGCCGTCCTTTGGCTTACTGTCTAAATTCGCTGCAGGCCGAACGTCAGACGCATACGCCGGACTTTTATCGTCACTTCGGAATGTGTCATCTGGAGCACTGTTGTCACAATGGGAGATGCCAGTGGCAGCCACAGATGCCTTAGCTGATGCATACTTTGCAGCTGCATCCGAATTCTGTGGACTGTGTTTCACTGACGCACTGCGCTTAAAGGAATCTCGGCGGGTTGGCGGCAAAGGTGGTATCTTGTGATCGGCAGGATTTGGAGACGAGGCATTGGAACCATCTCTGGTTATCTGCAACAGATGTGGACGACAGCTGGCAGACCATGAAGGCCTGCTTCCCAGCTCAGTTGGAAAGCTGTAGTCAATGTGAACACGACATTTTGGCCATGTGCCATGACTTTTTGTTTTACCTTTCCCAACATTTGTTGGTGTGGATGGTAATGCTGGAACAACATCCATAGTGTTTTGGGGAGATGGGCTATCTTCCTGATATCTCCAAGTTTCAATGACTGATGAATTTACAAATGGATGTGTGCTTTTGGACCTCACATCTCGCACAGCACGGTTGCTCCTAAATGGTCGTGCAATTGCATTAATCGCCTTGTCAAATAGGTTTTGTTCATGCTGTTCTTGACCCTCAACATAAGCACCTCGCTTGAAAGCACCACTTGTCTGCACTCTTTCATATCCACCATGGAACTCCAGCTCACCATGAGAGTCCAGGCCATCTGTCTGAGAACCACTTGACTTCAGGGTGGCATTTCCAGCTAACTTCCCTGTATCTGGATTCAGTTCATCAGTAGGGGTCTTCCAAGCGGGGTCGTGGGGTGAACGGAAGCCACCTCCATCTGAGTAACCATCAAAGTTGGTGCCACTGAACATAGACATTGATGAGACAAGGCTAGATGTTGGGGTTTGACAGTAACGTAAGACATTGAGAACAACGTGGTCACCAGCCTCTGACAAGAGACGCATAGCCTCAGACGTTGAACGATTTTCAAGGGAAAATCCATTAATCTGAAAATAAAAATTTTACATTTATTCATGAGACCCAAAGCTATGCATTAAACTACAGAAAAATAAAAAGTGCCCTAAAAGGAATGAAATGTTTAAGTAACAAAATTATTTAAAACTAATGCTGAATCATTAATGGCAAACTCTAACTCACTACAATACAATCTTTGAAGCTATCAAATAAACTGATAATTAAAATGAACAGGAATTATTTCAATTATTATTTTGTTACCCCTTTCATGCCCACATTTTTTCGAGGACAGCAAAAAAGTGTTTTTTAAAGAGACATGTTTAATATGTTATGCCATATAACATGTTTTCTCTTAACTAATGTCTAATTAAAATTAATTAGTTTTGCCATTTGGCTAAAGTAGGAATGTATGGGAAAGTTTCCATATGGCAAAAGTAAAGTAGTAAAAGTCAAAAAGCATAAGAAACGTAACAACAAATGCATTTTGCATGTCTATTGTTCCACATGCCAGATTATGGCTCGGTGCGGTAGTCCAGATAGCAGTTTCTTTCATGAAGTGGATGGCAGACTGCTTGCCATATGGATACATAAGATTTGAAATGGTTAAACAAACTAAAACTTGATCAGCATTAAAGGTAATCAAGAACATCAAGAAATATTCTTACTTGGAAAGCGAAATGTAATTTTAAAAAATACAACATCTTGAGAATAATGTTAACTTTATTTGGAATATGATGAGCAAACATCAGGTCTGATCAAAGAAATATACATATATATATATATACATATACACAAATTCTGAATATATTTGTGGAGAATACATGTGTGTGTGTATATATATATATATATACACATGTATTCTCCACAAATATATTCAGAATATGCATATATACATGTATTCTCCACAAATATAACAATATTATTCTGTAAGTAAGAAAACAAAAAAATTTGTAATTTAATTTTACAAACACTTTAAGCGGCTTAGTTGAAGGGTCCCTCTAAACCACCTGATATTAAATAATGCAAAACAATACACTTCAAAGTTGGTTAGGTCTGAATCCAAAGCAAAGAATCATGAATTCCTTACATTTAAAATTCGATCTCCAACTGCCAAGTTGCCCTCTTTAGCTGCCAATGATCCAGACATTATCCGACTGACATAAAGGCCAGGCTCCAGGTTAATTCCAAGTTCTGGACGAAACACAGAAAATCCAACTAATTAAGCTGATGCCCATAGTAACTTATCAGAAACAAATGCATTCTGAACTAGATCTAATTATGTTCATGGTCACATGCATGTTCCCGATCACAGTCATATTTTCCCAATCATACTTGAGCTTATGATTGCTTCAGAACGTTTTTCAAAACAGATTTTATTGCATGATTCCATTAAATATTCTCAAGGTATTTAAATATGGACTTGAACACATAAAACTGCTTCACTGAACAAACTCCCAACCATCAAACAAATGGGAAATGATCAAGCACAAAGTGAAACCATTACCACGGTCTCCAGAACGATAAATGTGGATTGGAAAGACTGCCCTGGAACTAGCAAGCTTCCTCCTTCGAACAACCTAAGCAACAAGAGACAAATGGTTAGGGAAGGGACATCAGGAATTTAAATAAAACAATAGTCCAGAATGGAAAGCTAATTTCACCAAATCAAGATATTTGTTGCATTATGTTAAAGTAAAAAGGTTGTTGAGCGACTGCCTTTGTAATGTAGACTGTGTAGGTTGGAGGCCCCCCTGTGGCAGTCACACAGCAAGGACCTTGAGCCAAAACGTTAACGCACAACAGCCCAGAACCATAATAGCATAATATAAATTTAAGAAAATAAGTAAATAAAATAACAGGTCATACCTGCAAGGTATCTAGGAACAACAAAACCACCAAGACTGATAGAAAACATAAGATGTGGCCAACAAAATCGCAAAATGAAGCGACTACCTTAAGAGCAAACAAGGATTTAAAAATAAATTGAAAATAGGTTGAAAGACATTCAGAAGCAAATAGTAAGTTTGCTGATCTCTGCAAGTTCTAGTACACAGTGAACGGCCAAAGCGTCTAACCAAAGACACCTTACGGGAGCACTTTCAAGCAAGAGATACCCAGAAAGAAATGGAAAATTAGAAGCCATGGATACTTACAATATGCACAGGTTCCTGGCTATTATGCAGAACCTGATAAATAAATGCTTTCTCTGCACAGCTGACATCGATGTCGTTGACTCGAAGCAATTGATCGCTGACTCTAAATATTGACACAGTATCAGGTAATTTGATCAATAGAAAACGACAGACCCACACACAGAAGCTGACGTGACGTTGTGCATGTCTGTAATAATAAATCTTTTAACAACTGCACCACAGCACATGAGAAAATCAAGAAAGCAGTCAGAGAATTCAAGAAAGATGTTTTCAAATGATAACAAGCCAGAAAAAAATACACTAATATTATTAAATTTTTATCTTTACACTTACAGCTAAAGTAAGATAAGGTAATATAAGATATGGTAATGTAAAGCATTTCAAGTGAAGGTAACGTAAGGTAAGGAATGTTCCAACTTCTTGTATTGTCTTCTGGAATGGGTCTAATGGACTTTTGGCCAGCAAATCTTCTCATGAGATTTTACAGTTTGACAATGAATTTTGTACAGCATACCAGGATTTATACTTCAGAAGCAGTTACGGAAAATGGAAAGCCACACATTTGTCTGCTAGTTCACCTGTTGGGTTTACCTTACTGAATTAATCCAGCCTTCATGTGTCAAATAATGTGCCAAATGTCTTAAATACTTAAATATACTGTAACTGGCCATTTATATACATTTATTTTTGAGCTCATAAAAATTGCAATTACACACTGGTACAACAGTAATAACAAAATAAATAGCATTAAGACAATCAGTATTATAATAAAGTGTAATATAAAGGTAATATACTGGTGACCATCAAATGGAGTAGTTTAAAATGCAACAGCTGTTACTGTATCTTACTTAAGCTTTCCATAAGCTGCACTGCTGGGCTGAATGCTTCGAACAAAGATTGAAGGGTCATTTGGAAATTGTGGATCATTAGCACCACCAACAAGATCAAATCCCAGATCGGATGAACGTATGTTGCCCTGTTCAGAGTTAAAACAACAGATAATACAGTGTTGCATACACATGAACATATACATATGCAAGAAAAAACCATTCATGTAATATTTCTACCACTTTTCTAACCAGTCTCTTGCCACAGTCTCTAACACCATCCATTTATCAAAATTTTACTAAAACATTAACCTAATTGTGTCTTAAGCCAAATAATTCCCAACTGGACTCCTCTCAGCAGATGATTTTAACACATATATAAAGGCTGATTCTGAGACTGTGACAAACTGGAACAAAAATGCCAGCTGGCTGAACAATTGCATTGAAACGCTGAATATACAGCAGTGACTGTGCCAATGCAGAGCTCCTGAGAACAGCCTTGGTGTCAGACATTGGTGCAAAGTGTGAATACGAGAAAGTACTTGTCCCTGTGTGTCTGTAGGTCCTTTAGAAGCTGCTGCAGCATGAATATAAGCGATAAAATATGCATAAACCCTCTGTTTTATGATAGCCAGCATTACAGAATCCACACACATAGATGCTGTTTGTTTTCTCCTGAAATGTCTATTAAAGCTGATTTTTAAACTGGTACATTATGCTGCATCATTTGATTTTTTTAACAGTCACTGTACTTTCCTTTTTCACTGCTTTTGTATGCATTGTTGTCTGTACAGTGTTGGTATCTGTCTTGGGCTAATAAAGATGACATACATACTTATAAACTGAGGCAATCCAAAAATCCTTACAATGTCAAGCTCCAGCGTCTCAGTTTCCCACTCCTGAAGATCAGCATCAATCGCTGAGTCACGGCTGTGACTGTACTCCGTTGTGCTCAATCGATTCTTGTGTGCTTCCTTCTCTATCAGAGCCTCGTACTTCTCTCTGTCGATGTACAACAGCACAGTTGATTAAGGATGCACTATTTCCTGCCAGTGGAATCGAATTCACATCAAACTCTGCAATTCTAAAAACTCAGGTCAGAATTCAAAAACTCTTCACAGAATCACTTCACATTTTAATTAAATACAACGTATTTAACAAGAAGGAAAACAAAAAAGAGAACAAGAACTAGATAATTTAAGAAAAGAACACAAAAATTCCTGAGTACAATGTGGAGATTCTTACTCTGTTTATCCCTTATAGCATTCACTTTATTCGCCAGCCAAGATTTTACCAAAGCATTTTATAAAAAGCTTTGAGCTTCAGGAAAGAAGAAGCCATAGCTAGACTCACTTGAATTCCTTGAGTTCTTTCATAACATCGTTCTTTTGTCTCTTGAGTTCGTCGGAGTCCCGCAGTGCTCCAATCAATTCACTCACTGCACTGTCACGCTCATGCCGCAGTTTGTCACAAAGAGTTCGAATGCTTTCACGCTCCTTAACAATTTTGTCCCTCTCACCAAATGCCCAATCACGCAGCTGTTTCGCTTCTTCTAGTTCATGCAAGGCATCTACAACCAAATATCTAGTAACATTATTCAACAGACAATAAAGCCTCAGTACAGATGATGTGAAAGCCACATTAACACCATGTTTGTAACACAGCCAAGCATTGCTGGAACAACACAGCTTAGGGCTGAACATTGCACAGGAAAGGTTAAAGACAAGAAGGCAGATTCAAGTCCCAAATGTGCCCATGCTTACCATGCATTGCCCCTACAGAAAGACATACGAATCAATATACAGACAAGTGTACAAACCGTACACATATATATGTATATATATGCACGTATGTATATATATGATGTATTAAATACTATTTATATGTTATGTATACATACATGGTATGCACTGATATACATATCCAAAGTTCAGCTGAGTGCAGTGTTGATTTATTATAATAATTTTCTCTCAATATTCAATAATTCCAATTGCAAATCAAGCATGAGCTACTTCATCACTACAAGCAGAAACATTAACAGTTCTCTACACAAATAGAAGTTCTACAAGAAAAACTGAATAATCCTTGATCAGCTAATGAGACAAGCAGTGGGCAATACTTGCAAAATTCTGTTATCAAGACCAAAATGTTCGAATGTGCTTTCCGAAAACTTCACTATTTCAGTAATTTTTTGTGAACATTTACTCTTTCTGATGCACAGGGCTCTTATGTAGTTACAGCTTCCACTGACGTAGCCTCAGTAGATCTAAATAACTACACTTCTCGAATTGTGCCGGCCTACTAATGAGCCCTGTTAGACGATCAGTGCAGGTGCACTGCAAGCCTCTGTACAAAACATATCAACTGATCTGGAACGCAGAGCCTGAGTAATGGTTAGCCGGGAATCAGTCAAATGGGTTGATCAATCGATCGCCAGTTTAGCACCATCGTCCATCAAGTCACTGCACCACATTGCCACTAGATGGCACACAGTGTATATAAATAAAGCCAAGATTATCCTAAGGCCACTGAGGTTCAAAGGCGAGCAGTAATTTCAAAGCACACATGGGCAATACTGTTTCCACAAGGGCTAACCAAGATACGCCCAATTGGACCCCAGCTGACAGAAAATATATTACACCTGCCAAAGCAGCTGGATTATAACCCGTGATTGAGAGGCTGCCAATGAAGCAATAATCACAAAATAACACAAGGGTGAGACAGCCATGCACAAAGTAAGCGGCCACCATTCCGTGCCTGACAGATCAATTGAAAGCTAATGGAAACGGTATGCAGACGTGTTTAGTTCTGTGGCAAATTTAGTGTCTGCAAATCGTTCAATTCACGATCCTACTAACCAAACCCAACGACAAATCTGCTCATGATGGATACTTGCTATAAATACTTGTCATTCTGGAGTGGTGTGGATCTGGACAGCTTCACTGCACACTCCGAAAAGCACAACAGATAGCAATCGAAAACCAATTCACGGAAAAAGGAAAAATAATGAGTTCAGTGCCCTAAAGATAAAGATTTACAGTCATCTTCCTTCCCCTAACTGCTCAACAACTTTCTCTGTGGCCTCTTAGAAATCAAATCATTCTGTCTGGAAGATTGTGATTATGGAAGTTTTACTAAGAAGAACAATCATTTGATGCCCATTGCATTATGATAACGGCTCTATAGAAGTTTCCATATTAGAACTTTTTTGACTATTGAAATACCCTTGCTAAGTCAGTGACACACTGACAGGGTAGGCAAGAGGCTACAGCTTCACAGCTCTAGCCTCAAATGACCCTCAAAATTGTACATTTGAATAGGCTCACTGCAAGAAAACGAAAAGGTCATAATAAACCAAGGAAACTAAAAGTCAGAATACTTAAAAAAGGAAACACATCTGAAGTCAATCACTTTGTTAACTAAACATCTTAACACAACATCAAGCCACAGCATTATTCTGGTATCAAGACATACATACCCATTAATTCATTCTGTGTCTTGTCAAGTTCTTTTCGCAGGTTGTCAACTTCCTTGGAGTTGACATCTTGTGCTGTTCTTGAGTAAGACATGAGCATCTCTTTTGCCTTGCCATTCTGCGAATAAGGACCTGTTGGCTCTCTGCTGGAGCTCGTCGTTTCCAGCATCCGGTTGAAGTCATGAAGCACTTTCTCCTGTTCCATCTCAAGGCTTACACCATCCAATTCGTCATGGTATGTGTCACAGGCACCTCCGAGCATCCGCTGGAGTCGATCAACCTTGTCTAGTGCTGCTGACTTTTCCGAGGCAAGTGCTTCAACTTTGGCGCTGAGGTCAGAGTTGACGTCGTGAAGATGTTCCATCTCCTTGTGGACGGTATCGCGCTCAGACATGACGAGCTTGTACTCGTTGGCTATGGCGTTACGCTCAGCTCGCAGTCGACTTGCATCCTTCATCTCCTTCAGCTTATCAGTCAGTGCTTGAGAAAGCTGTTGCCCAAGCACTTCCTTCTCCTGCTGAGCTTTAGCAAGCCTCTGAACCAGGTTCTTCTGCTCATGGCCGGCCTGAACATTCACACTGAGATGCTGCTGCAGAGTCTTATTCTCCTCACAGAGGATGTTGTTCTGCTTCCTCAGCCGGCTGTTCTCTTCCTGCAGCTCCTCCACTTTTGCAGATGCAGCTCCAGCCCCTGCCAATGAATCAGCGTATTGCTTGCGCAGGGATTCGTAATCCTGTTTCAATGAATCGTAGCGACCTATCAGCGTGTCGTACATGACGCTGAATTCCTCAAAGGAACCGCTCTGGGTAAACGCCTCACGCTGGTGCTTACGAAGTTCGTCGATCTCTCTCCGATCGGCTTCGCTCAGTCGCCTGAGCTCCTCACGTTCTTGTTCCAAGTGCTGTCTGACCACCATTGCCTCAGCATACTGTGATCGAATCACAGCGTTGCTCTCCTTCACCTTTTCATACTGCTGCTTGTATATGTCGGCTCGGCTCATTGCATTGTCACATTTTCTCACCTGTAGCAATAAAAAATTAAGTTTTCACAAAGAGTCTGCATGCTAGCTACTTACATGTTCGATGCACAGTACAAAGCTGTACAAAGTCAGCTGGATCACCTACCTGGAATGGATTTCCACTAGATATTGTACCTTCTGATTAAAGCCACTCCACGTGTTGTTTATTAATGCTTGAAAACTGTTCTCACTTGCTGAGGCTGCACTTCTTAGTAGAGATCTTGAAAAGGCACTATACAAATTTACCGAATGAATAAATGAATAAGTATTGTAAGTGTCTTGATACATATGTGCAACCATGCATATAAGAGAGAACATATCTTTAAGAGCTGCAAGGCAAAACCAAACAAGATAGATATGACTGTATGACACTTGATAGCGGGTACTCATGGAGACTGCGATGTACAAAATGTAAAGGATTACAAGCAGAACACACAAAACTCTTTCAAAATAATTCCTAACTACCAAACAAAAGCAAAATGTTTTAATATATATAATACATATAATATAGTTTGACAGTTGACAAGTTGACAAGAAACGTTAGTTCTACAAGTTGTCATCTAAATTTTAAGCAAGGTTCAAATTAAAGGTTATTACACGGAGAAGACTTTAAAAGGAGCAATGTCGCATTGTGGAACAGCAAGCAAAATGAACCAAAAACCCTACCAAATAGTGTAATTAATAACTATGAACCAGTAAGTATGTATCTGTCTAAACATTTATATCTAATAAACTAATAAAGTACAGTAAACTATGGCATCTCTGTTCAGCAGTACAATCAATTCCTTTCATTACCATGTACCAAAACCATTGCATATTCCATATCTTCAGGGATCACTCCACTTTATTTACTCTTTTGTTCCACACCGTCATTAAAGACAGTTTCACGAGAAACAGTCAAAACAAATTCTTCCTGCCCTCTGTCTCTTTTCTCCACAACAGCCACGAAAACTGCACTCTTAAAATGAAATGTCTAGTAAGAACCAACACAAATCTTGTGGGTTGTATGCAAACTGTCTGGGACCAGAAAAGTCAGTTACTATTCAAGCTATCTCATAGTAGGCCACAGTAACTGCCTGTTACAATCAAACATTAATTACAAGATAAGTATTCTAGCCACACTAGAGTCTGCTGTTTCCAGACATCATCTGTAATAACATGGACACAACACTCTGAACTGTAAACACTCTGACTAGCCTGGAACACAGAAATATATTGTGCTTTCCACTGAAAAGTGCTATATATCCTCAAGTAAACCATGTTCAGAACTGATCTATCACACTTCATTCCAACTCGTACCATTTGGCTACCAGGACTGCTTGAAATGTGTGTCAGCTATTCAACACAACTGCCTTTCCTGCAGAAAAGTTTTGAGAGAAAGATGCTGTGGCAATGGTTCAGTTTTCAGCAGCACTTATCAGAGGTGCCAAAAAAATCTACGAAGTCTTGGTTTTGATTCATTCACCGAGTCTGTCATTGGGTATTATGCATACTCTGTCACAATCTCATCATCATCACCAGTACCACCACTATCAGTATCACCCACTATCAGTGCCACTGCCATCACCAAACATAACAACAGCAAAAACAACAACAACAACAATTCCATTGCAAGTATATGTGCTTTTTCACTTGATTCTGCCCAACATACATTTTCAACCTTCCTTAACTTGCACTTGTTTAGATGTATGTGCAATTCTTTTCACAAGTGCTAAAAAGGTGTTACATTAAGGATCTAGATCCTAGCATACATACATACATGCATTTGTACATACATAATTATAATTACTATTATAACATAGTAACAGTATTATTAATAATAAGAGTAGTACTGAAACATCATAACCATATTTAATAATAGCATGCATGGTCTGGCCGCATCTATTTGATATTGAATGCTGGTGCTATCTGGTGTATAATTTGAGAACAAGAAAGGCAGTTTAGAATAGGCAGAATGCTGGGATAAAGTTCTCAAAATCCACAGCTTCCATGGCCTGGAGTAACAGGGTATTTCCCTAGAGCAGATATCTGCCAAACTAGCACACAGCTGCTCTGTGCAGGATGGGCTAGCAATAAAATAATACAATAATAATAATAACAATAACAAATAATACAAAAATCACAATAACAACAAGAAGGAACAACAATAAAACAACAGCAAAAACAAACAACAACAAAAAGAACAGCCCATATGAATTCATCCAAAACATACGGTGTCACTGTGCTGTTCTTTAAGAGACTGAAGTTCGTTCATGGCTTGGTCACACTGCGACTTCAACCATTCGTAATTGTGACTTGGTGCCGCCTGTTCTGCACTCAGTTGTTTGTACCCCTCGAGCTGATTCTGCATTTTGCTCACTTCCCGACGGAGAATGTCACGATCGTTTGTGATCGCCTTCAGTTCAGCCTTGAGCAAACCAACGTTTGAGTGGCACGGATCATAGTCAGGATGCGTCAGTGAACGGGGAAAATGGCTGCCACTGTCATCTAGAAAAACATTGAAAGGCATCGTCAAAAAGGCCATAAAACTACAGGTTTTGTGGGCAAAGTGCAACACACTTCATAATTCAGAAATTGCAATAGAAGTAAAAGGATCATTTGACAGTTCAAGAAAATGTCCATCAATCCATATACTTTATGAGGTTTCAAACAGGTAAGTAAGTAAGGAAGTAAGTAAGACATTTGTTAACATGCCATGTGTCCATCGGCAGGGCCAGGAATCATAGGCGTATACAAATAGCCAGATACATACATACATACATAAATACATCCTTGTGACTGGTCTGTTTAAGTTGCATCAGGCAAGTTTGTAGAGAACCAAAGCTCAATGTTTTATCATATACACAAACACATAGGAAAGAACTCCCATTTAAAACACCTTCATAACTAAAGTTAAGGAGAAGCAAAAGAGGAACCTCTTAAGCCAACCATGATGGCAGCCATGCAAATGATGTGTTAGCGACATCATTTTCTTAGCCTTGGCATATGAGGGCAGGTGCCCAGCACTGTCTTGCTACCTGATCTTTCCACAGACACAATACTCATATTTATACCCAACTTCAATAGGAATGGTAATGGAACATAAATTTTGGAAAAGCCTTTGTAGGGATGTCAACCCCGGCCTCTGGACTCACAATTCAGCATGCAAACCAATAGACTAATTAATCGGCATGTCAAATTAATATTAGCAGTGCAACTGCATACAAAGATACACTCCGTGCGTACGAGTATTATAAACACCATATGCATAAACATATGGAGATGAACATGTATATTCAGAATATAAAACATATATATGCGTGTGTATAACTCGTGTATATTGCACACATACATATGTGTGTATACCTCATGCATATTGTACACACATACACATAATACAAGTCATTATTAATTTCACCAAAATCAGTTTGTGTGTAGGTTCACATATTTTAATGTCCAGTATAAGAGAGGAAACCTAAAATGTCAGCAACTAAGCACAGTCCACCACAAACGGTATAAAATGAATAAAGTAAACATTAATTCCATCACCAATACCAATACATATGCAGATATCCGCATTTGTTGTTACAAATCCATGCTATGATATTGATATGGTATATATGTGTGGGGTCTAGGCAGAAAGTATGTCTGATGATTGTCCCTCTGCAAAGGGAATGACTAACCGGTGATGTGTCAGAAAGACCCAGGCTGCTCAAGACGAGAAGACTGAAAGAAGACGAGAAGAGGACAATGGAAAACAGTCATAGCTGGACAAGAATAAGTATCTTGAAATATAAAAGCAGCAGCAGCAGCAATACCAGCAGCAGTAGCAGTGATAGCCTCAACCAGACGAACTGGCCTCAGCAGGTGACCTCATAATGCTACCAGTCCAACCCCAAGGCATCACAGCAGCTGCAGTAGCTTGACGGCTGATTGCTAATGCTTCAGACTTTTAACACTGTACCACAGATTTGAGTCCTGGTCAACAGAAAGAAATTGACAAATTTGGTGAACCGGTACTGCCCACTTAACCATGTTAAGTAATTAGTTATTACATTACACCACTTCAATCAACTGTTACTATACTTAGTCCTTCCTATGCAGGTCTGCACACTGGGCAACTCAGCTTCTCCACTCATTCCTGTCCATCGCTAGTTCCCTTGCCTCATCCCACGACATTCATCCAGGCATCACAGATCATCTCTGATAGTCTCCAGCCAGTTCTTCTGTAGCCTTCCACTTCTTTCCTCCTCAGGGATCCATTCATCACTTGGTTGGCTCTTCTATCTTAGTTCATACAAACCACATCACATGCCCATCCACTTCAGTTCAATCAACTATTACTAATCGAATAAATACTTGACGTAGCTCAGCATATTTATACATTTATATAGCACTAAACTAAGGAAAATTATTACTGTCAAAAGCAGAAAAATATGTAAACTGGAAATTTACACAGTGCAACCTCCATAAATTATAACTAAGTCACTAAGAACACATTTAGCTACATAACACAATGCATATATGCAGTTATTTGGGGCATATATGCCAACATGGTTGCCATTCACCTTGGCATCCAGTGTTCAAGTCCAAATGCATCACATGAAATTATAATTCCATGCTGCACTTCAGCCAGAAGACCCTTTAACACCCCACCCTGACCGTCCCTCTTAAAATTATTGTTGATAAAGGCATGCAGCAAATGACTCATTAGTTTATCTTATTGCAACTTAAAGCTCCTACTTGTAAGATTACAAACCTAACTGAACCAGTAACAACAGCTTACCAAGGTGCAATGAAGAGATAATTCTTCCCACAGTATCAGCAATTAACACCAGTAAATTAGCAGTCTCAGTTAGCAGTGATAATGCACAATACCACTAATATTACAACAGGATACTAATGTAATAGATTGCTAATACAATAGTTTATCAGTAGCCATGGTCCAATCATATTAGGATTTTCTAGTCTGTGATATAGAGGCAGCATGGAGATGCAGAGTGATCTACAATGGTCTACCAGTGTCTGTTAAAAACAGACACTAGTGTGGCCAGACAGCTCAACAAATTTGTTGGCATTAAAGGGGATTGCTGCAACCTACAGTCAGAAGCATTGTAGACTTCATAGTAAACATAGGAAACACTGTCTGGCTGCAGGCTATAATCACTGCATTTCATTACCACGCAATTTTTGCTCTGGCCACAGCAAGTTCAAGAGTTTAAGATCCGATTGCACCAACAGCCAGGGTCTCTAGGGTGCTGTGGGTTAAGGGTTGGGTGGCCTGAGAGGCAGGTCTGTGAATCTAATTGGATGATGGAAGCGGATCCAGAGGTGGAACTGTACCAGCTGGAGATGGGACCAAAAGCAACTTGGCTTTCAGGTCCATGAGAAAAGGGAAAGACCGAGACAACAGGTGCCTCATCAGCAGGCAGAAACCACTAAGTATCCAATTTCAAAGATTTATGAATATTAATCACTCACCAACCTCCAATCCCTCCCTCCATCTCTCCCCGGGGCTTAGAGTATCTTCTGATAACACCTACACTGTCACTCCCCATTCTTTAATTATCATAAGTTATCACTTCTGCAGTTTATGTTTCAGATTTTTACAACATTGTCACCATCACTGTCATTGTCATCATCATCATCATCATTGTCATCATTTCTGCTGTTCATGGTTCAGTTTTATTGCTACACTATCAGTTTAATTGTTGTCACCATCATAATTACCATCCTTGTTTTACCCGATCTGTGAACACAGCAATCCTTGTTGTTATACCGTAACGTCTGTCACATAATGATATCCTGGGCTTTTGTCTTGTGCCAAGGACTGCTTCTGTGTTTTCTCACCACTGCTTGGCACTATTTCTGCATGGTGCCAAGCAATGGTGCACTAAGGACTTGCTCTATGTGTGCAGCATGGTGGTATGTAGGTAACGCGTTTGGTCAGTGACCAGGCGATTTCGGATTCGACTCCATGTAACGACCCTGGGCAAGATGTTTGCACACATCGTGCCTCTGTCAGCAAGCAGTATAAGTTGGTACCGGCATAAGCTGGGAAGTAAACGGCAAATCCTGCGATGCACTGGCTTCATGTTCAGGACATTGGGATTCGTTCACTGCTGGCTCAAGGGCTAAGAAAAGGCCAAGAGCGCCTCCCCTTACGTCTCACTAGTGGGATTTAGGTTAATTTGCTTACTACATCTTACAAAGACTTCTCAGGGAAGGCATTACAAGTTGCAAGGCAAGCACTCAATCAGACAGTCACTAAGCCACACAAGTACCTGATTCTACTACACCTGATCAGAATGGTCTCAGATTGGATCAAATATTGGATCAGATCAGATTAGATGTGCAACACAAGCAACGTAATGTACAAATCTTGATGTAACTCATCATGCAAAGAATTAGTGAAAAATGATCAACTGATGCACAACAGAAACCATGCACTGGTCAGCATAACGTGGCACAGTGCAGTCATATAGTAGTAGGAGGCAGTCATATAGTAGTAGGAGGCAGTCATATAGTAGTAGGAGGCAGTCATATAGTAGTAGGAGGCAGTCATATAGTAGTAGGAGGCAGTCATATAGTAGTAGGAGGCAGTCATATAGTAGTAGGCTTACCATTATTAACCACTGTGTCCATGGTCAGATTTTGAGTGCACCACTAACAGCAGACAATTCACTTTATGCAATCCATAAGATAATTGGGCTGTTATGCAGCTTTTCTAACATTTGCACTTTAGTTATAAGATCCTCTGAACTGCACCCCTGAGGATGTTGGCTGAGTTGGCTGAAGAAGACAGTGCATAATCACCATTCCACTATCTTCTTACCAGCTGTTTTATTTCAAAACAGAAAACAACTCAAACCTAATACGCAGCTCACTCCATGACCACGCTAAGCCGCTCATAGTAAAGAAATGGACAGAGACTTCTGGAAGGCCTAAAAGACTAGTAGTGCAAAGAAGCGTCACATGGGAGGAATGGCCAAGACTACAGGCAACAAGGAAGACAAATGTAATTACCATTACTAAAGTCTGCAGCGAATGCAAAAACGGTGAACGGCACGAAGTTGTCGACTCACAAATGCTTCATTAGATTGCTTGAAATGTCGTTTCGGACTCTCCCAACCACATAACTGGATTTTATCCGACTGCTACAAGCAAGCAGTCCAAGGGCACAAGAAAGCTTTCATCAGCGTGCGAACAATTTAGTTGGCACATGAACTACACATGTCAATGACATCTCCAATGAAGGTTTGATGAAGCACCACTTGTTTGGCATGACAAACAGGAAAGACTATTCAGAGACACCGAGGAATTTTAAGGCCCATAAGAACACAGAGATAGCAGAAAAGCAAGACATGGAAAAGGAGGAGGAGGAGGAGGCAACCCAGAAACACTACAAACAGAAGCTGCACATGAATGGTAAAGTCTTAATAAATTCATCGTTATTAATTAACAGAAAAGGAAAAATACACGGTAAAAAGAGTTAACAACATTTTATCACCTTAGTCCTCAACCATATCATATGTATTCACTAGGAACAACCTTAAAACAGGAGTCATAACATATGACACATGAAGCCCATATGGGAATATTGTCATATGGGCTTCATGTGTGCTACACATGATGTTGCTCTTGGGATATATGACCATACTTCTCCACATTCTACACAGCCCTTTTTGCTTATCGCCAGTGCACTTCTTAATGTAATTTTACCAGGCAACCTTATAGCATTCAACTTAGAGGATCCTCTCAAAAGTTTCCTCCAGCCATTTTCCTGGGGTTTGTTCCACTCCAGTGCATTGCCTTTCCAGTCAAGCCCATCCACCTCAGAGAAGAGGAACAAGTTTTGGAATAGGACTGAAATGTTTTCTTCTGGTGTCAACCTAATTTCACCCAAACTCAAGCAACTTTAATCACAATAGCCAATCAACTCTCTACTGAAATCGTCTGGATAACACATCCACTGGATATTGGACAAAGATTCTTACCAGTCGTCAGTATCCAGACATTGTTGTCCTCCGATGCCTAGTACTCACAGACTCTCTCCCACCCTGCCACCACACCCTTCTACCCTCTATGGGCGCATAGTACTCCCGACTGTCTGCTGGAAAAATGCTGCAATATCATTTTATGGTGACTGCGCAAAGCCGATTCCGGAAATTGGATTTGCGTCACACAGCGTGTGAACGATGAGACTGGCTGGCTTATAAAGATGACTGGATGGACAGTTAGCTTAAAGCAGTTATAATTACAGAGTACATTATGAAATATATACAGTGCTCAGGCACTGGCTTTTTCAGTTTGTCTGTCAGATCTAAATAGCTCCCTTCCACATTCAGATCCCATGATTTATCAAAGCACAAAGGCGTTGTTATAATGGTAATCAGCCGGCTCTCTCTGACGGTGGCCACGGCTCACTGGATAAAGGCCTACCTGTATGGCAATCAATGCCTTGTACATGTATTTGCCTCTGTCGCAGACTCTCTGACACTCTGTCACTGCCTGCCTGCCTGCCTGCCTGCCTGCCTGCCTGCCTGCCTGCCTGCTAAAGATAACTACAGGACAGAATAAAAAGCACTTCTGCAGGTTAAGACTGATAGTACCGAAGAGTTGACTATTTCAACTGTTACACAACTGCTGTCTGCAATCAACAACTGGCTACCAGTAAATTACCAGGTACATTAAATCACCTGAAAATTTCAAATCCTACCTGGAGATTTGCAGTCCAACTGATTTTAAATCCTTCATGTACAATGCAGTTCAACTGGAGGTCATTCTTTCCCAAGAGTTTTCTCAATTTAATTGCACTGTAGGGATACTCAGTTATCTATTGCACTATACAGCCGACACAGTAGCCTACTGGTGCGAGGGCTCACTTTGCAATGCAGTGTACGGGTTCGAACCTCTCCTCAAACGGTTACTGTATAGGGACCTTGAGCAAGTCCTTTATGCACATTTCATTGGTGCTATCGACTGAAGCTTTGTCATTAGATAATGGCATTTAATAAACACAGAAATAATAATAATCACATAGTACAGCCTGTGTGCATACACCCTTTGACTAGATATGCAGAGCTTGAGTTTTTAAGAGGTGCTCAACAAGTGCATGGAAACGGACTGCAGTGCAAGAGAAATGGCGCAAGGCAAATTATTGAAACAACCCTCAGTCACTAAAACAGCAACATAATTATCATAACATTAAAAAGATTAAGTTACTAATTAATCTCTTAACACTGCCTCTTAGGTTAAACCAAGCAGGAGACTAAACTGCTGACCTACTTACTTGATGCTATGACCTAGACACATCTAAAAGTATTAACCCACTGAAAACTTAATCACCCATAGGTGAATTATGCAGAAGCCTATCTCAATTATTCCTCCTCAGTGATTGAACATGGTAAAATTTATTTCCCTGCACAGTCCTTCGAAGGCAATAATATAGTCTTTGAAATATCCACTTTGCCCAGTAAAACAGGCACCTGCTGTAAAGCCACATGCCTCAGGGCAACACCCCATTAAGACCCCCGCAAGATTGACGTCCACAACACCACAATTTATAAATGTCTACTAACAGCAGACACTAGTGTTGCTAGATATTCTTGGACATGCTCAAGGACATAACAACACAGTCACTAATGCACACCCATGACAGATACTGTGTTCTGTTACAATTCACCAGTAACCTATCTGACCATGAACTATAGTGTATCGCTATCAGGCAGCTGATGTCTAAAGGAGCGTTCTTGCCATGTTAGTGTGGCCAATGAGAAAAGCAAATTATAACCAAGCGGAAACTGACGACAAGCAAACAGACTGCCTGACAGGAAATGGTGTTAGGAGCAAAATGGTGGCACATGCAAGCAAGGCAAAATTATTAATTTCCAAGTTATAGACTTCAAAGGAACTCTGACATACCAACATAGTTTTCAACTGCCATCACAAACATCAAAAGCCCTATCTAACATCATGATGATGATGACGATCATCATCATCATCCTCAAATCATCCTCGACATTACAAATATCATCACTGCCATCATCAATACCACAACTGTCATCATAATTACCATCATTATTTCTATCACGTTTGAACATCCTTATCCTAACCAAATAAATGAATAAGATGATAACAAAGGTGTAATGTACTGTACACAGTGGCAGATCCAGGATTGCTTGCGTGGGGTAAGGGCATTTCCAGAGGGGTGCCACATTCTGGCAGTCCACCATGCATGGGTCTGGTCTGTATTTGCATATAAACAAGAGGGGTGCAGAGGGCGAACCGCCTGTGCCTATATCTAACTAAATCCATCACTGAATGTAAATATGTATATACAACATGAAGTAGATTTCATTCAGAGGTACAGCATTAAATATATAATATACTACATGCAGTAGAGTTCATTCAGAGGTACAGCACAGCATCATTTGTCAAGATCATCAAGCTCATACAAATTCATCCGTTACCATCATCACCAACAACGTTTATAAGTAACTATTTATATCAAACTGGAATTTAACAAAACTTTAGAATAACATGGTGGCCATATAAAGGCATGTCAGTCTTCACAACTGAACCTGGGTTCGAATTACAGTACATGAAGTGGATGTTGCATACCTAATCTGATCTAATGCAACAGATTAGATGAGCACAACTGTCACAAAATGTCACTGGGCTCATGGCCTTCTGAAGTCACAAGGCCCGACCCCAATGATGATGGGTAAGGCTAACGAGGGCTTGTCATAAATAAACAATTACCTTATTCTTCCTAACACATTTGCTAGAGAAACATCCTTGCCTTCTTGTAGATCCGAATAATCCTGAGATTGATACGGGCTCGCTAGAATTGTTCGTGCTAAACCAACTTGCGTCGAATAGAGCTTGGCATGCCTGACCATCAGTTTACTACAAAGGATCAGATGTTCCTGCCATATTCTCCGATCCATCATTGCAAACCTCTGCTGGAGTTTAAAACTTCTGGCACCAAAAACCTAATGCTACTGTACCCAGAGAAGGTTACAGAATATTCAGACAATGAGAATGCTTCCAACGCTTACTGCTATCCTTATGGTTTGTAAATACTAAACCAGTAACCATGTTAATAGAAAATACATTAAACAGTTAAAATATTTCAGCACAGAATGGAGAAACTTGAAATTTTCCATAATGTATAAATAAATTGTGAAGTTCATCACTTGTAAAGTTTCAGTTTCAGTTAAGCTCTACTGCACAACCTCATTCATTTCAGCTCCTCATATATGACTGTAGACAAAAATTAAGGACTGCTGAAAATATGTTCCAGAAGAATCTCTCAAAATGAATCAAGTCACTCCAGCTCTTTGCTTAAAAGCCGAGAAGCTCTCTTGCAAGAGTCAATTATAAATCCACTGTATAAATAAATGTTTGCACAGTCTGGCGATAACATTACAAATGTTCATCAGTCGCAACAATGGTTAAAGCAGCCATGACGCCAACATTGTACAAGTCGCAACGGCACTAAGCTGACAAAGGAAGCTGACACAATATATACGAGCGCACATACAGACACATTAAGCGACGCCAGTCCACGAAATCTACGATCACATGCAGCTACGTTGGCAATCAGCTATTTGCCGAAGCACAGACCAAATGCAACCAGGTTTGTGGAGTCCTTGCCACCAGACAACAGCATCGATGCATTTGTTGCAGCAGACAAGAGGCAATAGAATCCAGGACGACGGCAACCAATAGATGCCATGGATGTCTTGCACCAAAAACAAGCACAGAAACACAAAAGCACTGCTGACAATGACCTGACCAAGCCAAGACGCAGACTGCCGTGCAGATTTGATCCAATCCGATCTACAGCCCTGATCTGATTCGCAAAGCAAAATGACCTGATCCATTTGTCAAAACCTATCCAATCTCATCCTATCATCAACACATCTCATCCCACATGACCTGCTTACAGCTCTTACATGTAACGTAGTGTAATCAGACACAGGCAACCTTATTTTTCATCGGAAATGCGCAGTTGCTGAGCCATACGAAGCAGTAGTCACTACATGGTGCATGTGATAAGATTCCCCAAAGAATGACAAGAGGCAGCACATGATCAGCGCAGTAAATTGTGCTGCAGGGAGCGACAGCTTATAAGAGGGAAAGTAATTGTCTGACTATTTAGCTCGCTACTCACGATGCTGTACACAGTGCTACTCACAATATCCTACTATTTAATCTACACACAAATGCTATAAAATAAATAGATCATCTTACTTATCAGCATACTGAATTATTATTACCAGGAAATATTGGCTAATTAACTTTAAATGATTTTGGACATTTTATCTGTAGACAAGTCATGTTTAATTGGCAACTGTACAAGGTAACATCATGAAGGTAACACACTTCTTTAGCTGCTTTTGTGGAAATCATCAGAAATGCGGTCCTGGGGCTGAAGGATCTTTTGGCAGAAGTACAAATAGTGACACGAATTCAACAACAGAACACCTTAAATGCACTGTATACAGTATATGGCCGTCTATCTGTCAATCCCATGAATAAACAGACTGCTGCTTTGAGGCTAAAAGGCAAACGTCTTCATCACTGTTGATAAATTGCGGCATAAAACTAGACAGCACGATGCTAGAAACACACTGGAGTGTCTAAACTACAGCCACCGACAAAATAACCATACAACTGCGGGAAACGTTGCCAGTGACATCAACAATGTCAGTGGTATTATTTACTGTCTACTTAAAATTTATTATTTAGGCCTTTGTCACTGTTGAACACAAACTACCTGTACAGTGAACTCAAGTGGTTCCAGTTGCTGATCCTGTTCTAAAATCAATAACCAGGAGTCCGTCTTTGCAGCAAGGCTAAAAGGTTTGCCACCACCATGATGACCAAAAAATAAGATCAATTTATGAAAGGTATTTAAAAACAAGTTAAAATGTGCCAATATTACAGTAAATTATGTTTAACTGATTGACACTTCACAAACAAAATACGAAGCATCATTCTGGTGTTAGTGACCGCTCAAAATAGTAAAGCATGGTCCATAGCGGTCCAACTTGGGCTTGAAATTTCACATCACACATGCATAAGTTGAACTCATATTTAGGACCATATTCGGTAAGTACCCAGACACAAAGATATACACACACACACACAAACATGCATATTGTGAGAGTAAAATTGTGCTGCTTAGTCAGCAAGTTCTGAGCAAGCGTTTGTACAAGAAATTATCATGAATCACCAGGTTATTGGTTTGTTTTTACAGGCATTGATCACATACTGGTTGGCATGCACCGAGCAGGCGGTGGAGTGGTGCGATTGGCTGGCAAAGCCCTTTGAGCATGGAAGCTGACATCAGCAATAATTATTGCAGACGCATATTTTATCATATGGGCACTTGCGTGGCCTATGTTGTGATGAGTCAGTGGATTTTCTTTTTGCTAAAATTGCACAATATCAGAAAGCTGGCCTAAACCAGTTTGTACTGGTCTGCTGCCTTGCCAGGAAAGCATCGTTAAAAGGGCACAAAGATTTTTGCAGAGGTCTGGCGTGTGCTAAATTTAAAGTTTGAGTTACAAATGCTGTGGACAGATTCATGTATTTAGAAACTGTGACAATTCTAGTACCATTGTAGCTGAATTGTTCATTTAACTATTAATTCCAAAATCAAAGACTGCGTGTCTTTACACGAGTTAACGCACGACCATGAAACAGGCGAGTCGAAGGTTTGAAGCCTGATCATTGACAACTAAGAAAGATCGTCAATGCATACACACATACAAACATATATATGCATACATATGTAAATACAAGCACATACATATATACATATGACCATTCATACAAACCAAATGCATACATATACCTACACATGTGTTAAGTGCAAGTTACTTGTAAGATAATTATTGCGGTCCCCATCAAGGCCATCAAAATGACTCCATTCTTACTTCAAGAGAATTCCCAGGAAACCACAAAGCCAAACCAATCTAAACAAACAATAAACTGACACAAAAATAGTCAGAGCCTAAAAATATTCACCGAGTGTTTATAGAAGAGATACAGCTGCAGTCAAAAACTCCTATGATGCCAAATACACACAATGACATGTTACAAACTCTGATAACTCCAATAATAATAAGAAGAGTATGAAAAACAAGAATAAAAAATAATAATGACAGCGATATATAGAACATCAAACACATTTAAGACAATTACAGCCAAGCCAATACAAAAAACACCAACCTAACGGCACTGGATCAAAAAGGAAGCAATGTAAGTAAGTAAATAGCGTTTTATTTGGCACAATCAACACAAATGTAGTATTGTTTACGACTTTCTGAAGGAGGCTGCTCCCAGAATTCGTCATCCATAGGAAAACATAATCCAAGGAAAGATAAGGGTGAAGGGCAATTTCAGCAAAACAACTGCCAAAACAATTTCAGGTCAAGCATTCTGTGTCAGGAGAGCTGGAAAAGGTCCAAACCCAGTATATTTTCTAACAGGAATATCTGTTACTCAAGGCCATGATCTAAGCTCTCAAGGCCAGGACATAAACACCATTTCTCTCCCCCTCATACTAGTCGTAATGATACTATAATTATATGGCACTGAAGAGCATAAATTTATGATATAAAATTCCCTTAGACTGTCATGAAGGACCTTTCAAGACATGTGATTGCAGAAGACAAATGACGACTTTGAGTAGCAGACCAATCCGGATAAATCTGGAAGATCAGTGGTTAGTCTTGAAAATCCATTAAACCAGATGTATCTGTAAGCATCTGTGTGCATACAAGTAGTAAATATTATATAGTACTGGCTGTAAATTATGGGCAATTATGGTTTTAAATCATCCCAGAGAAAGTCCTATAATGATAATAATAATAATACAAATGCTTTATACTGCAATATTACGTGACAATGTACAGACTGACCATGAAGCAAATCTTTATACACTTTACACACAGCATCTTGAATTAAGGATTGCGTACGTCACATGTACATTTAATTAATAATAATAACTGAAGAAGACTGAACCCTTAAGCTAGCACCAAGAAGCAGCCATAGGTATGAAATGTTAGCAACTTCATTTTCTTAGCCTTGGCATACGAGGGTGGGCGGTCAGTCCCCCCTCCCTGCCTGTGCTTAGAACCGACAATGTACAGTTCTATTACTTAGGATCGACTGAACAATGTGTAATGCGGTTCACACGGAACCTTTCTCCACTTTTAGTCTTCAAAGCCCTCATCTGAAATATTTGCTATTACCACTGAGAACTGCACCTGTGGCCACCTCAGTCTGTAATTGGAATTGGACAAATACATTTAGAAACATTATCTGTAGGCCTTATTTAATTAGCAAACTTTACATAACAACAGCAAAGGTTATGATTAATATGTACTGAGTATTTGCAATATCATATTTACCAAGTCAGCCATCCATGCCACCTAAGTTAAAGTAAAACTGCCCAGAACCATGAGAACTGGATATTCACTCTTATGCAACATTCTCTTCGCTTGTTAATAAGACTCATTTATTTAAATCCTGTGGGCAGCCATGAACACAGTGCTTTCGAGGGGTTCCTAAAATGTGCCTTATAAAAGTACAGATACATACATACATACATACATTCAGCTTCACCAGTATTTTTGACTGGACAATTAACCAATAAATCGGTCAGTCCACACATATCCACATGGACACAAAACCCTTTCCGGACAATGCTTCCTGGTAGTTGATCACGAGTTGCAGTACCTGCATAAATGCCACTACAGCATTTTCTGAGATAGATTTTTATAATCCAACACTAGATTGTATGCAACTATGCATATACATGTATTGGCTTTTGGTTGGTGGGGATATCTCTTCAATCCGTATGTTTGTATGTATGTAATTGAACAATAATTGTGTACCTCTCTAAGGTGTTGGATCGCTAGTCTAAAGATGTTTGAGTTCATTCAGACAAGTCCATCAATATGCAAATAATGCTCCAATAACTGGGCTATCAGAATGCAAGCCAAGGTTCAAGAAGAGTCGAGAAGAAAGTCAAGGCGTAGGAGTGAGATTCAGCAGTAGGGGTAGCGGTGTCGCTACCCCTTCAAATCATAATCAGTAAATAATATCACATATCTGTCATACAAGATAATAAACCTTTATTTTAGCCAATAATCTGGCCCCAACCTGATATTTTGGGGTTTTGATCCAATTTCATTGCTCAAGTCTAAAAAAATCATATCTCAGCAACCACTGAAGACAGGGTTTAAGTGTAAACATGAAGTCTGTTTAGAAATGAATTAAGAACAAGCCTGTGTTATTTAATTGTTTGGATGTGCTTGTATTTTTAGATGTGACAATTTAAATATGATGGTGTAGCATACCGATCAGCAGTCAGGAAAATGTCTTTTTATATTCTGGCAATCTTTCAAATAAATATATATTACTAATATGTTGTGTTCCTTCAGTTATTATTGTCAGTTCAGATTGACTTTCTTTGTTATGGATGGCTTGGTATGTAAACCATCATTTCTGAATGCATCACTGCTTTCTTCATGACTCACTTCACAACCTGGATTGTAAGCAAATCTCCAGTGGTCATTGATATTAGTGAGGAGTTGTCGAACTTCACATGTGGTTATGTTTTGGAGGGGCAGAGAGCAAAGAATTGGCAAAAAGTCAAAGTTATTTACATTTGCTGATGGCATTGCAATTTCAGTAAAAAAAGATTTCATTATCTCTGACTTCTTTGTTACACAAAAAATCTCAAGCCAGGCATCTTCAGGTAAAGTTATGTTCACTAGTAAGTTTTGCAGTAGCAATTTTCACAAGCTCCTAGAGAAAAATTAAAGTGAGAAATTCAATCTCTAGCTCCGGTTTTTAATTTCCGGGCATCACCTGCTTAGTGCTTGAAGCGCTAAGTTGGCAAGCAATTCTTATGGTCCTGATCAGCTTTATGGACGATCTTGGCTAGTGACCTGTTGTAAAAACATGAAAATATATCACATGCTGACAAAATACATCATATCAGTAGGCCAACCCTATTCATAAATTTTTACCAGCCTTTTACCACATAGATACAAGCAACCAATAGCAAATTTATAGCATAATTACCGATCTAGTTATCTATGAAGTTATTTACATAGACTTAATGCTTGTTCCCTATTATCAAATAGAACTCTTTATTAAGGAGTCTATCTTAAAGTGGCACTTTATAAATTTTTGATTACATTACAAGGCAGCTTTATTAAAGACACCCGTACTATCACAAATCTGTGCCTCAGGCACGTGCGGAAAGTTATTGATTGTAGCAAACTGCATCTGTGGTGAGCACAGGGTTAACAGACTGCAACAATCATTCATCACACAGGGACAAACCGATGGGTCAATCCTCCTCTCTGTCCTCCTCCTTATCCTTTCCATCTTCCATTTCCTTCTTCCTTAACCTTCAACCCAAAGTCATCAATTGTATCTAAGTAACACACCTGTTTACATACACACTGCAACACTTATTCTGTCACACAAAGTAATAAACCAATGTGGCAATCCTCCTCCTCCTCCTTCTCCTCCTCATAATCATTATCATAATTTACGAATACACCGGCTGTACGCTGTCTGTGGAAGAACAGACGGCAAGGGGAGGATTGATCACCCACCCTCACAAGCCAAGGTTTACAAAATGAAGTCACTGGCACTTCATACCAATGGCTGCCTCTCAGCGCTAGCTTAAGGGTCTGGTCTTCTCCTTTTGTTATCATTATTAAGTAAATTTGCACTAAAGCATGCGACCTTTGACCTCAGTCCTACCTAGGCCTAGATGCTATGTGTGAAGTGTGTAAATATTTGCTTGATACTCAAGTTGTACATTGTCATATCATATTGCAGTGTAAAGCATTTATATCGTAATTATAAATTATTATTATTATTATTATTATTATTTAAAACCATGTTAGAAATGAGTTACAGCATCTGGAACAGCAGCTGTTCATCAAGTTCTGGCACAGAGAATGTGATGAGGAAAGCACCAGCACTGAAGCACTGAACTGTCTACGCCAAGCAGTGAAAAATCTATATCATCTCTATTGCATCTCCAGAGACGTTGTTGAGGCTTTGTCCCTGCGCTGTCATAAAGACAAGACCAAGGCTTTGTCCCTGCGCTGTCATAAAGACAAGACCAAGGCTTTGTCCCTGCGCTGTCATAAAGACAAGACCAAGGCTTAGTCCCTGCGCTGTCATAAAGACAAGACCAAGGCTTTGTCCCTGCGCTGTCATAAAGACAAGACCAAGGCTTTGTCCCTGCGCTGTCATAAAGACAAGACCAAGGCTTAGTCCCTGCGCTGTCATAAAGACAAGACCAAGGCTTTGTCCCTGCGCTGTCATAAAGACAAGACCAGAACTATTTATATGACCGAGGGTTTGAAAGGCCTGACAGGCGAAATGGTAAGATGCAAGGAGTTCGCTGTTATTTTTTGGGGGAACCGCTGCCTCTCAGCTGCGACACCTACCATGACCAAAGTATTTGGTGAATAGGAAAAGGCTAAGGTATCTGTCACAGTAGCGTCCCAAATGAGACTTCATACCACACGCCATAGAATCAGCAAAAACCCAGCTGGTCTCTTGCCATCAGTTCTAGAGAGACCTGATTTCTGCAATTAATTGCATAGGACATTTAACTGCATAGGACATATAATTTGGAATCAAAACTGATCAACACAATAAGCAAGACTTGCAATAAACAACAAATATGTACACAGAGGAATTAGCAAAAATTATTCAAAAAACCAAGTACAATACCAGCCAGCAAGAAATGCAACAGAAATGCCACTAACCAAACCTGGTTCAGAATGTTGACGAGTGCTATCCATTGGTAACATTCCTGTGTAGAGAAGATTTAACCCCTTTGCTACGTGACCCTTTGGGTCAAAGGGCTCACAGTACGTGACCCTTTGGACCGAAGGGCTCAAAAACTGCAATCGGCTACAGTAGCGGGTATATTACTTCTGAATAAGGGTCATAATAAGGCTAAAATTTACACTGAATTCGCTAGGTGGCAGTACTGGCAGCTTTAAAAACCTATCTATGCAGTAACTTTCATATGACACTTTTTGTCAAAATTAGCTACTTGGCAAATAAGACAATCATCCAACAAAACTACTTGCAGTGAAATACCGAGCAATCAAAGACAGAGCACAGAACAAATCAAAAATTGTCCAAGAACAAATTTGCAACCACCAACACAGTTGACAAGGATGGCAATGGGGTAAGGAAGCCTACATGCATAATTGATTACAACCATTCCATGGGCGGGTGATCTCATGGACCAGCAACTAGATCCTTTGCTTGTGTTGAGAAAAAGCTACGAATGGCACAAAAACGTGTTCCTCCTTCTCTGTCTGCAATGCGCACTCGGTGCACATGAACTTTGCAAAGTGCAAGGAGACACTCAGACTTCTTGCAGCGATACATCAACTCAATATGTAAACACAAATCACCTAAATTTTTGTTGAATTCATGTTGGGTAATCACTATTTAGTAAATACATTATATTTAAGCACTATTTGTGAAGTGGAATTACAAAGCATAAACTCCTAGATATTCTTTGAATTCCTGTTGTTTTCTTTGTTTACAGAACTATTTTGATCCTGTACTATAATATGGTGGTTATATAAAGGTTATACATGGTTATATAGTGCACAATAACCACACACTGAAAACAAGAACACTTCAAAGAATTTACCACACAAATAACTAAAATATGTGCATCCACTGGTCACTGTCATGATGAGTTAGGTTGCAGTGGTTATACAGTGGTTATATCATGGTCACAGAATGCAGAATAACCACAGACTCATATAAGTGCATTGCAAACAGCTTAATGTCCATCAACGACTAAAATAAACTTATGTAATTCTAATCTGTACACACTAACCCTTTCAGTATTCTGCATGGGTATAGATGCAGTAGCGAAAAGGTTAAAAGAACATCACTTACAGTACTGAATTTTAGTTTTATATCACAGGTTTTCTTAAATGACATCAGGACCATGAATACACTACTTGTTAGTCTCAAGAAAGCGTGGCACCAGACTACAAATGCACTCGCATATCACTTCTGTGTCTGTGGTGTGAAGCTTTTTGCATGACCTGAAACTGGAAGTTCATTGTTCTGTGTAACCACTTAAGGAAAAAACTGTTCCAGTTGCTGGATAGCTGTTTTCATCTTTGCAGTTCTGCCAAATGATCCTTAAATCTCAGGATTATTTTCTGTGGACTCACATTAACTGAAGCACGCACAAATCTGCAAATTTCATTACTTTCTTACTGTTGCTGTATGGACTTGGATGCAACAGACTTAATATGCAGTACGTACTTGTTAGAATGCAGTGCATAAGGCTACTAGAACATGAAACGTAACAACTGAATGTAAATGCACACCAGCAGCATATAATTAGGGGAAGTATGCATATGCAGAAACAATACAAAGGCAATCTGTTTATTCTTGTATCCTTCATGGCATTTTCTTCTATATGAATATGTAGACGAGTATATCAGCTTTAGAATCATAACAGAGGATAAATGGGTCAGAATCAAATTACAATCAAATAAAACACAGTGGACACTGACCGTTCTTATATCCATGTACTCCAACATTAGCCTGGTAAACATTTCTGCACTATAGCAGCAGTTTTTACGGTCCTGTGCAGAAACTGCTGATAAATTGGGCCAACTGAACCGAGAATTGAATGGCAGAGAGGAAACCAGACTCCAGTCACAAAGCAGTGAGCAATTACAGGAGGCATTAGCTGTTGACAACCGAAACAAGTTATTTGCTCTCAAACATAATTAATGTTCAGCGCTGTATAAAGAAGAAGCAGTGTGCACTCACAAGGACATTTCAGCATTCAGTGGCACAACCAAAAACATCAAGTGGCACTGCCAGCAATCGCTTTGCTGTGCAATCATGCCTAATTGTCGATCCATACAGACAGACTCGATACAAAGATTGTGCATCTAGCATGATTTAGAGCAGCACTTGGAACGGATCTTAAAAAGTGCCATATAAATATCCAGACAAATAGACAGGCACAATGAAAGGGTGGCAAGCTTAGCTTCTGAAGAGACAACCAGAGGCAGAAGGGCATCTGGCGAATAACCTGTTCTGCTGCCTTAGGAATTCTTCAGCAAGAAACCAGTCGATGGACCCATGGGAACCCAAAGAAATCTTTGCAACCAATGGGCATGTGTGTCAATGTGCAATTTACACACATGTGCATTTATAAATGGGTCTCTGTGCATTTGCAAGCGTGCTTATATCTGTGCTTGCAACCAGGTATGTGCGTATGGTAGTGTGTGTTTGCGTCTGTGTGTGCTTATGTATTTATGTTTGTACCTGCCTTTCTTGACATACAAGTGTGAGTCACTGTGCTTGACATATTTGTCTGTTTGTATTTGTACACCTCAGTAAGTGTGCATTTGTGTCCTTGCACTTTACAGTGTCTGCTTGTGCCTGTGAGTGGATATGCCTTTGTTTCTTTGGGTATGCACGTGTTTGCATCTGTGCATGTTTTATCTGAGCATGTATTTAAGTGTTTATGCATGTGTCTTTGTGTATGTGTGTCTTTGTCTGGGCACACTTGTTTGTATATGTGAGGTTTGTTTCCGCGCTGTGTGTTTACAGCCCAGTGCAACCAACTGGGTGTGTGATCACATGAATGAGTAAGACATTCAACAAAATATCTTAAATATTAATTTCCAACACCCAAGCTCTCAGCCAGTCAAAACCTCCATGGTTGGTTCCATCATAATTCTGTTAAGCAATGCTGTCAGTGTCTGTGAACTGCAAAAACTGATTGAATGATTGATATCCCAGTGACTATCCTCTTCACAATTTGGTCAGTGTGCTCAAAATGTGTTGGCCAGATGTGCCCTAGGACTGCGAAGATCTGAACCAATTAACCCAAGTCATTATGGCCATCAATATTCCCACTGAAAATGCCTCAGTAATGGCATTGATAAAGAATCATTAGCAGGACGAAGCACTGCCAGCAAGTGTCAACCTCAACACATACAAATCAGCCAAAAACCTCCAATAAAAATGATTTATACACCATCTGGCACAAAGAACACAATTTCTGGATGAGTGCACATGAGCACAAAATTATAAGATATCAATACAGGGAATATATGCAGTTGATCCAAATGGACCTGATGCCAATGAAAAGCTGGGAAAGGTTAATGTCAGGTTAATCAAGAAGCCAAGCATACATTGAAATTGAGGGACTTTCTGTGCTTAATTGAACTTTCATGTCTGTGTATAAGATCTCTACTTGTCATCTTACGAAGAAGAACAGTCCTCTACGCTAGTTCCAAAATGCAGTCATGGGCATGAAGTGTTAGTGACTTCAATTTTCTTAGCCTCAGGATATCAGGGTGGATTGTCAGTTCTCTACCCTGCTGCACGATCTTCCCACTTACAGTGTATGGTCAGAGTACTTACAGCCGAGTGTACCAGGGAGCGAGAGTGCAGCTCAAATCTTCAAACAAATTTCTGTCCTGGCAAGGATTTGAACCCCAAACCTCTCAGCTGATAGTCCAGTATGCTAACCACAAGACTCACACACACCCAGCTTAAAACTGTCTCAGAGTCAACTGTACAACATAATTCATAATTACGTCCATTTGTGAGACAAGCAATTCAACAACCCAAAACCATGACCCCCCCTAAGACTATTTTTGATTTCAGGATGTAATCAACAAGTAATTAACTTACATAGATACATTCAGTGTAAGATCTTAATGCTCATGCACAACTGGCTGACAAGCTGGACTCCATCTTCTCTTGGGGAGTTATGCATCTCTTCACTCTGCAGAGCAAAGTGACCTGACTGTTCCTCTGGCACAAACTTCCAGATGTTTCCTTGAGGTCAGCTTCCATTCGCATATTTTACAACCATTCTGTCTATCCACTATTTTGCTTTGTATCTTAGAGTTACAGAGGACTCATGATGTTCCAGGTGTTCATACTGCGTTCATTACATTGACAATAGCAAACAATATGGCAAATAAGAATGTAAGACTCAATTATTATCTTACATGCTTTAAGTGTGAGTTGAAGGGTTTGAAAAACTGAACTATAGCCAGGTTTGTCATCCATTTTCTAGAGAAGTAGCATTTTGTTCTTGTAAATTATCAGATGAATTCTGTCAAGCAAATTTAATGTAGTTTGTCATTTAGATAGCACTGATTCAGGGAAATACCCCTGCAGGAGCCAGCAGGCAAACTTCCTGATCTGATAACACCAATTGCAAATAGTGTCAGTTCAACAGAAACTCTTCAGAGACAGTCTTGACCCAACAACAAAATACCATGATCGAACAGAACAGTTTCAAGAGCTGATGGAAAACAGTCAAAGAAAGACAAGGAGCTCATGTCACAGGTTGCTAGGCAGCTTAACCAGAAAGCTGAGCTGACTATAGCAAAGCTTCTTGGCTGGACTGTGGAATTATGGGCTCAAGAGATAACCAAGTCACAATGCACAGCAGAACAAAGGGACCTATGGTCAGGGATGGATGCAGCTGATATATGAAGGATCACAGCCCGCAAGACAATAAAACTCAATGTAAATTTGCATCCATACGTAACCAGCACTGTTCTTCCAACATGGTAGCTACGTTGTGGTTGGTCCTTCACTATGGAACAGTCTGCCATGCGACTTGCGACATGAGCTTCTTGCCCTTTCGCTGCCTCTATTTTGCCATCGATTGAAGACCATTCTCTCTGATTGTGGTCTTGTGTTATTAGGTCGGCAGCACTTCTGAATAGTTTTCTTGAAGAGGTACTTCATAAATGTGCAATTACAATTAATATTAAGATCACATGAAACTGCAAGGAACTGCTCATAACCCACTTTTTCAGGTTGCAACCACTTGTGAGGCATTTCCCATGAAGAGGTGCAATGCAAATGTGTAAATATAATTATGAAAAAAATTGGCTCAATCATAAAAGAAGAAAACATATCTAACCTGAAAGTTGTGATCGTCTGTCTCGACTCAGCTCTATTGCTGCAGCTCCATCAGGCGATTCTAAAAAATAAGTTTGGTTCCAGTCATCAAACAAACTAAATTGAAGATATCTGGGGCAGATCCAGCATTCAACATCCTACAGTGGTCTGAATAAAAAGCCTGTCACATGAAGGATTCTTAGCTCTTCATTTGCCAAGCATAGTAAATTTCCTATGCACTCAAGAAGCTTTGCTGTGTTTGGCCCACCATCATATAGTAAAGTATCCCATATCCCACAAGTGAGATGTAAGGAGAGGTGCTCAATTCCTTTTCTTTAGGCACTTGAGCCGGCAGAGGACAAATCCCAAGGTCCTGTACAAGGGGCCAGTGCATTACAGAACTTGCTGTTTACTTCCCAGCTTAGGCCGGTACCAAATTATACTGCTTGGTGACAGTGGCAGTGTGTGCAAACAACTTGCCCATGGTCATTACATAGAGTCGAACCCGCAACCGCATGATCACTGACCAAACGTGTTACCAATAGACCACTGTGCCACACCACCATCATATAACAAGCGGTTAATTAACCTTAGACACGAACATTCTGAGCCTTCCATGTCTTCGTGGTATCAAGTACCGAAGGTAAGATAAGGTAAGGATATTGTTTATTAGTCCTCAGAGGTAAAGCTGGGGCTGAAAGATTTTTCACCTGAAGCACAAACACCACTACACCAAACGATCCAACAAACAGAAAACCTTTTCTTAAAGGTTACAAGGCTTGTCAGTGAGCTGTTAATTACACATGCATCAGACTTTGTTACCCAGATCCAGAGGTGAAAGGAAAGTAATCTACCATGCTCAAAAGTCCATACATATATCAGTGGTTTGGTGTTATCAGATCAGCAGTTCTGCTGGCTCGATGCAGAGGTAGTTTCCAGAATCAGTGCTATCTAAATTACCAACTACATTAAATTACATGACAGAATTCACCTGATAATTCACAAGAACAACATTCGACTTCTCTAAGCAAATGACTGACAAACCTGGCTATAGTTCGGTTTGCCAAATCCTTCAGCTCGCACTTGAAGCATTTAAGATAACAACTGAGCCTTACTTTCTTACTTGCCATGCTAACAATATTTGTTAATATTGACAAAAACACCTGAAACATCCTGAACTCTCTTCTTCACCCAGCTCCTCCAAGCTGACAAGCCGGCACACCAAATGAGTAGTTAAATTTCTTTCTTGATAAAGTTAATAACGTTAGAGAAAGGATAGGTCTCCCTTTTTTCTGCGATACCTAGCCTTACTATGACCTCACTATCAACTGTTGGCCCAGTCACTCCCGACTACATTGCTGGCCCACTAACAAAACCTAAATCCAAACACTGCGAACTTGACCATGCACCTACATGGCTTCTGAATTCTCAACCTTATTAACCTTTCTCTCCCTACTGGCACACTTCCTTCCACTCAGAACAGGGCAGTCTTCATCTTAAGAAGAGTGGTCTCGATCCCAATCTTGCTCTGAATACAGACATATCTCTGATGTTTCTTTTCTACTTAAGATGACAGAGAGAGAGTGGGCTACACTCAGCTCTACTCTTACTGTTCTGTAAACAACCTACTCCTTCCTTAGCCGATTCTACTTCATGGAAACAGCCGTCCTGAAAGTCTATAATGAACCCTTCCTTTGCTGCCGACAAGGGATATGTAATTGTCTTAATACTCCTTGACTTCTCTGCTGCTTTTGACTGTGTAGATCACTGTATTCCACGCAAGACTTGCACTAGTCCTTTGGCATCTCTGGAACACTCCTTAAATGGTTTGTCTTCTACTTCTCTAATCATATTCAGTATGTTTGCACTGACTTGCTTGTGTCATTCATCACTGCTGTGCGCTTTGGTGTTCCACAAGGTTCAGTCTTGGGGCTCCTGCTGTTCTTCTTCTGTACCTCTGCACTGTCAGCCACTCTTTCTCTCTCTCTCTCTCTTTCCTTCTGGCTGGAATGAAGCCTTCCTAGGAGAGGGGTCAGCCACACGAATCCTTCTTTTCCATTTGTTTCTATCTTCAGTATCTTCTTTCTTCAATCTGAGGAGCTTTAGGTCTTGCTGAATCATGTCTCCCCATCTCTTCTTTTGTCATCCACGACTGTGGCGCCCATAAACCTCTGCTGTCTTGATTCTTATAATGCAGTTTTCCTCTTCTCTTCTCATCACATGACCGTACCATCTCAATCTGGCTTCTCGTACCTTGTCAGATATACATGCCACTCCCAATTTCTGTCTGATATATTCACTCCTTTTCTTGTCTTTCAGTGAGATTCCAAGTATCCATCGCAGCATGCTCATTTCTGTTCTCTCCAGCAGTTTCTCCTCCTCTTTTGTCAATGTCCATGCTTCTGCACCACACATCATCACTGGTCTTATCACTGTTTTGTACACCTTTCCTTTGAGTTGAACTGGCATTTTGACATCGCATAATACACTCGATAGGTCATTCCATTTTTGCCATGTTGCCTTAATCCTGTTCTTAACGTCATGTTTGCATTCTCCTTCAGCATTCATTATTGACCCAAGATACTTAAAGGTTTCTACTTGTTTCAGTGCACTTCCTGTGATGTCCTTGACCACAAGTGTCTCATCCATTTTGAAGCCAGTCTGTTTTATTGATATTTATTTTAAGACCCTTGCTCTCCAGTGCTCTCTGCCAATCAGTGAAACGTCCTTGTATCTTTGTCGCTGCGTCGTCTGCCACTATGAGGTCATCAGCATACAACATATCCCATGGTTCTTCTCTTCTCACATTTTCAGATATGGCATCCATTACTATGATGAACAGCAGAGGACTCAGGCAGGATCCCTGACATACACCTACTCAGATCTCAAATTTTACTGTGTTTCCTATATTGCTCCTCACTGAAGTCTGTGCATCTTCGTACATTGATTTTACCAGTCGCACTATTTTCTCCGATACTCCCTTTTTCCTCAGACTCCAAAATACGACCTCTCTTGGTACTCTATCAAAAGCCTTCTCCAGATCTATAAAAGTCCAATATCTCTTACTGTTTCCTTCTAGTATTTTCTCCTGCACCTGTCTCAGTATAAATATTGCATCCATTGTGCCTCTACCCGGCCTAAAGCCAAACTGGTTATCATGTAGCTTGACCCGTTCCCTAATGCGCCCTTCGATCACCCTTTCGTACACATTCAGTCCAATTTCCAGCAGCTTAATTCCTCCGTAGTGACTACATTCCAGTACATCTCCTTTTTGTTTATCTATTGCTACTCATCACTGTCAGCTGATCATAGCATAGAAATCCACCTTTACTCTGATGAAACAACACTCTGTGCATCTCTGGCTAAATGTGGTTGCAGATGTTACTAAGAGACTTTGCACCTGCATAGATGACATCTTGCTAAGGAATCTGTATATGCACCTCAGACTTAACCCTGACAGAACCAAGCTCATCTGGTTTGACCATTCCTCTAAGCTGTTACAGTGCACTGACCACACTTTCATGTAACAGACGTACATGAATTGATCCCTACAACTACTAGTACGTGGCAAAATCACTTATAAATTGAGGTGCTACAAAAATTGTCACATTTACGGTATGCTACGTCAACACACTAGCATGCAATTCAAGCATACATGAACTCATGATACTACCTTTTAAACTGGTGATTTACTGAAGTTTCAGTATACTGAGGAAAATTTGATTAACCTTTTGGCAACTTTTGACTTGGATCCTGGCTGTTTTGGAAGCTAAAGTGGCCAGACAAATTAGCCATTTCCTTAGCAATGATCCTGCCTCCTGTAATTTAAAAAACATTTCAAATTATCCTTATTGGTTATTATAAAACACATATATACATAATACTAGCTAATTAATTTACATCAAACACGCAGGATCCTGGAAACAATGAATCTTTAAATCCTTGCAAAATGAGGTATGAGAAAATGTCCTGCTGGAATGTCAGTATGAATCCCCTAATTTTTATTATTGTGAGTACTATAATTTCAGCTGTATTACTTGTCAAAGGTGTCTTCAAATTCATTTTACTTCTAAACTGAGCAATATTCAGTGAACAATATCTCCATATGTACCAGGAACACTGGATTCATATTTTATATGTATACTGTCTATGTGACTGGCAATTATTTGACAAAGTTTGACTTGATTATGTATTTTACATCTGCCAGTTTGAGGCTGCCAGAGTTGACCAAATCTGAAAATGGGAGTCCAAGAGGAAAATACTGCTAAAAAAGCTCTTTATAATATTAATTTTTTGCATTTTCTTATACAGCATGGATCAGCTGCTAAGTGTTAAAAAAATAGTCATGGTTCCTTTGTTTTAAGGAGTTTATAGTGTGTCAAACATGGTTGTTTTTGGTCTTGCAAGTTGCAATCATCTAATTTGGTCTAACAGTTCTAAAAACATAAATTATCAAAAAAATTATCAACAACCAGACATTTCAAAGGTTTGTGAAATGCCTTCTGAGGGTGGAGTCACTTAGTCTGTGATATCTCAGAACATTTTTAAATGTTGCAGAAAAATTGTGGGCTTTTCAATCTAATACATCTTGCAACATGTGGTGAAAATTTTGGCCAATTCTGAAATGGTCAGCTGGGGATATTGCTAAGAATTGGTTGAGTTGCACTGGAATGACCCAGAGGTGTTAAGTCAGCATAAGAATGTAACTGAAATTGTAATTCTCAACATTACATGGATCACAGAAGCCAACTGATTCAGTGCTGCTCTCTGCCACCACAGACAAATGAAAAAGATTACCCAATAAAAAAATCTAAGAACTTCTATAGTGTCACTGTAATAATGCTCAAGAGATCAGTCAATGGTCGCTGCTAAGCAAAATTACTGTCCAAGTCAAATTCCAAGCTGGGTCTGGTCGAAAAGCCAAGAAGGGAATCCCAGAAGATACAGAGACAGCCTACAGATGAAATGAGTCCAGGAAGAGACAAGCTTTTAGTCGAGATTTGACTTTGCACAGCAAACATTTGCTGGAAGAGAGTTCCAGAGTCAAGGGCCAGCGACAGAAAAGGCACACCTGCCAAGAGCTGTTTGTCCATGAAATAGTCGGAATTAGACAGCCAAAAGACTTAGCTGAATAAAGACAAGTCTTGGGAGTCAATATAGAGCAAAGAAACTGGGGTTAGCTGAAATGTAGTCTTGTATACAATTTGCTTTATACACTGTTTGCTTTTCTACGGGCAACCAATGCAGTGATTTAGGAGTTTCAGTGAAAGCTCTAGCCAATGTATTTTGGACTCTTCAAAGCTTCATCAAATTAGCTTTCAAAATGCCAGTAAGAAACGAGTTGCAGTAATCAAGATAGCTGGAGACCAAGGCATTAGCCAAATAAACCAGGGCAGAAAAGGGAACACAGTGCCTAATCCTATTGATATCATGGACTGTGACAGTGGGCAGACCTACATATAAAAGTGGTGTGTTCACTGAATGACAGGCTGGAGTCAAACACAACACCCAAATTGCTGGATGAACAGCTGTGTTGTATGACAGAGATGCCTAAATGGAGTGAATTCAAACAGTTAAATTTATTCAGTTGCTGTGAAGTTCCAACAAGGAGGAAATCAGTTTGGACGGGTTTAAGAGCAGTCGATTTTCTGTCATCCAAGACTGAAACTGGTTAAAGGCATCAGATAATACAGTGCAAGAGCTGAAAGAAGAGGAATTATCAAATGAAATATAGAGTTAAGTATCATCAGCATAAAGATGGTGCTTCAGACCATTTTGACTCAGTAAATCGCTTAGTGAAGTGGTAAGAAATGAGAAAAGTAAGGGGCCATGGGTGAGTGGCATCTGGTCCGACAATGTTCTGCTGATATAGACAGACTGAGTGTGGGAGGTATTTGAATCAGTTTAGGGCCAGACCTGATATACCAAACCAGTGTTAAATGCAATGGAGCAAGATGGCATAGTCGACAGTGTCACAGACGGCAGATAGGTCAAGAAGATCAAGTGCAGTTACTCTGCCATTGTCTGTGGAGCAGATAATGTCACTGTGGATAGTGAGCAGAGCTGTATCAGAGGACTGGAATTTACGATATGATGACTTGAAAGGGAGAAGTAAGAAGTTTGAAGACAGGTGTGCTTCCAGTCCACATTTAACAACACGTTCAAGAAGCTTAGAAATAAAATACAAGTTTGAGATTGGTCGGCAGTTTGACATAATAGCAGCACCCAAAAATGGTTTCTTCAGCAAAGGGTTTTAACTGCAAACTTACAGTTTCATATTTTCGAAACAAGTCAAAAATGAAGAAAACCATGAGATATAGAAATAACGACCTCCTTTAATAAAACCCAATATATCGCAAGGCCTTTATAAGTGAAATAAGCAGGCTTTTTGAGTATCCCGTGACACTTCCACAATTCTAATTAAAATCTGGGATCAACTAGCAGTTAATTACCTTGTCAACTTTGACAAGTTAAAAGTTAACAAACTGCGCACAAACTATCATGATTCGCAATGTCTGTGCACTGTTTCCTCCTCTCTTGCGTTAACAAAGCTACATCAGTTCAAAAACTATAACAGAATCATATACACTTTAAACGTTTTGCTCAGTTTTGCGCACACTCTTCGCCTACAGTCCGGCCATATTTGTACATTTCGGGAAAACATCCGTCGGTTTCACTGCGTCTTTTGCGCCTGGAACTTTTCTAGCGCTATTCATTTACGCAGACTTAAATGTAAATGTATAGGTTTTATATAGCGAACGTATGGCCTCGCCCTGCTCATTTTGCAGTGAATTTATCTGGTGAGATCCTTCACGAATTGCGTTGCAGCGTGTAATTATAAGCACAAACGTTTCGTGGAATTCGCAGATGTTTGTAGATTATGTTTAATTATAGGCACGATCCTCACATAGTTTTGTCTTACTGTCAAATATTATTAGCACTGGTCTGGTTAGCTCATTGGTTAAAGCGTACACCTAGTCGTGAACATGCCGGTTCACACACTGATAGACGACAGTAGCTGTAGTTTAGAAATTTTAATTTCGGGCTAGCGCGGTCCGTAAGCGGGAACATTAAGTGGTGTGGCGCCTATTCAAACGGTCAGCGGTGGTGAAGAATCTCACACGATCAATTCATTGAAAATAAGCAGGGTCAAGTCCACATGGCCGCTATACAGAAACGTGTACATTAACATTAATTTTAACCCAGTATCCGACTTTAGAAGTCTTCTAGTCGTTTCTGAATCTTTCTTTTCTAAAAGAGCACAATGACTTATATACAATTTAAGTTCCTTATTTCAATAAAACTGAGTGTAATTTTGCAATTTCAAATGATCGAATCGCTTCCTAACAATGACACCTTGACAATTAAATGGCTGTATGGCTGCTCCTCGCAATGACAGAAATGGTTTACCGAAACACTCAACTGAACAATACTGACTGACCGGCAGTGGTCTATATTCGAGAGTGGTTAATGCACGGCTGAAAAGCATAGTTGCAAGAAGCTCAAGGGAAAATTCGTTAAGTCTTTTGTTTTGGTTGGGGAGCTCAGTATGAACTTGGAAAAGATGTTGCAATCAATGTACATATGTAGATCTATGCACTGTCATTGCATTGCACTTGTAATCCTGTTCTAAAATACTTGTGCTGAAGTTTACTAACTTTAAAAAAAATAACTATGCTTCAGCTTTATGGAGCAAAGCCCTCTGATCCTGACCGAGACTTTGCCCTTGGCCCTGTAGTTAAAAACTATTACTTATTATATAGTTAAAAACTCTAGGATGCCTAAAACAGGTCAGGAATTTAGCATGTGAAATCATTCTAGTAACTACTCCTTATTCCATGATACTCATATCCATCGATGGAGCAGTCAAGGGTCAACACTCGAGAACGGGGTTCAATTGCTACATCTAGAACATCTAATCATATCTACACAAATTGCAAAAGTTATGGTCTTGGTCCCAGGGGTCCATATCCTATGAACCCCTGGTGAGGTAGGCCACTGCAACCAGAGGCTTCCCCACACGAATCTCTGGCCTGTGTACACTTCTCAATCCACCACTGTCTTCTCTAGACACTGTGTATGCATTTTCTGTAGTTTCTTCTGCCTTTGTAGTTTTCTGATGTGTCCTTGATTCTGTTGTCATTTCTGATGATTTCTGTTGCTTTTTTTGTTGCCTCTTTTCTGTTGGTGATCTGCTGTCAATCCCAGATGGATCTCCATCTTCTGCTGTCAATCCCAGATGGATCTCCATCTTCTGCTGTCAATCCCAGATGGATCTCCATCTTCTGCTGTCAATCCCAGATGGATCTCCATCTTCTGCTGTCAATCCCTGATGGATCTCCATCTTCTGCTGTCAATCCCAGATGGATCTCCATCTTCTGCTGTCAATCCCAGATGGATCTCCATCTTCTGCTGTCAATCCCTGATGGATCTCCATCTTCTGCTGTCAATCCCAGATGGATCTCCATCTTCTGCTGTCAATCCCAGATGGATCTCCATCTTCTGCTGTCAATCCCTGATGGATCTCCACCTTCTGCTGTCAATCCCAGATGGATCTCCATCTTCTGCTGTCAATCCCTGATGGATCTCCATCTTCTGCTGTCAATCCCTGATGGATCTCCATCTTCTGCTGTCAATCCCTGGTGGATCTCCATCTTCTGCTGTCAATCCCTGATGGATCTCCATCTTCTGCTGTCAATCCCTGATGGATCTCCATCTTCTGCTGTCAATTCCTGATGGATCTCCATCTTCTGCTGTCAATCCCTGATCCATCATGGCCAGGATGGATCTCCATCCTGCATTTGTGGGAAACTTTTTGAGCTGTTCCAGCAGTGTTTGCCTACAGGCTTATTGTTCTCAATTAACTCTAATATTAATTAATTATTGCTAGTGATCAAGGAAAATTCCTAGAGTGTGGCTCAGTGCACCATACAAATGTTCATTTACATACTCAAAACTGTCAACACCAAAAAATGCGGTCAGATCTCCTTGTGCTATGCCCACACCGTTATCCCATTTTAAAATGACACTAGCCTGACAGCAACTACTGTAAAACCATTGCATACATTCGCAGCAAGTAAACTACTCTTCACGTTTCTTGCTCATTCATCAAAAATGAACTGCACTTCATACCCATGGCTGCCACTTGACGCTTAATGGACCGCTCTTCTCTTCTTCACCAATACAAGAACCTTTGCAAGGATAAAGATTTATTTGTCTGTCTGTCAGTTACCCTGTTTCCAATTATAAGACTGGAATGTCATTTTTATTTTGAACAAAAGACATGCACTCTATCTTCAAATTCAACAAGATATAATTACAGTAATACTTGATTATCTGAATTTGTACAGCATTCAATTCTAGAAAAGTGAAATACAAACAACTGAAAATACAAAGACAGCAATATGCACCAGATTTTCTCCAGCTGACCAAAACTATGCCTTTTTTCTTCATTTTAATAATGATCAGACAGCATTCAGTCCAGGTGAATTTCTGTTTACATCTAATCTAATGACTTCTACAATATCACTGCCATAACATGTAGGATTGCATGCTAGACTTTGGGTGCAAGGTAGGCAAAGCTCAGATCCTGCTTTGATTAGTCAATCAGCTTGTACCGTGGCAGGCTAATTAGTAGAAGATGTAATGTCTAAATGAATTGTGAGGAGTTGGCAAATGGACATGCAGACACACTAACTGCAACGGTATGTAATGTAGGATGGGTAAGGTACAATAAACAAAAGTGAGCTCTTACAGTGTAAGACATAAAGACATTGTCAGCTGAGATACAGTGCAATTCACTTAAGACAAAAACGGATAGGACAAAATATCGCTTAGTACGAAATGAAAACTTGGTCCGTTCCGATGTAAATCAATAATAACGTTAAATTATTCTCTTAAGACAAAACTGATAAGATAAAAAGATCGGTTATTATGAAAATGATTTTCGGCCCGTGAACTTATTTCAGTGCTAAGTGCGTCTGATAAAACGAAATGTTGACTGATACACAGCCATAATGCGTTTCTGGATGACATGCTGCGCTTACGTTCGCCCAACGGTTAATAAGAAATTCGGTTAAGATGAAATGTTTACACTGGTACCCTGTCTTTCGTCTTAAACGAACTGCACTGTACATACAGAGTCCTAGAGTGCAAGGTCATCTTCATCTGGCCAAATAGACATAAACTCAGCATGTTCCCTTTCTGTTGGTCTACATCCAAGCGGTCATTGCATCACAATCAACACTGCCACCGCTACTAATATACAAGGCATCAACTGCTAGTATCAAATCATGTGCCAGTCCCATCAATTTAAGTGAAGTCTGTTAAACCCAGTAACAGATGGATTCATGTTTGCCAATTTTGCACAGGATGGACATGGAGTTTGTACACGCTCTGTGAGCGAAGCTCTCTAACATACTACAGCATGGTCATGTTGATCAAAACTTAAGTTTGCATCATCGCTAAAGCCAATTGCTGTGCAGCTCAATACTCATAGCAAACAATGCATGTTCAATGCTTCAGTCAAATCTCCTGGTCAATAACTGTAAAATGGAAACAGAGCAACTACTAGACTGGATGCATTCAATTACTGAAAATAGCAGCAACTCTTCATGCGCAGCACACCTCTGTGTAAGTCATTCACCAATGCATGATATTTCAAACAAAAATTAAATCAGGAACTGTTCCACAGAGTGATATTGAAGTTCATTGGAATGTGTATTCAGCAAAGAAAAAGGCAAGGTCAACAGAACCAGCCAATTCAGTTGCATACATCAAGAACATACTCTGCTTTCATTTCATCGTGATTACAGAACATTTTTAAAGGTAGATTAGTGTTGTCCGATCGGATGTTCCCCAAAAGTTGTGCGGCCCATTTGTATTACTAAATTACATCACAAGTGGTAAAATTAGTATGCAATATACAAACAGATTTATGACAAACATTTGATTAGTGACGTGTTTTACTTATTCAGCATCTTGGCAATCCTCAGAGGTAGCATCCACAGAAGTTTCTTTCTGATCATGTGATTGATTCGTTGCTGCAGCCGACAGCTCACACAGCTCCACCTGAAGTTCATGCTTTCTAGCCATCATCTTCTCATAACTCCTCTTCTCCTGGACCAGTTGGTTCTGCAGAGTGGCTATTCGGCACGAGAGCTTGACAGCATTCTTGAAAGCAGCCTGACTCTGTCGAAGTGGTTGAGGGACCAAGAGACCAAACCAAAGCAGTGGATCTTTACCATGACCAGCCTCATCCTCCTCATCTTCCACTGACCGAGAAGGCGATGCTGGACAGTGTTGTTTGGTCGATTCATTACTGCACTTCATTTGCATCACACCGTTAATCAAATCCTCAACTGGAGAAACATTGTTTGTACCTGAGGCTGACTCGTCCGTGTCGCTTGTTGTGTCTTTTGGTAGATTTCTCCGCCTCAAACCCGGCTGAGTCTCTAACGGCTGCTGTATGTTTGTGTCTAAAACACCACAGCCAATCTCATCTAATTCGACACACTCAGATCCATCTTTGTCTGACAGACCAACCTCCTTCGAGTCGCGAACAAGGCCAGAGGCAGGAATCCTGGCTTTGGATGATGCCAGTTCTGGATGGAAAGCGATGGCTCCATCAGAAGCGGGCAGCACATTGACGTGACTGAATGCCCTCTGCAGATCATCAATGTTGTACTGTGTAGAAGTAACTGACTTGGCTCCCATGCTGTACCGTGCCTAACAAATAAGTAATGTAATGAAAATTCAGGAAGTGTAAGTAAGAAAGCAAGCAACTGCTCATAAGCAGCTTTAATTGCATCCAAGTGAAATGCAGATTTGAAAACAAACATAAAATTCAGCAGCGGTACTGTTCCGTATTTCACATAAAGTAAAGTAACTTAAAGTCAGGTAAGGTAAGGCCAAGATGCATATGACAGCATTTGGGTTCCATGATTTTTTAAACTGATAAACTTACAAGACAACAGCAATTCAGCAACTGGTAGCCTGGTAAGCTGTCAACGCTGAGATGCAACAGTAAAGTAATAATGTAATAAATAATTTATATCACAACCACATTTTGAAAATATAGTCTGTAGACATGTAAACAAAAAAGCATGAAATAGACTAAGAATTAAGCCAGTAAACAACCAATTACCCGAGCAATTAAATAGAAGCCTTCTTTAATTGCTTTGTCAAGTTCCTGTCGGGTGGCCAACAGCTGATTTAGAGTCTGAAAGAAGCTGTCAAGAATGCCATCCAACTGCCCACATAATCGTTTCATTTCATCATCTTCTGGATTCTCCATCTTGGAACGCTGCAAACATAGGGAACAGCACATACATAAACCAAAGCACTCGACTTTAGTCAATCAGTCCAAGCCCAGTCTAATTAAATTTAACAGTGATTAAATGATAATTATAATCCCTGCCTAAGCAAAAAGGACAAATAAACTTGCAGCAGTTTTCAGAAAGGGATTAAATTGAAAGATAAAGATTTTGCAGGTTTTCGAGTTGATGCTGCTCATCAGCCAATGCAGTTAAATTACACAGTGCCAGGACCAGGCCATCTGGTGCCAATTCAGTTTCCATTCCCACACATAGGTAAAGATGTACCAACATAAGCTGAATGGTTAAAATATTCCCTGTTGTTGAATATCTGTTGTAACTATACGTGCATATTTCGACAGCACCCCAGTAAACCTCCTCAGGAATGCTCCAGACCCAACAACACAAGACCACACTCAAATAGGATGGTCATAAGCGCTGGTGAAATAAAGGCACAAAAGGGACACGAAGCTCATGTCACAGGCTGGTTCACAGTTTTTAACACTCTTTATGTCCACCAGCTGAGCAGCCTGTTTGACAACGAAGGGCCGACCACAGCAAAGCTACCAAGTTGAACTTTGTGAATATAGGATGGGGAGTGAAAAATCACCTAGTGCTGCAAAGCGAATGGTTTGAAATTATTATGCTTCAAGCGAAAAATACTTTGATTTAAGAATCGCACTCGTGAAGTTTCTCCCATGGTGTGTAAATGAGTGTGGGCATACTTATAGTATCAGGGACTGCTCTATTTTGGGCGTGGTTTTCGGCTTGTCTTCTGCCTTCTGTGATTGATTGTATTTCCACTAAGATGACAATTGATAAGTGAGTCATCCATAAATTACACACTGAAAACGACAGCAGCATAGCAGAAACTTACATGCTTTCTTAATTAATTTGTTAATGCCTTTATGGTGTTCTGTGAGTTGTCATTTCAGTTATTAACACAAAGAACAGGTTTTATTTATTACTAACTTATTTACTTCCGCTAGATGACAGTACTTTATTTTGTCTCAGTCTATTGTTTATGAGTAGGGCGATCACAAGCAGCCGATTCTACACCTTTAGCTCCTAACTTTAACCTAACCATTATTTAACAGCAGGCATAAGAATCCGTGTTTATTTACTTCAATCATTAACGGAACACTTACAGAAGCCACGCCTATAATTGACGTCACTGCGGTTTTGTCTTTTGAAACATAAATAAGTAAGTAAGTAAGTTTATTGCTCCAAAGAATAAAAACATTGCAAATAAAAAAACACTCGTTTGGATGCAAAGGTCTACCCAAAAGGGGCTAAGGTCCCGCTAATTTAGGGCAGCCTATTACACGATAATGTAACAATGGCTAATGTCCAACCGTCGAACAGCTAATCAATTCTTAACTAAAATGAGCACAACAACTGTCAATAAAGAAAGAAATAGCCTAATACTCTGGCATAACAAAAATTCATATAAATTGTACATTATATGGATTGTTAATATCTTATATACGAGCAACTAATCAATTCTTAACTAAAATGAGAACAACATCTGTTCATGAAGAAAAGAAATAGCCTATTACTTTGGCATAACTAAAACTCAAATAGATTATACAATGTTCAGTCGCAAGAAGTACTAAAATATCGAATAATCTAAACTCAAATAGATTATACAATGTTCAGTCGCAAGAAGTACTAAAATACCGAATAATCTGCTTCTTAAATAAGTTTAAACTAGGTAAAGAACGTGAATTCTTGGGAATTGAGTTCCATAATGATGGGCCTGCATGTTTCAAAGCAAATTGTCTTGTGTTAGTTCTGGTAAAAATTTTATAGTAGTTACACTGAGATCTCGTGGAATATGAATGGCAGTCAGCAACACACATAAAATAATTACTGAATACAGGTGGCAATGCATTTTGGTAATATCTAAACATGAACAAGGATATTTATTTATGTGTTCAAACTTCATAATATTAAGATCTTTAAAACAATGTTCAGTAGTCATTCCATGCAACTTCCCGGCGATTATTCTAAAATAAACTCGATATATTTTGGAGTGGTAATTAGATGCCCAAACGAGATTACAATATGTTAGGTATGAATAAATTAATGAATAATATAATTTTAACAAAATGTTACTTGGCAAAATGTGGCGAATACGATAAAACATTCCAATACTTTTAGCTATTTTACAAGATATATGATACACATGGTCTCTTCATGTGAGATGGTTATCAATATATACGCCGAGAAACTTACATGAAGTGACCTGAGAAACCCTATATCCGTCAATACTAACACCCAGGTCCGAATCAGATACAGATTTTCTATGTGAGGTAAACAGAACGAAGTTGGTTTTCTCTAAATTTAACGACATATAAAGCAGAGAACATAATCACATTGTCCCAAGTTTAAGCTTACAAGTAAAAACCTAAATCTAACAGAAAAAGTAAGGCAATAAGTATTAACTATTACTGTAACTTAAAAACAAATTTCTTCGATACTACCATAACTCGTTCGTTGACGAGTCAGATAACTGGAAAGTACTGGATTCCATCTGTGCAAAACAACATCAACCCACAGCAAATCGAATGCGGTGATCTTCGAGTAGAATACGTAACTCGCAATGTAATCGTAATCTTGAGATTTCTACAACGCCCAACGAAAGCTAAGTCGCGGGAATCAGATAATTCACAGGTGCTCAGACAAAACAAAATCGATAGGCTAAAGGGTTCAGCTCCAGGTCAAGAGCCCGAAGTCAAGCAGACAGACAGTCGGACGGCTACAGTGGATGGTGCTTGAAATTGAAGCGAGAAGAGAGACAAGGGGAAGAGGAAGAATCAGGATAAGATTTTTGGAAAAGTAATGTGAAAAAGTAATACTCGCGAGTGCATTGGGTAAAATACCCAACCCCAAGTGTCAGGCCCAAGGGGTGGGCAGGTCCACTTACTTACGTAATTGATTATGTATGGGGCATGATGAGTCTAGGGAGAGTCGAAGTTATGGCGGTATTAAAAGATACAACGAGAGAAGAAACTTGTGAAAATTTATTTATGACTTGTTTCTCACCTTTGACTTGGCGACTAGCTCGCGACACCGAGCACCACCTAGCGAACGGATTGATACTATTTAACTGTCACTGTGCATTACTGCGCTGCGAATGCCGGGTAATTGCCATTAAGAAGCTACTGTTAATTTAGTTGTTGTAAAAATTGCAAATTGTACACCGTTTTTTATAGCGACCGTATGGCCTCGACGCTATCGGGTGAGATCCTTCACCACCGCTACACGCCATGTAAGGTCCCCGTGTTCAGATCTCTGAAATAAGCTACGACCGGAACGCGAACCGGGGATCCTCACGCACAAAGGCTTCCTTGGCGTACGCGCTTACCGATGTAGCAAACTAGGCTTGTATGCTTACTTTTATTTACGGAACTGTGTTGAACCGCCAGTAAGTGGTTGCGACGTTCATATCAGCGAATATTTTATGCTTTTGGCATTACGTCAGTGGCTGAAGTCTGAGGTAAAAGGTAAAAATTAATCACACCACATAAATTTGGTGTAAATTTTGATTGCACAGAAAGCCATTCACATGTTGTGTAATGCAATTAAATGCTTGATGAAGAATATAAACTTTGAAGTAAACAGTATTGCAGTTTGACAGTTAGTACAATTACTTAAATTAAGTCGACAATTTGAAATCTATGAATCAAACTATAATCGGTTCTTTGCTTGGACGCATATATGCATTATGTATTTAGCCCACCAGTATCCCCAAATGGGCTAGCTACTATGCAAATAACTCTGCTAGGTAACAATCTGTACAGGGCCGTATTTAATGCGGAATTATCTACGCCCTGTATATTGCCATCTTGTAGGGGCCTACTGGCACAACAGAGCAATCACCGATGCATGTATGTATCATGTGTGTATATAAAATTATGTACAGACAGGCAGTTCAGACAGTGTCAGTTTATTGCTCCAAAAACAAAATAAAACATTGCAACTGTAAATAACACAAACGCTTATCTGGATGCAAAGGTATGCACGTACGTATATGTATATGCATGTACATTATGTAGGCCTATGTATTCATGCATGTATGTTTGTATGTACATATGTATGTATGTGTATGTGTTTGTTTGTCTGTCGAATTATCTGCTAATTGCCATCTTTTACTGAGACAAGATGGCAAATTCTCCCTGTCTGTCTGTCTGTCTGGGTGCATGATTGGCAGCTATCGGACAGTACCATTCTTAAGTGCATATGTATTTATTTGATGTTATAACTTCTTTAAATATCTGCAGGTGCGTGTAAGAATAGGCCACGTAACGATGTATGTTGTGTCTCATGAGCACTAAAACATTATCAGTGCGCGGGAAACAAATTATGCGTTTATGGCTTATGGCTTATGGGCGATAATAAAAGCATCCACGGCCTCTATCGCTGAATTTGAAATGAGATCCTCAAGCGAAGCTAAGGGCAGCTGGATGAGTTCAAAGTGTTTGTTGGCTCTAACTGAAGGCTAATCTTTAAAAGCCCCCCCCCCCCTCTCTCTCTCTCTCTCTCTCTCTCTCTCTCTCTCTCCGTGGTCTATACAGACTATGTCTGTTCGCGTTTTACAGTGGAACTCGCAACACGAAGACGTTGAACACGAAATATCGGTTAACACGAAAAGGATACTTGATCCGTTCCAGGTGCGCCAAGAGGAGGGATTTTGGCGGCCCATTTTCTCTTCTCCTTCTGAGGCTGACGAGCGACCAGTACCTAAGGCCCGAGAGGATTGGTCCATCGTCGAACCTGTTACCCGAGAGGAGGTGGTTTTAAGGAGGTGGATTTAATGGTCCACATTTAATGGTTTTAAATGTAAATTTATTCCTACATCACGAAACTGATAACTCCCGCATTTTTTCTATGAGAATCATTAAATTCTACAACGGTACATGCTAGCGTTCAGTTGTTCCCGCTGTAATAATGCACTGTTGGAGAGTGACTGTTGACATTTGGGATGCTGTTTCCAAGTACTTTCACGTCCTCTCTGACTTTTGCGAACGATAACACATGTGCACGTGCTAGCATATTTCCGCATTTGACAACGGGAGCTATGACGCACTGATATCTTGCAGCGAGTTCGTACGGATGTAAGATTCTAACGCGATAATAGGATCTCTGATGATACTCGTATGCGTAAAGCTAGTTCTGTTAAGAAAAAGTCAGACGCTGCTATACGCAACTCGTTTCGACTGCTGCAGGCGAACGCATTACCTTAGAAGATGCCCCGTATTCATAATAACCAAATAAAGAAGTATTTGGTCAAATAATTTGGCTGTTGTGCGACGTTTTCACTGCACAGAAGACTGACTTCACATCTACAAAACCTGCAATTATACACTAAAACGCAGCTGTAACTCATTTTGTATGCGACATTTTTATAGAGTGGAATTTGATATAGCGCGGTTGCGAATGTGGATCCAAAGTTCGCGTTATAACGGGTTGGACGTGTATTAACAAATACTAATAATATATATCCCTGTAACTTTATTCATATTCATACACTAAGTGAGCTAACCGGCGCCCTATATCTTCGATAAGAAGTCTTCTTTAAATGACTTAATACATTATGGGCGTTAGGCCTGTAGTTTCTGTAGCGCAATCGTCTTACTTACAATGCATATATGCTTACTTTTATATGCACTGTAAGTAAGCCGATGGCGCTATAGAAACTTAAAATAGCTTATATAGACTACAGGCCTACGCACAGCCAGGACCCACAAGTCAAACTGGTCCTAAACGACGCTAATCGCAGTACATGTGTTCACTTAGATATCTTAGTTACATTTGCATTACTTTTAACATTTTCAAGAGCTGTAAAGAACTGTTAAAAGGTCTGTAGAGGCGCTATACGATTGTTCAGATACGCATGCATAAATGTACATACACTGGCTGACATATATACACGCATAGATACACACACGTACATACATAGGCCTGCATACATGTAAATACATAAAATTATGCATAAACATGGATAAGCCTTGAGTTCAAGGATAAATAGACCTACACGTGGTCGAATAATTTGCACTTAGGCTTAAGTGGGTTCGTGCGCCGCCGTTGATGAGTGAGATCTGCAAAATGTGTAAATGCATTGCGATGCCGATGATAACAACTTTAACCTGAGACCCAGATTTTTCTCTTTATATGCTAATGACTTCTCCGCATAGGGCCTATAGTTCGAAGCTTTCCGCTGTCTCAGCTTAAGCTAAGTAGGCCTCATCAAGAGATAAATATGGATGCTATTAAATATTGTGAAGTGTAGGCCTATTTTAATTGCTTGATTTATACTATAGGCCAAGTTGTTTTAGCTGCATACTAATTAACACATCTTTACAGCTCTTGAAAATGCCATTTCCTCAAAAAACTTAAATTTTATGGCTGACCCTCATCCCAGATATCTGCGTATAGATGCCAATAAAAGCCAGTCAGGTTGTAGGCCTGCACACGAGTTACATCTAGGCCTAGCTCATTGTCATTAGGCCTGTTATTATTTTTGCATGTTCAACATTCACCATTCTGGCTCTAAGCTGCCGCAAGAGGAGAAAACATTACTGGTAAGAAAGACAATATTACATGCAGGCAAACATGTTTAAATGTAATGCAATATTATTACATTACAATAAGCACGTGACGCCTGAACTTAGAGGGCTGATAGGAAGCTAACAGCTCATATAGCTGAGTCTGACATAGTTTTATATGGGTTAAGCTTAGGCTTATGTTCTATGTCTCACTCTCCCTATACTTCTCTCAGTAAATAGAACTGGGCAGCGCTTGCAATGATCAATGGCGAGTTGCATTAGTGGACTGATGGAAGTTAGACTTAATATATCCAACTTTATCGATTGTACCAGGATTTGTACCTGTATTGCATCTTGTATCTTCTCTATATTAATCGGTTTAGCTTAAATGACTTCGGTTCTTTTTAGCCGAAACAACTATTCCATTGTCTCAGCTGGTGACGGATTTAAGGGGAGGCACCCAACCACTCTCCAAAGACTAGCTGAAAACGTAGCAGACTGCCATGCGGTGAAAACTGAATTCATTTTGCCATAGCATAACTTGTAAGTTACTAATTAAAATCTAGAACAGATAGGCATAGGAACTCGATTTAATAAAAGCAACTACTCGTCGTACATACCGTAAATGCTGGAAGTCCATATAATACTTAATTGAACGGCGTTCAGTTGTTCCTCGGGGCCACCAGCGTCCCCTCTGATTTTTTCACGTGCGCGCACTGGCCAACCGTGTGGGCAGTAACATTTGGGGACAGAGCAAGAATGCACGTCTGTTGGGCCTAAACTAAAGTGGCTATAAAATAAAACAGCTTCTTTGTTGGCAACATATTGTGAGCCTGAAAATGTGAGAGGAAATCATAAAAGTAGGCGAATCCAAAATGATACGTGATAGAAAAATTTGAAGGTGATTTTCGTGATCAGCAGCATAAAAATCAATAAAATAACCCAGTGGCGGCGCCAGGATTGCCTGTGTGGGAGTTCAAGAGGATTTATAGAGGGGCGCCACATTCTGGCAGTCCACCATGCACGGGTCTCGTCTGAGGGGCGCCGGCATATAACCAAGATGGGCGCGGGGCGAACCGCCTCTCCCACGCCTATAGCTAACTCCGCTACTGGACACACCCAAAAGCGTTCAGAATGCGAAATCTTTGTTGTCCAGCGCTACTGGTAGAATTGAATTTACTGATGAAACTAAACTCCATGACACGCAAGAACTCGTTTAATAAAGTAACTACTTATCACATAGCGAACATGCCGGAAGTGTATACATATTGTTCAATGAAGAGAGTTCAGTTTTTCCTTGATGCCACCTATTGTCTGTATAACCTAAAATATGTTACACATAATTCTAACAATAACTTCCGATTTCGGTCTTTGCATGATTGTTCATGAAAAGTACTTTTGCCTTTTGTCATGCTCTGACCGTGCCCCTCGTTTGGAGATTAGCCTAGATGCCGACATAAAAACTCCTTAACACGACTGGGCCGTTATCACGAACTCAACTAGGAAACGATCGGAGAATGACATAGACCATAAAATAGGCAAAATCTTATCCTCAACACTTACATAATTACTAACAAGCCCTGTCTTCCTTAAATTCGCACGAGAAACTGAGTACAGTGCATCTTCAAAGACTAAACCTGACTCAGATGTAGGCCTATCCAAATGCCAAATATACGATCAATCATGATAACCCGTTTCGTGGATCTCAAACTGGGACGCAAGTTCACGCAAACATAATCTGCATGTCTACCTGAACAAGTCCTCAACGAAGAAAAGATCGGCCCTGTTAACCTCGAGCGCTCAAACAAAGTGGCCGTGAATTTGATTGTAGGCGTGGTCTATTGATCGCACGCACAAAAGAAATGCCGTCGTAAACACAAGCGTCTATAACACGTCCCTCGCTCTAGCAAGATCGGCGGCATATGGCTGAGCTTCTTAGATTGTATCGAAAATATTTATGGCTGTACATTGTATAATTTAAATCTGTTCTATATTTTATTTTCATATATTTATATGTGTATGACAAACTATGTATATTTAATCAAAGAATAATAATACAAAGTTTTCATAAAATGTATTGCTTAAAATAGGAATAAATCATTAGGGTGTGTAATTTGGATCATTTTTGAAACAGGTGTGAGTTTTAGAGAAAGTGATTTAAATGCATTTCTCAGCCTGTTTTAGTGACTATGTAGCAATTACTTCAAGCAGTTAGTGTTCTGGAATTTGCAGAATTGCTTATTACAATTTACGACATTGCTGGGCGAGTCTCAGTTCACGAACTTCACTCTAATTTGTGCATTGAATAGTTTGATGCTACAACAACCTACTGAACAAATAAGCACCTGAGCACGCTTTCCCTAGAAAGGTGTTTATTATTTTAGTAGCAAAAGTAGAATGCCAGTGGTGCTTGCCCAGAATCATTCGCTAGGTAAATGCCATAAGCGTTGCAAAAATATCTGTAAAACTTAAATCCACAATTATAAAAATGTGTTAAATATCAATGGCACAGCCCCTCGAGTTCCTTGAACATATGGCAGACCTCCTACACCTCAATGAGCCTAAAATCCAGACCCTCAATTTCCTTCACGCCCTCACTTCGAAACCAATGGACCCGCCCTTGTAACACTCGTGGAAAGCGGGAAACAAAATATTTCTTGTTAGATTGATTGGTTCTGTGATTGACTGACTGATAGATTTATTTATTAATTAAATTTCGTATAGACACGATGAATGCCGAGTCGAGGACCGAGGCGCCGAGGCATCCAGTGGACCGCGGGTGGGCCTGGCTCGTCTGCTTAGGTTAGTCCTTACCTGCAGTAATATAACATTATTTATAAAAGTTGTAAGACCTAAATATCCTCACATCCAAATCACAGTTGCATCTACCGTTCAGCTCCATTTGATCTCTCTCTGTATCTTTTCTGCATTCTTCCTTTCAACATCTGCCTGCCTGCCTGCCTGCCTGCCTGCCTGCCTGCCTGCCTGCCTGCCTGCCTGCCTGCCTGCCTGCCTGCCTGCCTGCCTGCCTGCCTGCCTGCCTGCCTGCCTGCCTGCCTGCCTGCCTGCCTGCCTGCCTGCCTGCCTGCCTGCCTGCCTGCCTGCCTGCCTGCCTGCCTGCATTGCTTCATGCAGCAGACTCACTCGCCCATCTTTTCACTTGCTTTTTAAACTACTATACTCTGTGCGTTGCCTCCAGCTGGTTCCCTGCTTTCCTCTGTCTATCCCTCCGTCCTTCCGTGCGTCCGTCCGTGCGTCCGTGCGTCCGTGCGTCCGTGCGTCCGTGCGTCCGTGCGTCCGTGCGTCCGTGCGCCCGTGCGTCCGTTCAACTGCCCTTCAGTTATCTGGTGCTATGCATTGACGACTTACTGCAATTGTACGTACCTGCTTGCCTTCGTTCTTACCAATGTATGAATATGAAAATGTTCAGGGGCCTTTGGAATAAATTTTTTCGTGAACGGTGGACTTCGTTCGACTGGAATCATCTTCATCGAACTCGTCATCCGTTACCAGGCTGACCAGAGTCTGACCTCCCTGACCATTGCAGCCATGGCCAGCGGTTTCGCCATCTTCTGTAAGCAATCGCTGTTAGAACGTTCTAAGCAAAATGAGGCTGTTTTCAGTTATGATTTTTCCCAAAGCATTTTCAGTTACGTGTAAATCTAATCTAATCTAGTCTAGTTCAATTTAATCTGATCTGATCTAACCTAATGTAATCTAATGTAATCTAATCTAATGTAATCTAATCTAATGTAATCTAATCTAATGTAATCTAATCTAATGTAATCTAATATAATCTAGACCGCCATTATCACAATGCACTAGGAATCAATCGACGGTCAAGTGAAATCATAGTCAAAACTTGCAATCATTTGGAGAAGCCCGGTAGAAACTGATGAAAGGAGAAAGCCACCTGATTTCAACATGTCTACGGTTAAACGTAGAAATAGAAAGTTAAAGTAAAGTGTGCAGCGATAAGGTATCGACTGCTAGTCAATCAGTCAATCGATTATTCAGTTAATCAGTTAGTTAGTTAGTAAGTCAGTCATCAAGCAGTTAGTGGATTGAACTATGTAGTGGGCTAGACCTGGAGAATCACATCAGGTTAGATCTAAGTTGATCTGAATTGATCAGTTAGATAGCTAGTTAGTAGAGACTGATTCTGATCTCACTAGATCGGTTCAGTTTGAATGTGATCGGAGTAACTTGGTTCTACTCGAGTTAGATTGGTTCACATAAAGTTTTCTGCGAATAGTTCAGACTGTATGAGGCTGGAGGATAGTATAAGATTAGAGCACACTGGATTGGAACAGGTTAGATAACTTTCGAATAGGTTGAATGGTGATTCTGTTTGTTGTTCAGCGGCCGTTGGCAGTGCAGTGGGGGCGGTTAAGACAATGCGGGTGGCCTGTCTGATCGGAGCTGTGCTCATGTTCTTCGGCCTTTTCTTCACATACTTCGCCTCAAACATCTACGTCGCCATTGTCTGTCTTGGACTCATGAGCGGTATAAATTTATTCATTTCTTTATAGTGCATATGTCCTTTTATTTGCCAAACAAATAAGTACTAAAGTAGAGAATATTATGTTACACCTTTTAACTGGAATACCTTTTTCGGGAAACATAGACTGAAAAGCAGTAAATGGTTATCGACGAATTGAATCACTGAGACTTAATGTTGAAATTAAAGACGACACGTTTTCGGTTACTGGCATAACAGAAGGAAGCCTAAAGGTAGTTCAACCGAACAAAGATCACGTACCACGGTTCGAAGAGCCCTTGCGCAAGACCATTGGCGTATATAGGAAAGTCGTAAAGTAGTAATGTACCTTTAATATTTTAATGTACCTTTAATATTTTGTACCGATTGATGGGCGGGTTAGATACTACTAACAACCGCTCTTTCTCTTTCGCAGAGGTTGGGTCGGAGGCGCCTCTGAGTAGATATCTTTGAGGAATGCTATATATAGATGCTCTGAATGAATGAATGAATGAGTGAACATCACTTCGCTCCTTTGTCTGCCCACGAGACTTTTGTAGGCGCTATAAATTCATAATAGATTTAGGCCTACCTAAGTCTTTTTTGTTGTTGTAGGCATAGGCTACGGGTTCTCTTTTACTCAGAGCATGGTGATGGTCGGTCAGTACTTCTTGAAGCGCCGGTCGCTTGCCGTGGGCCTGGCTGCTGCAGGAGGCAGCATAGGCACCCTCATTCTCCCCCTTTACATCCGGGCAGCCTCTCAGGAATATGGGTTCCAGGGAATGATACTCATCTACTCGGGAATCGTGCTGCACGCAATCCCGTCTGCGATGCTACTGCGCCCAGTGGCTTTTTACCATCCAAAGCGCCCTGTCACACGGCAGCCAGCTCAGCTTGCGAAAAAGGAGGTCGAAAAAGAGAAGAAGGAACAGGAAGAGCAGAATAAGGAAAAAGGTCCAGATGCTGGTAATACTTCAAACGGGCAGAAGAACGAAAGTCTTGAAACCAATCGTGACGAACACTACGAGTTGACCGGAAGCAAGCTGATTGTGGTTCCTATTGGGGGCTCCGTCGAGACCCTTCCAATTAAAGAAGACGGGGAGATATCTAACGAGATGGACTCTTCAGAGAGTCCCGCTCCGCCTGCCCCTCCTTCCAAGATGACGATCGGGATGTTCGTACGGATGTTCTTCCAGAAGATCTGCGACCGCGAGCTGTTCTGTCATCTGCCGTTCCTCTTCTACGCCATTGGACTGACTTTCGGACACGGCGGTTTCATCAGCACCTGCCTCTACATCCCGCCCTTTGCCTTCGAATTCTGGAACAGCAAGAAATTGGCCGCCATGCTGATCGTCATCCTCGGAATCGCTGACCTCGTGGGTCGCGTCGGAGGCGGTTGGTTCGCAGACCTCGGTCTCATCCGGAAGCCGTTCATCATCGGCTTCAGCTTCGCCGCCGCCGGGGTCGCCACGATAGTATTTCCGTTCTTCCCGTCATTCGTTCCCATGGTGATCTACGTCATTGTGCTGGGGTTCCTAGGGGGCACGTACCTGGCTCAGATGTTCGTCGTAGCAACGGACCTCGTCGGTCCCTCGAAGTCGCCATCTGCGCTTGGACTGGCCACTCTCGGAATGGGTCTCGTTCTTATTCCACTGCTGCCTGCGTTGAGTACGTAGTCACTCTTCATATAGTGTAACTTCTACAGAGCATTGGCGTAGCACAGGATATATGCATATACATATATACACCCTAACTGTTTACTTCAGAAAGAGGTATATACAAAGTCTTACTAAACTTATTTGACTCTGATGATTATACAAATGCCTACTTACTGTTGCTAAATTCACAATTGCATTTATTTTATGTGACAGTTTAAAAAAATTATGAATATGCGGTGACATAGGCTTACTATTTCAAATTTTACATTGCCATATTCACAGAGGCGTCGATCATATGGGTGCCCCTGGGGCCCGGGGCCCGGCAATATTTTAAGCATGAGGGCCCGGCCATTTGTTGGTTGGGCCCCGGCAATATTTCAGCTGTAAAATCGGTGCAAGGCAAATGAGGACTGATAAAAGATGTCGTTCTTCACTTTAAGACGTAAACAATGTCACTCCGTAATTTCCAATTGTGCCTGTCTATGTATCGCTACCTTTGCTTAGGTAGACAAACGGATAGACACAAAGACAGATATACGAATATGTACTAAATAAGTACATATGTAGTTATAATTATACGCAGGTGGACCAACCGAACTCAAGTTCAGCGTTGAAAAAATAATTACGAGCTCAGATTGCGTTGCTTAAGCATTACTGACATACAATTCATAACTGTAGTGGACGTTGACATTCCGCTGTAAATAATATTAGGGACATTTCTCAGTGTTTGTCTGTTGAGATGCTGGGCTTTATGTCTGTCTGCATTAGGCCCACTTCCTGACCCCCATACTAGGGGCTTTGCCTCTAGAACCCAATAGGGGCTTTGCATCCATACCCCTATTATAGGCCCGGGCCCCAAATGTTTTTGACTGATTTACGTCTCTGCTTGTGCAGTTACTGTGACAATGTACATTTACATTTTACTGTTGTATTTGCTTTTCAGGCAGCATAGCCACGGTGACTGGTACGTTTGGTACTGCGCTGAGAATATCTGGCATACTGCTGCTGATCAGTGGCATCCTCTTCTACCTCATCCCTCTGACTCAGAAGTTCCAGGCGCGCAAGGAATCATCCAAGTTCCAGGAAAAGTGCATCTACATTGCAGCTTGAAGATAAAATTTGAACGGATCCGAAAGCTTCAGATGTTTTATAAGGACTTCGAAGAAATGGTATTGCATCTGAATCGAGCTTTAGTTTACATGAACGATTCAAAGAACTTCCGGTTATAAGAGTTAGTCTTTGAACTGAGTTTGTAACTCCTGATCGATCCAAAGGACTTCCAAGGGATGCAACTCTTTGAATAGTTGTATCTCATCAGTTTCACAGGATCAAGTTCTCGCTTAAATTACTTTCTAGAAATTCCACTGCGTTATGCCTTTTCCCATTAGGTAGTTATCCAGACACAAACATGTCTCTTGGTCACCTATGCCCGCTCCGTGATCGTAAATAGTATCTTGTTCATTCGTATGCGAATGATTTCTGCAGTGGCAAAGAAAGCCTTCACTAGCAGGCGCTCGCAAACGCAAGGATAATGAGCCATGAAGACCCAACCAAGTCTGACTGTTGACAGTTTGATAGTGAGTTTCCCTGAACTGCACCGAAGATTAAGGTTGGCAAATTCAGCTGCAATCGTTGCTTAACCAAGTGCTACTTCAAAGCTAAGCTCATGGATTCAAGACCACGACGCTGCGCAAGATCCAAGGTTTTGTCCAGAGATATCGCAAAAAATTCAAGAAACGGTTGCCGGACAGCAGAGAGGTAGGGAGACAGAAGAACGGTTGCGGCGGGTCGGTCTTTAAATTGAAAGAAATGGAAAGGCGACTAATTTTATTAATCAGGGTACGATTTCTGGAAGAGGTTCGTCTTCAATTTTGAATGGAAAGCCTGAAGAGCGATAGAGAATAGGACGAATCCAGGGGCACGCCGGCCATGCCTCCCTCCCTCCCTTCGCGTTTTGAAAACCAGTGAAAGGAACAAGTAGGTTCGAAAAGATGTATCTGCGCAATAAGGATTGCAATAAGGATTGCTCAATGTCCACACAAAGCGATCCCCGTGTATAGGGAGAACCCTTCCCGGAAAGTTTGAAATTAAATATATCTGTATGCTATATAGTTCATTTAGTCAGATTCCTCGTCATTATTGCTAATTCGTCCTAAACCACAGGTTTTAAAACGTCTCTGATTGCCTGAAAAGAATGTTTCTTGAAACAGACTCTAATATGGCAGCAACTTAGCGTTTATTGCCTGCATGTAGTTTTGTACAGCTTGCTGTTTTCGTTATCTTAATCCGAAGGGCGATGTAAGCCCATCGCCCTTCGGATTAATTGGCACTGTCAATTACAGTCCTGCGTCAGATTTATCATGTGGACCTACTTCTCTGAATAGTCCGTACTAACAAGCAAACAGAAGAGATTTGAACAACATCATGTTTTTTTGTCATTGAAAGACGGGAAGTTGATGGACGTTCCGTTTTGGTTTTAAATTTTGCTGATTAAATATACTTTTAAACACGTTTTTACTTTAACATGAATTCATAAATTTCTAGATTTTAGTCTCTATCTTAACGTTTTTAAAAGGAATTACTGTGCTTTTTATCTTCACCTGTTTATACTTGCAGTTTGTCACATAATTTGGCCGGCCCTTTGGCCTCCTCCATTATCGCTCATTTGTTGAAAGCATGCGGCTTATTTCTGTTACGTGTAGCAAGCCCCTCCTTTTCTGTTAGCCGAAACCTAATATAGTTCCAAAACTAACAAAGTCTGGGCACCCTTTAACTGAGTAGAGGTCCATAAGCTGAAGATTTCTTGACTTGTCTTCTTTAGACTATATAAGCCCCGTCTATCATACATCGCTGTGCGTGTTTTTGGTTTCTTCGGACTTGCCTTTTTATGCTCATCAAAAGCCGTCTGAATTTTCACAAGCTACATTTTGTCAAAGTAACATACCGCTATACGCCTTTTCACCTAATTTATCTTTATCGTTGTCCCTCTTTTCTGCTCACTGTCACACACATGTAGTCAAACTCCCCAGCCATCACCTCATTTCGTTGTTGGAAGGAACTCTACAATTTTATTTATTCATCCTTCTGGCGTCTACTCCTTTATCTTATACAACCGGCCATGTATAAAATATCCACATGCTTTTTTATAACCCTATCTGTTCTTTCACCATCTTCCCATTTCTCAAAATCTACGTCTGGGTCCAAAACGAATCCGAATTGCCTGTCGTTATTTTACCTTCTGTTGCTTCTTTCTCGTGGCTTTGAGATTAAACCTGCTCACTGCTGTCTTGAAGCAATACATTTCTGCCACCTCAACATCCATTCTGTCGAAATAACTCACTCCTTAACCCACACCAGTCTGGTTTTACTAAACGCCACTCAACCGAAACTCTGCTGACATGATCTCTCTACAACAAGCTTGTTTCTGCCATTTCTCATCAACAGGTTTCTTGCCTCTGTCTCCTTGATATCTCTGCAGCCTTCGACACCATAGATCACAATATCTTACTCCACCGACTTTCAAACTGGTTTAGTTTTGCTGACACCTCTCTCCTTCTTTTAAAAATTACACCTTGTGTCATCTGTTGGATATTCTCGCTCTCAATGAAACTTATTCAAACCGTTGAACACACTCCTTCATTTCACATATAGCCTCATGCTCTATCAAACTATCTTCCCAGCTCTACTCTCAATTTCTTTTCCAAAATTCTGAAAAAGTAGTTGCTAATCGTCTTAACTGTCACCACTCGTCCCACACCCTCTACTTTCCTTTCCAGTCTGCCTACCGCAAATACCACTCCACTGAAACTGCGCTACTTAACCACTCACAATCACATAATCAGCTCCATGGATAAAGGAAAAGTAACTGCACTCATTCTCTTTGACCTATCTGCTGCTTTTGATACTGTTGTTCATGGCATACCCCTTCACCGCCTCGAACGTTGGTTTGGCCTATTCGGTTCCGCTCTCAGTTGGTTTGCATCTTACCTACACCCTCGAATGTAATCAATTCATATTAATCAACTCACTTCTACGCCCCATTGTTTGAATTGCGGTGATCCACCAGGTTCTGTACTGGTTCCGCCTACGATTCCTCGCTCAGCCGGTGGACATATGGCGTGTTAGCAAATGTCTTACTTGTCTTCTGTTTACATTACTGTTCACTGCTTACTGAGAGCTCTCTTGACTACCATTAGTATGCTGATAATGCCCAACTCTTCCTTTCATTTGATAGTTTCACGTCTAATCCTGCCCTCCAACTGTTTGCTTCGGTTTTTTAACAGTGTTCAACCTTGGAAGGTTAGTAATAAACTTTTTATGATTCCTTCTAAAACCGAATTTCTTTTCTTGGGTACAAGCCAACAACTCCGCAAATATGATTACCTAACTTCTGTTCAGTTTTGTGGTTTACTTGTTAACCGCAGAGAATGCGCACGCTTTTTCTAACCATATTCAGGTCACTTGCAGATCAGCTCAATTTCGCATACATAGAATATTTGTAGAATCGGATCTCTTTTGCCTGAAACTGTCTTAAACCAATTAGCCAATGCACGGATTCCAGCAGACTTCACTACTGTAACTTATTACTTGTTGGTATCACTACGGAGATCTGCACAAACTATAAATAGTTCAAACTCTCTCGCCAGAGCCGTAACAAAGACCCCAAAATATGAGCATATTAAGCCAATATTACACTCATTGCACTGGTCTCCACTGAGCAAAGAATTCATTTTAAATCTGTCTTATAGTTCACAAAATACTGCATATAAATCAGCCGACCTATCTGCGCTCCATGCTAGCCCCTCATGCTTATAGATATTGCACTCGTTCAGTGGACACTGTGACTCTTGCTGTGCCCTTTACCCGAACGATGTTGGGCTCTTGGACCTTCTCGGTAGCTGGTCCAAAGCTTTGGAATTCTATTCACCGTTCGGTTTCTTCTGTCAATTCTTTGATGTCATTCAGGTCCAAATTAAAGACTGCTTTCTTTTAACTTGCTTAACCACCGTAGCCTTGCTTCTTGTTTCTCTGACCTGTTGGAATTCGACTTGGCTTTTCCCACGGATTGTGATCTTTGATTGCGACTTCACTTGAAGCGACCATCGACTGATGGATGCCTTGGACGTTATGAAAAAGGCGCTGTAGAAGTCTTTGGATTAGATCAGATCAGACTAGACTGGCGAGAAAACAACACGAGGTTTAAGAGAAGAGCGAGAGTGGCGTCACTCTCTAGGACAAATGCTGGATCCAGGGAGCAATCGGGCCAATCTGTATCACAGAAGACAGGTAACGTGATGCATATTCATAACATGGCCATGTTATACTCTTTCCACTCTTCATCCAGATCTACACGATAAAGCCTGTTAACAGTAGACCTATTGTTTAGGCCTAAGCCTAGTTGGTGTAATCCGATATATCGGCCTATATTGCGTGATTCTATTAAGGATAGGATACTAGTAGGGCGTTGACCGCCCTAACTTGATTTCATATACCTACACTGAGTGAGCTAATTGGAGCGCCTTGTCTTTCGTCTTAGGTTATTACATATAACCTCACGACCTATTGATTAGTTCATTATCTGTACGCATAAGTTGCGACCTGTAATCATTTGCGCCGCCAACAATTATTTACTAACGATATGGAGCGCCGACGTTTCTTGATTGACACACCGTACGAAAGGGGGAGTTGCGACGCTACATTGGACTTTGAATATTTATATCTGGGACGCAGAGGAATGATAAAATTAAAGTAAATTATTTCAAGCGTTGATTTACTTGTGAGGTTCATTGTTGCTGCTAAATTCGTCTTGTTAGGCCACCTTTCGTAGGGGCCTTCTGATATAGGCCTAGTGTTAGGAAACGCAGGTTAGTAGGATCCATTTCTCAAGCTTCTTTAAGGCTTCAGTCTAAACCTCGAAATTATTGCTTGTGTTGATAGCATTTACAAGCATTTCGGTTAATAACAATTAAAGGCATGTAAGAAGTAAGAAGTTTTCCATACTATTAAACTTGCTGCTGCTTAAAACAGCATAATATAACAATCACTTACAATAAAAGTGCAAGGATTATGCTTACAATGCAGATTAGGGGAGGCGAAGAGTCTTTACTGTCATTGATCATCAGTTATTAAGATGCGAATCTGAAAATTCGTGAATAGTTTCGCAGGATTTTCCGTGTTCACTTATCCACAGCTCAGATCGCCCATCCATCGCATTAAGCTGTTTCGTCATCAAATAGTGCGTTGACAGCTTACAAGATATATATATATATATATATATATATATATATACTGTAATATTGTTTGGGCATCAACTTACCATTCCCGGCTTAGGAGATTAATTGTACTTCAAAAAAGAGCTATTCGCATCATCACAGGAAACCCACCATATTCTTCTTCTAATAAACTCTTTTACGACTACAATATTTTACAAATTGAGCAGATTAATATACTGCAAATTAGTGAATTTATGTATCGTTTTGCTCATAACCTACTTCCCTCTGCTTTCATTGGTTACTTCTCCAGTATATCTGAGCTCCATGCACATCTTACTAGATCTCGGGGTGATTTCCGTGCAAGTTTTGCCCGTACCAATACTCGACTGTTTTCTATCAAATGTGCTGGTCCTTCTGTTTGGAATAATATATCGCACGATATTCGTTCTGAGCCTAATTTGATATTGTTCAAGAAAGCAATGCGCGCGTACCTTAATGATCTAATTAAATAAAAAATATGTTTTTGTTTTTTAGTTTTTCACTAGTTAAGGTTTATTCTTGTTTGGTTCATTTTTTTGCATTACAACTCGTTCAGATTCTACTATGTTTTTTTTCAGTTAATGATGCTGTCAATCATTCGTCATTTAGCAATAGCTGTTGGTACAGGGGGGACCCTAATAAGCGGGACTTCGGTCCCTTCTGGGTTCTCCTTTTGTTTCCTAAAATTAATATTATGCTTTTCGCTGTTATATTTCTCTTTTTGGATCAATAAAAAGAATGTTATGTTATGTTATATATATATATAGAACAAGGCATAAATATATATATATAGAAGTTATAAATAATAACAATTTTATTTGAATAATAGTTTTGATAATATAAATTTGATGTTAAGTTGTTTGGTTCGTTTTAGTTCGTTTCAAATATTTTAATGATTTAATGACTTGCGTAAGGGCCAGTTAATAATTATTTTAATAATTAGTAATTACTAAGTATTTCTATTCAACACCTTTCCCGCTGCCCAATATTTAATTGCGGATGTTCGATCAACGGGGGGCCGGCAATCGCTTTCGGCCAATAGCTTATTTAAAAGTGTAGGGCGCCTGAGTGTATGGTCGGCATGACGGCCGAGTCCCGATAGTGCAGAGAGAGAGGCTGGTCAGTGGGTTCCTGGATAAATCACATCTAAATCTTCCCCCGCCCAATTTAAAACTGGCATTGATCTGATCTGCATCCGTGTAGAGAGGGGACAAATAGATATCCGTAATACATTCGTGGACCCCATAAGTTGATACCGAGCAGAGGAGTGAGTTGGTCTCGGAGTGTGTGGTCGGTATGACGGCCCAAATTCCAGTAGAGGAAAGTAATTAAACGGGTCTGTGTAAAACGAGAAGTAACGCTACGGAAGGCACACAAAAGGAACGAAACCTGTTCTGAGAAAAGGCCATCCTCAGAACGTTGCCCTTCCGGCAACCGCGGAAGAGGCATAGTTTGATACGAGACATAGCTCTACAGTATCGCCTCTCTCATAGAAACCCCATCCTTAACCTTCCTTGGAAAGAACGGATACTAGGGTAAGAGGTGGCACGGAAAGGCCATTCTATATATCGAAGTAGAAGGGGCAGTGATGTGAGTGCCTCTGGGCGTAGACCTTGGTCAGAGTCATCCCGGACCGATGAATTTATGTACAGACCGCGACCCACACAATAGGCCTACTAGTGGTAATAGGATGCTCAGTCAAACTGCTATTTATCTACGTTTATCATATAGCACCTTTACGCAGGAGATGTGTTTTAACGTAGACTAACATAATTTATTTAACAACATCTATTCTTATCAATCGAAGGAAAAATTATGTTCCGTTAAACAGGTTGAAACTAAGTTAATTAACAGGTTTAAACATGAATAAACATTGTTGCTAAATTATTGCTGTTGTTATTATTAGAAACAGTGAAGGATTTTTGTTTGATTGCCACAACAGACCTGATTAATTGCTTGAATGAATTATTGCTGGATTGTTGTTGCCGTTGTTACTGTTCGTTATATAAATCTATATTATTATATAAATAAGTTAAAAAGCACCTCTAATATTTATGAGCTTGTCGGTGAACCCCTATGGACACATATGATTTATAATATTATATATCCATAAAATTATATATCAGCTTGAACATAACAGTGTTTTCCTTCGAACGAAGCAACATTCGTAAGAAGACGAGGTGAAGCGATATTCAACAGATTCAAAGGCCAAAGAGAGACATGTGGCCAAGTGGGCTAAATGTCGAGAGCGTTCAACAGATATAGATTACCCCAAAATGCGTAGACTATTTTCAACAAGTTAACAAGTCTTCTTAACGTCCATCTGTCCGTATCTGTCAGTATTACTATCCCTGTCCTTCTTTCCTCTTTGTCCACTTATAGCGATACATGTTTGCAATCAAATGTAAGCTCGATCAAGTAGTCGATGAGGAGGTCTTCGAAGAAACACCAAGGTCTACTGTCAAATGCTCGAGCCTTTTAGGCGCGCTTGAAATATGGAGGATATGTATGGTCCAACATGTTATCAATAAAACCTTCTAAAAGATAGACTAATTATAGGCTATATATCCTGTAGAACATTTAGGTCAAATAGCAGGGTCGATTTGTCGACAATGAACCTCAGTGCCAGATACAGAGAACTAAGGCACTGGGTGTAGAAGTTGGGGGCCTAGCAAAGTCCTTCCCGACACCAGCTTAGGCTACCTAAACGCCGAATAAGTGACTCTCGGGGAGCGCCACAAGCCCCTTGTGTGGTCACAGCCCTTCGCCGTCCTTCATCTTGATGAATATGAAGGTATATGGCGGAAAGGATATATGCTGATCACTGATCTTTCCCCCATTTAGCCTTTCTTTCACGATACTGTCTAATGCTGAAGGTTTTCTTGCATGTAATTGTGCAATGTGGCAAATAACTAAAAAACCAGAAAAGTTACTTCATACATGCTTCCAGACAAGAATCTGATATCAACACGGCACAATTATTTAACTCTGCTTGAGACTGACATAAAATTTAATTCCATTCACAATGTGTCTGAAGACGGCTGTAAACGGTGTTGCTGAATGCATAAATTGTAGAACTATATATATACATATACATATATATATATATAAGAGCTAACGTTAGATGTATGTGTGCAGAGGCTCTCAAGTTGTACACATGCCATTTCTGCGCAATTCGTTGTCGGATTCCATTTGACGCAGATTAGTTGCTTGCAAATTATATCTATTATGGGCTTAGTTTAAGCTCAGTCGAACACAGCGAGAATCTGAGCGGCTTACAAATACATGTGATGTCTGCCAGCCGACCAGACGACGACAACTCGGGTTACCCAGCCCTACCGCTTTTCGTCGCATCAGCAGCAGCAGCTGCGGCGGCGGCATCAGCAGCTCTGCTGGCTTCAATGCTATGCCGCTGTGGAGTAGCCCAAAACTTACAAAGGCCGAGTGAGCTTATAAACAGTATATGTGCTTGAACTTGTAGTTTTGCGTCCTTAGGAGTTGTAATAACAAAACCTATGCGCTGGTTTGCCATTTTATTTATTAACCTTAAATCTCATTTTCGCAATTTTTTGTGCTCAATTAAATTTGACAACCTAGGCGACTGTCTAGGTCGCCTATATGGACGGGCTGCCGCTGGCGCCACTATGTGACACCTTTGCCCTAGTATATTGGCGCTACAGAGGACTTGGATTACCGAATGTTTCACTTAATTATGTGGCCTGTACGGAGCCTACATGCACACACAGGTAGGCCTAATATAAGCTCATTATTATAGGCCTACATTTCATTTTTAGAGTACAATACAATACGTCAGAATATTTGTTGTTTTTGCAGAGAGGTGAGCCTAGGATGCAAGGACCTGGCGGAGCTCCTCCACAGCACCCCGTCGACGGGGGATGGGCATGGATGGTCTGCCTCGGTATGTACACTGACCTAGTTTATAAGTCGGTTGAATATATCGTCCTCTTGACCCATAATCTGCGCATTTGATCGACTCGGCGAGACAATTCAGGGCACCAGATGATTTCCAAATAAGATATACTTACTCCATCTGGTGGAACATGTGCACGAAGGTCTATCGGTACCGCGCTTAGTCTGTAATCACACGATTGCGGATTCGAGCCTCCTCAGCGGACTCTGTGTAACGACCCTGGACTAGTTGCTAACGCACAGTTTGTCTGTTACCAAGCATCATAATTTGGTACCGATGTAAGCTGGGAAGTAAATGGCAAAACCTGCGATGCACTGTATCCGTGTATACGACCTTTGGATTAGTCTATTGCAGGTTCACAACTCACAACCCACCCTAACAGCTACTTTCCTCCTCTCTCTCTTCTTCTGTCAACCAGACTTGGATCTTGACGTGGCATCTTTGAACAACTCCACTGACTTGACGCAACTCTTTATCATAAGCTGGTGCCCTGCGCTTAGCTTTTAAGTAGCGCTTTAGATATATGGAGTTTACAAATACGCTTACGATTACAGCTCAGAGGCCGAAGATAGGTAAATGAGCACCTCCCATACATTCCGTGGGAGCTTTACTTTCATTTTACTTTCTCCAACTGAAGTTCTTATTAAGCTATCGCAGACAGCAACTGGGTAAAATTGGGTTGATAAGCGTTACATTGTTGGTGTTTGTGCATAAGGCGAAAAATCTAGCAACACTTTGGTGACTGACTCGTTCTCATTACTTCAGAAAGGCGTTCTGTTTATATTATTAGAAACGAGAAATAATTATAACACTGCACCATTCCCCAAAAAGCTGTTTTATACTTGACGTAAGAAAGCGTAAATATCTAAAGATGAATTTAGCGGTAGATGCTCTGTTGGCACGTCGTTGATACGTCATGCCATCTGGGCTTAATGAAACCCCGGCAGACAGACAGACAGACAGACAGACAGACAGACACACACACACACAGGTACACAGATACAGAGGAACAAAGACAAAAAGAAATAGTCCTAACTCTAACCCAAGGTGGAGCTCTCGAAATTTGGATGTTACGACTTAGGCGTTCAGTCAGTGAATCGTGATCCGGATCAAATATGTTGGTGCTTGTTTACTGTTTCAGGCGCCTTTGGACTGAACTTTTTCGTGAACGGTGGCCTTCGCTCAATGGGTCTCCTCTTCATAGAACTCGTCCTCAAATACGAGGCGGATGAAAGCTTAGTCTCATTGACATTATCCGTAATGGCAGGAGGATTCGCCATCTTCTGTAAGCCATCGCATTGCGGGCCTAGGCTTGAACTCAACTATTTCTCTGTTTTCACGAGGTTTAGTTCTGCCTAGATAATGCGTTATTATATAGCAAATACCATATCCCACTAGTGCCCTGAATGCCTCTGATGATGATAACAATGATGACGATGACGGTGATGATGACGATAACTGAATACTAAATAATAATAATAATAATAATAATAATAATAATAATAATAATAATAATAATAATAATAATAATAATAATAATAATAATATCATTGGCATCAGCGAAGACTAGCCACCTCAGAATATAATTTTTGTCATTCGGATAATTTTTCTTACTTCCAGAGGGATCATAAGATCATAAATACCTCGGGGCAAAAAAACAGTAATACTAATTTTTATTTTAGCGGCTGTTGGCAATACCGTTGGTGCGATAAAGACGATGAGAGCAGCTTGTATATTTGGTTCAATTCTGATGTTTATCGGGATGCTTTTAACCTTCTTTGCTCCAAACATCTATATGGTCATCTTCTGTCTCGGTCTGCTCAGCGGTAAGTAGTCTATTTATCTGTCTCTGACATCAGAGATCCTGTCTGAATTCTCCCGCTACGGATTTAGCAGCTGAGCACCAGCCATTTGGAACAGTCTACCGCTCTAAAGCTAACACTGGTCCTCTAATAACAGTAGTGCTACATCCAGTATAGGCTGAGTATAAGGGTAAGGCCACGTCTCATTAATCCATGATATATAATTTATGACGGAATCCTACAGTTATGCATACTGCCTTTTTTCAAGCAGAGGACAACCATTAGAAATTCCCATCTGGTTATTCGTCAAACGACAATGTTAGTGTTATAGGAAGCTACACGTCGCCCACTGTTATTCTGACTCCTTGTGACGGTCTGTTAGTCTACCAGACATCTGGCGTCTTGTGACCCTGCGGTTACATTATTAGACAATACGGTATTTTATGATGCAATTTGCACTACTTGGGCTACCGCATCATGATTCATTGCGTGGCATTGCGTGGCATTGCGTGGCATTGCGTGGCATTGCGTGGCATGATGGCCGAGAACTCGTTTTACACGGTACGGTGTATAGGTGCGAAACTTTAAGTTCCTCGTTACGCTTTCGCTGCATATGGACTTTTCGTGTTGAAGACCTAGAGCAACCGATTGATGCCGCTTGGTGCAAGGATGTAATCTTGGTCTCGGCGTATCTGTATCGAGAAAGTCTCTAGGATTTCGTCTCGGTCTTGTCTCGGACAACTGGCCAATGTCTTGTTCTCATCTCGGTCTGGCGTGTTGGGGTCTCGTGGGCAGTTCCCAGGACCCAATATTTGTAACAAGTTGAAAAAACGCAATAGGCCTACTACCCTTTGATGGCAGTCGTAGAATATGCATAGCCAAAAAATAAGTTTACAGCAGGAATAGCTAACTCGTCAGCGCTGTTGTGCATTTCCAAATTTCTCTGTTCATGTAACAATATTCGGTCAACGTAACGTAAAGTAACATCTGCGCAGCAGCAATTTTCTGCGCGTTGGAAGCGGCATTATAATTGCTAATGACTAGTTTTAAACAATAAAATCTAGGTTAAGCCTACGCCATTACTGCTGTCAGTATACAATGATAATAACTTCTGTCTGCTTGGCATGTGGAATTTGGGATCAATCGTGTTCATTGATACTAATTTATGTAATCATTGTATTGTATTGTATTTGATAACTTATATAGCGCTTCTTACATAACAAACTACTCAGAGGCGCTTCCAGCATGAGAGCCCTTGGAAAATAAGAACGTCTTTAAACAACGAGCTGACTGAGCTCTATCAACAACAGTGACCCTTGCACGAAACGATAGCGGAAGTTCATTCCATAGAGAAGGACCAACAACAGCAAAAGCCCTCTGCTGTGCAAGTGAGGACTTAACACGAGGAACAAATAGATCCAGACGATCTAGAGAACGTAGAGGAAGGGATGAGGTACTGGAGTGTGGAGGCCGAATAAGATCACAAAGCTATTTTGGAGCCTGGCCCATGCGAGCTCTAATTACCAGTGACAAAAGTTTAAACTGAATACGAGATTGGATAGGGAGCCAATGAAGTTGCTGAATGATGTAATCAGAGATATGAGAGAAACGAGGAAGACGTGATATTAACCTGGCCGCAGAATTTAGTACTGATTGAAGGGAAGACAGCCGATACTTAGGCAAACAAGCAAGTACAGAGTTGCAGTAATCAATGCGACAGCATATCATGGCATGAATCATAGTAGTAAAGACAGAGGAAGAAACAGAACGACGAACAACTCTTAAGCGCCTTAATTGGTAGTAACAAGACCGAGTCCAGCTAGAGACATGGTTTGCGAAGGTAAGGTTACAGTCAAGTATAACGCCCAGGTTACGAACACTAGACGAAAACATAAAAGAGAGGAAAGCTTCAGATAAGCAAGAATAGTCAAGCTGAGCAAGACGGTATTTAGAACCAAACCAGATAAACTGAGTCTTAGCAGGATTAAGGCGAAGACGATTACAGGAAAACCAATGTTGAATATCATGAGTCAGGGCATCAGTCTTACCAAGAAGAGCAAGCTGCGCAGACGGAGGTCCGTGAACAAAAGGCTGGACATCATCCGCATACAAATAACCAACATCCAAGTGTTTCGCAAAGAGGGAAGGGATATCAGCAGTATATAAAATGTATAAAAGAGGACCAAGGACCGAGCCCTCGGGAACATTAATAACAACTTTAACCCAGTATGTACTGGAGTCCCCAAGAATAACCGTGTTCGACCGCTAAGATAAGAACGAAACCAGTAAAGAGGAGGACCATGGAGGCCAAAAGATAGCTCAAGACGGCGTAACAAAATATTCTGATCAACCGTGTAAAAGGCAGCGGAGACATCATAGAGTGCAAGGAGGGTAATATGAGACTGATTAATGGCTGAATAAATGTCCGAGAGGAGGGACAAAAGAACAGATTCAGTAGAGTGATGACGCCTAAATCCAGACTGACCAGGATGCATAAGTCCTGAATCTTCAAGAAAGGATAACAATTGAAGGGAAACAAGTCTCTCAAGAGTTTTGGATAGAAAAGAGAGATTGGAAATAGGGTGATAATTATGAAGGTCATTAGGATCAAGATTAGGTTTTTTAAGAGATGGGAAAATGATAGCCCGCTTTTGTGATTCAGGGAGATGCCCCTCCAGAAGAAATCTATTAAACATGTACAATAGATATGGTGATACATCATCTAAAATGTCCAAAATAACAAATGGAGGAAGAGGATTAAGTTTGATTTCGACACCGTCTGTGCTTTGAATTGAATTGAATTGAGCATTATTTATTGAGCCAAAAAATAAGCGGCGATAAGCACAATACCCAGAATAATATTAGAATACAAAAGGAAAACCCAGAAAGGACCAAATTCCTGCTTAATAGGGGCCCCCTGTACCAAAAGCTATTATTAGATGACGAGTGATTAACAGCATCAAAGAGGAAAAAAGCATAGTCAGAATCTGAACGAGTTGAAATACAAAAAAAAAGAAAAATCCAAAAAAGAATAAATCTTAACTTGTGAAAACTAAAAAACAAACAAATTTTTATTTATTTAGATCGTTTAGGTACGCGCCCATTGATTTCTTAAACAATAATACATTAGGCTCACTACGAATATCGTGGGATATACTATTCCAAACAGAAGGACCAGCACATTTCGTTGAAAACAGTCGAGTATTAGTACCGGCTAAACTTCCACGGAAATCACCCCGAGATCTAGTAAGATGTGTATGGAGATCAGATACACTGGAGAAGTAACCAATGAAAGCAGAGGGAAGTAGGTTTTGTTACATTTCATCTGTATCTCAGATAGAAGAACCAGGTTTATTTGTGCAAAACAGTGCAAAGTAAGTAACCTTCAGCTGTATGCCTAAATTAAAGCAATAACAAAATTTCTGGGCACTGGCAATATAATACGCAACCACGGATGTCCCGGACTCAGTCTCGTCTCGGAGGCCAGACGTCCTGGCCTCGTCGTGGACTCCCTAGGTCTCGACCTTGGTCTAGGTTAGGACCGCTAGATCCCAAATAGACTGGAACCGCCTCACAACATTGTTTATGAGGCCATATCAAGTACTGACAGGTATTGTTGTAATGAGGCCGTTTCCTAAAGCTGAACTAAGTTTGGGGATCCACGTACACAACCGTGAGATATCAGAATTCGTCTTATAAACAAGCACATTGTAATGTTGTCTACGGAAGCCCATAGGGACCATGCGATTGTTTTTATTTTTCTGGTGCGCACTAGAAAACTATATAGTGCACACTAGACAAATAAAAATAATCGCATGTCCCCTTGGGGCTTCTCTAGGTCTGATGTGTATGAGAAAAATCTGTCTAGACAAATAAAAATAATCGCATGTCTCCTGTGGGCTTCTCTAGGTCTGATGTATAAGAGAAAAATCTGTCTAGACAAATAAAAATAATCGCATGTCTCCTGTGGGCTTCTCTGGGTCTGATGTATAAGAGAAAAATCTGTCTAGACAAATAAAAATAATCGCATGTCCCCTATGGGCTTCTCTAGGTCTGATGTATAAGAGAAAAATCTGTCTAGACAAATAAAAATAATCGCATGTCTCCTGTGGGCTTCTCTAGGTCTGATGTGTAAGAGAAAAATCTGTCTAGACAAATAAAAATAATCGCATGTCTCCTGTGGGCTTCTCTAGGTCTGATGTATAAGAGAAAAATCTGTCTAGACAAATAAAAATAATCGCATGTCTCCTGTGGGCTTCTCTAGGTCTGATGTATAAGAGAAAAATCTGTCTAGACAAATAAAAATAATCGCATGTCTCCTGTGGGCTTCTCTAGGTCTGATGTATAAGAGAAAAATCTGTCTAGACAAATAAAAATAATCGCATGTCTCCTGTGGGCTTCTCTAGGTCTGATGTATAAGAGAAAAATCTGTCTAGACAAATAAAAATAATCGCATGTCTCCTGTGGGCTTCTCTAGGTCTGATGTATAAGAGAAAAATCTGTCTAGACAAATAAAAATAATCGCATGTCTCCTGTGGGCTTCTCTAGGTCTGATGTATAAGAGAAAAATCTGTCTAGACAAATAAAAATAATCGCATGTCCCCTATGGGCTTCTCTAGGTCTGATGTATAAGAGAAAAATCTGTCTAGACAAATAAAAATAATCGCATGTCTCCTGTGGGCTTCTCTAGGTCTGATGTATAAGAGAAAAATCTGTCTAGACAAATAAAAATAATCGCATGTCTCCTGTGGGCTTCTCTAGGTCTGATGTATAAGAGAAAAATCTGTCTAGACAAATAAAAATAATCGCATGTCTCCTGTGGGCTTCTCTAGGTCTGATGTATAAGAGAAAAATCTGTCTAGACAAATAAAAATAATCGCATGTCCCCTATGGGCTTCTCTGGGTCTGATGTATAGGAGAAAAATCTGTCTAGACAAATAAAAATAATCGCATGTCTCCTGTGGGCTTCTCTGGGTCTGACGTATAAGAGAAAACTCTGTCTAGACAAATACAAATAATCGCATGTCTCCTGTGAGCTTCTCTAGGTCTGATGTATAAGAGAAAAATCTGTCTAGACAAATAAAAGTAATCGCATGTCTCCTGTGGGCTTCTCTAGGTCTGATGTATAAGAGAAACATCTGTCTAGACAAATACAAATAATCGCATGTCTCCTGTGGGCTTCTCTGGGTCTGATGTATAAGAGAAAAATCTGTCTAGACAAATAAAAATAATCGCATGTTTCCTGTGGGCTTCTCTAGGTCTGATGTATAAGAGAAAAATCTTTTTAGACAAATAAAAATAGTCGCATGTCTGCTGTGGGCTTCTCTGGGTCTGATGTATAAGAGAAAAATCTGTCTAGACAAATACAAATAATCGCATGTCTCCTGTGAGCTTCTCTAGGTCTAGGTCTGATGTATAAGAGAAAAATCTGTCTAGACAAATAAAAATAATCGCATGTCTCCTGTGGGCTTCTCTAGGTCTGATGTATAAGAGAAAAATCTGTCTAGACAAATAAAAATAATCGCATGTCTCCTGTGGGCTTCTCTAGGTCTGATGTATAAGAGAAAAATCTGTTTTGCGCATATCTGTGCAGGCATTGGATATGGATTTACCTTCGGTCCGTCGATGGTGATGGTCAGCCAGTACTTCTGCAAGCGTCGGTCGCTGGCCAATGGTCTGGCAGCCGCTGGCGGGAGCGTCGGGACGCTTGCTTTACCCGCCTTCATCCGAGCTTCATCGCAATACTATGGCTTCCAGGGTACGATCCTCATCTACTCTGCAATCATCCTGCATGCCATCCCAGCTTCCATGCTCCTCCGGCCAGTCGCCTTCTACAACCGCAAGGTCCGGGTCCAGCCGCTCGTCCAGACCGACGTCTCTGAAGTCAAGGTCGTCCGAAGAGACAAGATATCGGAAAAGGCTAAGGGCGCCAACCGTTACGAACTGGTCGGCAGTAAAGTCATCGCGGTTCCGATAGACTCATCTCTTGAACATCTCGATCGTGAAGAACCGATCAAGGAGGTTCCAGAGCCACCGGTCTCTGCCTCTGCGCCGCCACCGCAGCCACCACCAGGGCCTCCTCCGAAGATGACGTGCGGCCTGGTTGTCCGTATGTTCTTCCAGAAGCTGTGCGACAAAGAGATCTTGCACATGTGGGCCTACCTGGCCTACCTGGGCGGTGTGAGTATCGGCCACGGTGGATACATCAACAACTGCATGTTCTTGCCTCCGTATGGATTCGAGGTGTGGCAAGACAAGGATATCGCTTCGTTGATGCTTATCATTCTCGGCGTGGCTGACCTTGTGGGTCGCGTCGGAGGCGGCTGGTTCGCGGACCTCGGTCTTGTCCGGAAGCCGTTCATCATCGGGTTCAGCTTCATCGTTGCTGGAACCGGCACCATCATCTTTCCGTTCTTCAAAACGTTTCCAGCTATGATCGTCTACGTCTCGGTGTTCGGTCTGCTCGGAGGAACCTACATGGCCCAGATGGTCGTCATAGTGGCCGAGCTCGTAGGGCCGGCCAAAACCCCCTCGGGACTCGGACTATCCACTATGATAATGGGCCTTACGATCATTCCTCTCATACCACTTCTGAGTAAGTTTTGAACAATCTAATGAAAACGCACTACATACAGTTAGGACTAGCTAAGTGAAAGTCTACGTAGTGTGCACGCAGAAAAAGGCAGGGTAATGTTAAAATTGTCTTCTGTTATAATGGTCCTGTCGGCTGAAGAATGTCGGCACTCGTTTTCGACAATGTAATGCGCTAATATAATGCAATGTAATGTAGTGACAGTAAGATGCAAGAGGCGCACTTGAAATGCAGCATAGTATTGTAGGCCTGCTGTTGTATTGAAGGCGGAGGCCAAATAACCTTTATTTGCGATTTCAGCTACAAAACGCCACAAGCTGTTAGTAGTCTAAGTTTACTCAGACTGCTTCGTGGGCACGGTAACCAATTGGTTAGAGCGCTCGGCTTTGTAAGGCGGAGAGTAGCCTATGGGTTCGAGCCCAACACAGTAACCGAGGCGGATACTGTGTTGGGACCTTAAGCTAGTCAATCGCAGTTGTTTAGCGCCAGGGTGCTGAAGTACTGTATGGTCGTGTGTCCACTTCTGGGAGTTGGAAGGAGGGCAATATCGAAAACAGTTGTAGGCCTATTTGTGTTTCTGTTTAGCCGGAATACCTAAACTGGCCAACTCACTGGCCTAATCATTTCTCCACTTCGTGCACTACCACGTAAAGGCCCTAATTTCTTTCACATATTCAACGTTAAGTAACTCAGGCGTTAACTTCATGCGACTGTTTATTCCTTGTTAACCCAGTTTTTGTAGTCAAACGCATGATAGAAGTTGTATTTCGCAAAAGTGTAGTAGGGGCCTATTTAACCCTTTAGGCCTATGCTTGTGTTATGTAGAGCTAGGCCTATAAAATTATGCATGTGTTAAATGTATTCACAGCTAAGGCTGCCAAGGTGACGCACACGTTTGCTTCGGCGCTAAGACTGGCCGGAATTCTGCTCATCATCGGTGGAATACTTTTCTACTTGATTCCTCTGCTTCAGAAATTGCAGGCCAGGAAGAAGGCGGCTGCCGCTAAGAAGCTACAGGAAAAACCGGAAATGTTCAATGGAGAAACAACAATGTAGACAATTAATGCGATTTATTTTGCAAAGTGTCTTTGTTACCCGTGCCATAACGGTCCGCGTTAAAATGTAGGGTTTTGGCGCTATAGAAATGTTCTCACGATGTCCTTCGCGCCCTATTATTTTCAAATATTAGCTGATTTTTTATAGTGAAATTTCATTGGTTAGTCTAGTTCTTTGCGGGTTCCGCAGTGGTAAACGGTGACGCCTACCGAAGAGACAGCGAAACGGACAGATGTCAAGTGTTGTTATAAACTTCACGCACAACAGCTGTACTTTTGTTTTATTTCTTTCGTATTGTTGATGTCTCATTTGTCCACAAATTTTCATTTTAGTTTAATTGTAGTTTAATTTTTGAGTTGATATTTCGTGCAATTATGCTATTAGGTCTATGCCTAATGAAAATTCCATTTCTCATCCATTATTTTAATCGAAATTAGAATGAAATAAAATATATACCGTGGTTGGCTGTAAGTAGTTAGTTGTTTAGATATCTGATATATCGCCCGTTGAGTACCTCACAAAAGCGCTGCCTACGCCAGTCCAGATGATGTTAAATGTCATTGAGAACAGAAAGTAGGCCTACGTCAGCTAGCGAAATAAATAGAAAAACTTAAGCAGACAACTAGAAATGACACAAGTGTCCGGCTGACGCACACACGTTGGGACTAACCAACGGATTCTATCCGGAGTTGACAGGTGACACAATGTGCAAAGTTTCTGGACCAAGTTGCTTTGATGGTGTAGAGCGACAACAGATGGCGGGGTCTGTGGTACACTGTAGCACGATCGCCTAACAGTCCCTCATTTGTGGTGTATGTTCTGGATATCCATCGAACCACCGAGCCAGATTAGAACAGGTATTCGTCACCTGCTGATCAGTAGGTCGAAGGGTCAACCGTGATTGATGGTCGAGATTACTTCATAGACCCTCGTCGCTCCTTCTCCGCCAAGATCCGGCTGAAGACGGCGTATATGAGTCCGTAGATTTGAGGCTTGACCGAACACTAAGAAGCCAATATGCGTCGGAAAAACCGTACGAAATGTTCGATATTTGCTGCGGAAATGAAAGTTAATGTTTATAAACCATAAGCCCCATTTGAAATGGATTCTTTGCTGAATAGGAAACCAATGCAACGATTTAAGTACATAATTAAATATGCTCATTTGTTGATGTATTAATTATAACTCTTGCCAATGAGTTCCGAATACTCTGGAGTTTCTGCATGTTTGACTTTGTGATACTCTTAAGAAGCGAGTTTCAGTATTGAAAGCGACTGGAGACCTATTTTTTATGGAGACCTATTTATATATGCATTTTACAGGGACGTCCTTGAAAACATAGAGACATAACGCCAAATTCTGCGTATGCCACGAGTATGCATATATGACTCACAAATACGGTTTATTTTGTCAGTCACAGACCTAGTATGGTTAAAACAACGCCTAAGCTTAAGTGACAAGCAAAATATGGAAAAAATAAAAATGCATGCATACATATATACATACATTCTGGGAGCCTTCTTTGATGTTACATATATATAAATAGGATGTAACTATTAGCATAGCGCCTATGGTTCGCCACAGTCCAGAATTTACCGGTTTTGCTTTTAAGTTTTAACCAATCTTATAAGAAAACATTAGTTATTGATATAGTCAGTTATTGATAAGTTTATTCGTACGTTACAACGAACCTAAAGTTAAGTTACTGATCATTTATCAGCCCATAGAAGTAAATTTTCTTGGCACAGATTCTGCTTTGGTGCATGTAGGGGGCTTATAATTACCTCGGTATGGAACCTTGTTTGCTTTTGCCACTGCAGTGAATAGGTAATACTGTCGATACATCGATTATAATCCAGTCAGTTGTATACGTATTCATTAATCCATGAAGAACCTTATGTTAAGACTCCGTACCCGTTTAGATACCTTAAACAGTCATATTAACAGTGCTTTTAAGAAGTCTTATAGGTTATGTATAAAAGCTCAGATACATAACACTGGATCACAACGATTTTGCTACTGAAAGTAATGCATGTGCCTTATATTGATTCAAAAGTGCTGATTCCAAATATGAAGTCAGAATCTGCCCAGCACGTCTAGATTTTAAGTTATGCATGCATTCAAGTAATGACGTAAGGACTCGTTTTCGGTTATGTCTGTACATTCTGTTGTATGTGTCTCCACGATTGCTGCCAGTGATACGTGCATGCCTGCAAGTGTCGCCTGAAATATTCCTAACAGCAAGCCTGCAGCAGCCGCTAGACATGACTAGGCATGTCAGCGAGCTGACGTCAGCATCAATACCAGTATATAAGGCGAGATTGCGCAGAACGAAGGTGAAGTTTTCTTATATAGCTGTAGCTAGTGTGTGAGATTTAATTTTGAAATGAATAGGCGAGGCTGTGTTAACCATCCAGACAATTTTGCTATGTTTGTGGTAAATATACTCTTTGTGACCAGCGCAAGAAGTTAACTAAGAGAGTGATGATTGCTTACAAGTATTATTTTGGATGTCAAATCGGAGACCAGGATAAAAGTTGGGCACCTCATGTCTGCTGCACCGTGTGCTACTCTGGGTTTACATAGTGGCTGAATGGCAAAAGGAATTCAATGCCGTTCGCTGTGCCTATGGTGTGGCGCGAGCCAAGAAATCATCATGCAGACTGTTATTTCTGCATTACTAAAGTTGCTGGATCTTCAAAGAAAAATAAGTCTAAAATCGTTTATCCTGATTGCGAGTCCGCTCTACAGCCAGTGCCGCATGATGAAGAGAATCCAGTACCATTTCCGCCTGCTGAGAGTGCTGATGAAACGGACAGTTCTGATGGTAATACAGAAGATGACGTTACTGTTTATGAATCCAGTGATCAAGATTTGGAAGAGGGTAGGCCGCATTTGATAAGGCAAGGTGAGTTAGATGATCTGATGAGGGACCTATCTTTGTCAAAGGAGAAATCTGAACTGTTAGCCTCCAGACTAGTGGAGTGGAACTTGCTTCAAAAAGGTACCACAACATCACACTTCCGTTATCGTCACAAGCAGTTAGCTACATATTACAAACTGGAAAATGATATCTGTTTCTGTACTGATGTGAACGGTCTCATGCTGAATTTAGGTTGCGAATACGTTCCTGATCAGTGGAGACTGTTCATAGATTCCAGCCAAGCGAGCTTGAAAGCTGTGTTGGTGCACAATGGTAAAGAAGAGCCGTCTGTTCCTATAGCCCACGCTGTAGGCCTCAAAGAGACATATGATTCAGTGAAACTCATTTGGAAAGTGATCAACTACTCAGACCACAAATGGAACATCTGTGCGGACCTCAAAGTGGTAGCACTTATTCTAGGCCTACAGCTGGGGTACACAAAACATATGTGCTTTTTGTGTTTGTGGAACAGTCGTGATGACAGCAACCATTACAAAGTGAAACTGTGGCTTCCTAGATCTGAGCACATTGTTGGTCGGCACAACGTGCAACACGAACCATTGGTTGATCCATTGAAAGTGTACTTACCACCACTTCACATTAAACTGGGCCTCATGAGGAATTTCGTAGTGGCAATGGATCGTACTGGACAAGGCTTCCAGTATCTGAGAGATAAATTTGGAGCCGTCAAAACTGATGCTAAGCTGAAGGCTGGCATTTTTATTGGGCCAGAAATCCGCGAACTAATGCGTGATACTGTATTTAGAACCAAGCTCAACCCACTGGAATTTGCCGCTTGGGATGCATATACGTTGGTGGTGCAAAACTTCCTTGGGAATCACCGAGCTGAGAACTATGCTGAACTCGTTAGCAACATGCTAACAGCATATAAGCAACTCGGCTGCCGGATGTCACTAAAAATACATTTCTTACATTCCCTTCTGGATTTTTCCACACCAAACTGGGCCCTCGATTGGAGGACGAACAAATCTTCCACGTTAACAATAGGAGACAGCTAATATTTCAACAAGTTCGGCCAAATACGCAAGCTACAAAATCAAATTTTAATTTACATGAGATCACTAACAGACGTTTTTTAATAGTGGAGAATGTCGTCGAACAGAAGGTGCCTGTAAATGGTGCCGCACAACTGCACATTGAAGTCAATCCGTTTAACTGCGATCAGTGTGGACTGGATTTCCAAAGCAGCAAATAGCTGAAGGTCCATGCAAAGGAACACAACGAGAAGAAAACATACGAGTGCCATAAATGCTCGATGCGGTTCAGGCATTTACAAAATCTCAAAGTCCACCTTAGAGTACATTCAGGTGAAAAAACCTTCGCCTGCCTCCACTGTGGCCGGTGTTTTACACACAAGGTCAACATGGAGACGCACACGCGGACGCATACAGGCGAACGACCTTTTCCTTGCATCATCTGCTCGAAAACGTTCACACAGGTCAGTTCTTTGCGCGTCCACACTCGAAGCCACACCGGCGAGCGACCCTACGATTATAAGGAGTGCAAGCGCGCATTTGCAAAGTCGTCGGACCTCAATCGACACGCGAAGACGCACTCACAGGAAAGACCTCATAAATGCGCAGAGTGCGGAAAAAATTTCATTCAGGCACATAGCCTGGTGATTCACAAACGGACTCATTCTGGTGATAAACCGTTCACGTGTTTTGTTTGTGAAAAAACATTTGCCAAAGCAGGTGGCCTAAAACAGCACACGGCAACTCATCTAAGTTGAGATGCTGCAGTGGGGGTAGGACAACGGTCAAATTGTTCGAATAAGTCTTACGCGACATTTAAATCGTTTTTAATTAAAGGACGATGTTTTTAATTAAGACATGTCTACAGGTTTTCTATATAAAAGAAAGCCGAACATTGCTATGTTAATGCGTTTAGCAAATGAACACTCTTAGTTTTAATGTGTCGCATATTTTGACAATAAACAGTGATCCATCTTAAGTAAATGATAAAATAATGATGTCTATTCTACTAACATGTTGTTTGCACGAGGCCATATTGGTCTAATGGACATTCGTTAAGTTGCTTGATAACTGGATTTTGTTGAAAATTGATATCAAAGTTGAGTTTCTGAAATTCTTTAAACACATCATTCTCGAACAAGAACGGTGCTTTTTCAGCAAACAGTTTGAAAAGTTACTTCGCGACGTGTGAAGGCTTGAAAAGTCAAAAGTTCCGTGTCATTATTGTTTTGATTTTGATCCTGATTTAGCTGATGGATAGGTCTATATCCATGTTCAAGAATGTAATGCTAGCGAACAGCAAACGCTTAACCCTGGAATTACCACTGGGGCTAAAATGACCCCAAACGAGTTTGCATTCATCACCACACTCATATAACATCCACCATTCTTTTACTTTAGAGATATAACAATTCTTTACAAAATTCTATATTTTTAATGCCACTTAAGCCCACTAGGTGGCATACCTTACCATCTGCAACACTGAGTACCGCTGGGGTCTCTCTGACCCCAAATTAAGATGATAAATAAGAACCAACTTACGTAATCGAAATTGTTAGAATTATATTAAATATAAATGCCGTTTCAACTTAAATTATTCCCAGTTACCAAAGCAATAAGATTTAAATATTATTGTATCTGTCTAACATCATTATACAGTCCGCAATGTATAAACTAACGATGGTTGTAGTGTGCTTGTGTGATAATTACGATATTTTGAGATGGCTAAACGTAAATATTCGGCGCAAAGAGTTTGAAACATTCTCTTAGAAGAGCTGGATAGCGAAGAAGATGACACATCTGAGAGTTCAAGTGAAGAGGAAGACGACCACCAACCAACGCCTCCAGGCACTGACGTCTCTGACAGTGGTACTGAGGGAAGAGTAACTAGTGGTCGTATTGAATCCGAGATCGAGGTGGGTATCGCGTCCGTGCTGGACGGAAAGTGGAAACTGCTGGACGTCACAAGCCAGTACAAAATCGCTGCGTCACTTGATGCTCAGGATGCCGGCCAGGCAACTGGCAAGATTCCATCTGGATCACAATCCTCAGCATCCAGAAACAGAAGAGACGAGTGTCAAGACCAGACTTGGACGTCGAAAGGTGGGAAAATTGAATGGCAAAATCGACCTGTCAAACAAACAACAAGACGCTAGAAAGCTGCAAAGTAATGCACAACACTCCTGGGCCAACGAGGTACGACGTTCGAAATGTTGATAGTCCTCTCAGCCTTTCATCTATTCATGAGAAATCCTGTTTTGAAAGAGACTATGAAATGACAAATAAAGAAGGCAATCACATCTTTGAGCAAAACTGGACCGATGTTATTGACGATGAGCTCCGCTGTTACTTATGACTTTCTATCTTGACTGGAGTGTACCAGACCCGAAATGAAGCTCTATAGTAGCTGTGGAACATGCAAGATGGCCGTCCAGTATTAAAAACGAATATGAGCAGAAATCGTTTCCAAAAATATCGCACACCGTGAGATACCACCACGCACCCAGCAGAAGGTAAAAGCTAAACGTAGACCTACTCTCTATATATGTTGTAATGTTGTTGCTGGCCAGCGTAACGGCGCCAATCTGTAGAATACAGAACAACCCGAAAGACCGACTGATCAAAATACATGGAAGCGAATCTGATCCATTCCCTGTTTTACAAAACGATTCCACATACCTCTCTAGCACCAAACTGACCAAACAAGCCACTCTTGCGGTCTTAAGTCGATATAGTGTCGATGTATAAGTTGGTCTCTCTGAAGCGGTCTCTATGCGGCGCTGAAAAATTTTGGAGATTTGCAATTACATCTACTCTTCTGAACGCATATAGATTCATTTGATCAGAGAATTCATACGGTGCCTCCTCTTCTGTATGAATCACAGACCAACCTCGACGAAAGAGGTAATTTCTGAAGTAAAACGGCGCAAACAAATATCTAATAAATAAATAAGCATAAGTTAATAACTTGCCAATAACGACTTAACACCTAATGACAGGACTCAATAACGAGTCATTAATTAGTGATGTTTTTGCAGGCTCATTCTCGATGAAAAGATTTTTTTCCGTCGTGCACATTGGCACTGGAAGAAACTGCGCAAACTTTCACATATCACACAGGGGCTCCATATTTAAACACGTTCTCTTGACTTATCATTTTCTGGCGCTTAAGAAATTCCGAGTTAACTATTACCAATATTAAAGTTTAAAAACCATTCATCGTAACGCGACGAAGGTTTCAGCCAATCGGCCGCCGTGTCACAAGACTAAAATGTAAGAATGACTAAAATGTAAGAATATAATTTGTGTAAAAGGGCAAACCATTCGCAGCTTGCAGTGTCTTATCACATGGTGCTTTCGAGGTCACTACAGACATGAGTTTTTACCAACCGAGTCTTACGACCGCACTGTAATCTGATCACAGCCAGTTAAGAATCCAGTTAAGAAAGCCATTAGTTGGTTTCAGCTAAGTGAAAATCGTATTCTTAGAAAGCAATACACATGGCAGGAGGTAATGTACTGTGTCTGTCCATTTGTCTGTCCTTATCTGTTACTCCTTCTATCTTCCTCTAACTTTATGTCCTTTTACTCCTTTCTTTCTTTGCGCCTGCAACTCCGCCCCGTTATCAAGTAGTAGGGCTACTTTGTGAATTACTCAAACGACACTATGACCGTCTTCCAGCCTTAATTTATACATCAGGTTCAGTTCTCTGTAGATACGAACGCCCTCTGCCTTCCCTTCCATTCCTTTCCCTCCTTCTTTCATTCTCTTTTGTTTCTTTAATGGACGGACTGCATACGCACGCACGCGCACACAACCGAACACAAAGACGTACGTAAAGACTACGACTGATAAATTTACTGTCAGCCGAAAGGAATTTTTGCCGCAATAATGTCTTATCTTAGAATCCAAGCGATAAGCTACAGAAACGTGCCACAGGGAGACACGAAACAACCTAATAGAGATCCTAACAGAGACCCATATGCACTTATATTTGTGTATAAATATATTCATGTATGTTTAGTGAATTTGCGTATATCGCCTGCTCTCAATTCCCTGCATAGAAATTTATATCCAAGCTGGAAGGGCCGCAATAAGGACCCATTCAACACAAAGTAGAAAGACCAACGGATGACTTTCGTACCCGAAACGGACTCTTGCCTTAATTCAAGGTTGCATTCCAAAACGAGTTCCGAGAGACCGGGATACTCTGAATGATCAAGAACAATACGCGGCTCTCTACCACAATGGGAACCGATTTATTACGACAGTAGAAAGCGGTTGTAAACTTATAATATTGCAATTTTACAGCATCCTCAAGTTTTGTTGAAAGATACACGGTGAAGTATTACTAGTTGTAGGATGTGAAAGTGTTAACCTTAACCCAGTCTACATAAAATAATAGCCGACATTGCAACGATATATTCCAAGCGGCTACTTCGCTGTCGCTCGCCGATTCTGTTCGTTCCGAGCTTCTCGTTTCCTTCGGGTAATCTGTATCCTGCTCAAGAGAGATATCTAGAGCTCGGTGTGCAGTTAAAAAGGCCTGCTTTGGGACCGAGATTCGCGTTGTACACGGTACACTACCAGGGCTCATGAAAGTCTAAATTTTATGACCAACAGACAGCATCGATGGCTGCCGTCTTGAGCCACTGACCTGTGGCTCCCTCCGAATGTTGTACTTAGCAACAGAGGCGAGTTGGACAGCAAGAGACAAAGAGTAGCAAGTTTAAAAGAATACGAGTAGGCCTAGGTCTAGGCCTATAGAGCAAAGAATATGACAATTGACAACGAGTGGCCTTGGCTCGTCTGTTTTGGTAAGTACCGGGTAAACAGATTATAGGCCTACTACCCCAAGATATAGACTCAGCGCCTCAAATAGACTAACGTTAATATATTTCAAGACAGCTAAAGAATTATTCAGACCTAATATGCCCATAAGTTGCAGCATAACTCATATTCTTCCTAATGAGGTTATTCTCTTAGCAATGAAATAAAATAACTAGATAGGCCTACATGTGTAGCCCTATCTAGTTATTTTATTATTTTCTGGTATTTATAAAACCGCCTTGATCGAATGAGAAAGCATCAGCAACAAGACTAGAATGAACTGCGCTCAGTACGGGATACTGGCACTCACACTATTACTAACCACAGTTTGCACCCGTAACATGACTTTGATTCCGATTTCACTTTCAGCGACCATCAATTTGTGCCTTGGGCATTAAGGTAACGACGCTATAGAAGTCATTATATTAAATTAGACCCTCCCCTTACCCGCTTTTGGGTGACCCCTCCCATCTATGTGGACGTCCTTTATGGGTAGACCCTTAATGCCTACATTACTTGTCCTCTTTCAGTCTTCTACTCTTTCAATCTTCGATTCCTTGGTCATTTTCCTTTTAGGACTCGCCAGAGTCGCTGCCATTGCATGCGTCCGCACTAAGAGCAGTTACTAGGCTAGTAATTAATTTAATTACAACAAGTCTAAATATCATTAACAGCTGCAGGACTGGCGAACTTCCTGGCCAGCGGCGGAACCAGGTCCATGGGAATTATGTTCGTAGAACTTCAGCAAAGATTTAACACGAACGCAGGAATCACAGGCCTCGTCCTTGGCTTCACAGCTGCGGGATTCGCCATCTTCTGTAAGATATTGCAGTCTCTCGCCCAATTTCACTTATTAAAGATTACTGCATAATAATTAGCAGCATAACTACTCATGTTAGAAAGTCATACCGAAAGTATACGACTAAATTTATGATCATTTCCTCGAAATGTCTAGTTTGGATGGACATTTCGGGTACATGACAACTATTTCGGCATGGAGGGGAGATTGGGTAGCAGTGAATGTGACTAACCACTCCTCATCATTGAGCCGTCGGTCTGTCCTCGAGGTTTCAGCTTGCCTCAACGACTTTGGTCTACTCTAAACCGTTGTCAGACGGGTCAGGGTTGTTGTGCCTGCAACCTCATCAAGTGGGGACAACCCATTGATCCTTTTTGCAGACTATGGCGCATATTGTCGATGTCTGTCTGCAAACACGTTTCACTGGCGAACTGTTCACTCGAGATCTTCATTTCGCTGTTGATGATGCTTGTAATGACTGGCTGGGTTTTCACGACTGCATACGCTAGAAGAACTAAGCCTACGTCAAGATAAGGCAGAAAATATTTGGTAGGAAAATAACACATAATCCAGCTTATCCAACAGCGCTGAATGAAATAAAATCCGCAAGACCTTTTGAATAAAAAGTAAAGAATCCAGAGACATGTTGCAGGCAGAAGATATATGTGCACTGATGGAGTCCTCCAAAAGGGATATCTTCTAATCTGGAAACTTCCATAGCGTCGGGTCATAATGCACAGATCATCAATCGATGGTCGATTCTACGCAAAACCGCTTTAAAAAAGCAGACTCCATAGCACAGAACCAACTGATATTCGTCAGGTCCCTAAAACCAGAAGAAAGAATACCGAGGATAAGCAATACGAAAAAATGGGATTTCAGCCCTGACTTAAACAGCATTAGGCCTACAGCAGTCAAAAACAGGTAGCGATTTGATGAAATTGACAGTGCTACATTTATGCCAAAGCAGACTAAAAGCCAACGGAAGAAGTGAGTGGGAGTCAATATAAAGAATCTACATACGGGAAGAACGCTGGATTACAAATACAGTGCAAATCATGCAACGCAAAATATAGGGGACTAGCATGAAGAATTCGTGTTTTTTGTTTGTTTGATGTTTTCCTTAATTCCAGTTTCAAATCTTTAATACAAGCATTTACTGTAAACTCGGTGATCATTTAGTAAATAAGCCATAATAGAGTACACGCATTCGAACAACCTACACATGAAGTACACAGATTCATTTTATTTTAAAGTAGTAGGCACCTAATTAAATCAAAAGATAATTAAAGGTAAACTTGTGAAATGGTCGAAGATGCTAATACTTTAAAATCGAAGTCAAATTAATATAAGTTCAAATGTTGCGTAGACAGAATCGCCATGGTTGAATGATTAGTTATTACAAAGAGTAAGATTAAAGTAAACAGCAGCTTGCGTGCTTGTTCTAGTTCGCATTTATTTAACGTTTAATATTTTCTCTATAAAACTTCTGCACGAATATATTTACTCTGAGCTTGTCATCTACTTTCCGATTAAATAGCCCCTAATACTTCTTTGCACTGCACCAAAAAATAATGTTCTGCTCTACAATTAATATAAAAAACTATCGGCGTCATTACTCATTGCAGCCACATACCGGATTTTTTAAAACTTTAAAGGTGACGAATTTTGTGATGATTTGTATGTAAACAAATTTGCCGTCGGCTACAAGCCAATAGCCGAAGCTTATCAATCTAGTAGGCCTACTATTAATAGCCATTATTGGGCACACTAAGCAAAGGCCAAAATTAAACAAAACACGACCATTCAAGTTGGATACGCGAACCAGATATAGAAATGAGTCTTCATTTCGTGTTATCCAAGGTTTTCTATTGCATTTTCTTCCACAAGACCAACAAATTTTCGCATTAAGCTATATTTTCGTGTTATCAGTTTCATGTTAAAGGAAGAAATTTATATTTCAAACCATTTTTACTGGAACGGATTAAACATGCTTTTCGTATTAACCGATATTTGGTGTTAAGAGTTTTCGTGTTAACTGTTTTCCACTGTAGTTGGTGAATGTATGAACATTACCTTACCCTCTCAGAGGTTAAGGTAATGTTACACTCAGCCCTCCAACGACTGCAGTCGACAACTGTGGTATAATTTAGATTTTCAGCTGATACGCAAGACACGATAACAATGCAACAGCCAAAAAGAGTTAATCTTTCTCATACGTGATGCTCCAGAAATCGAATCCGAATTATTACTCACGTAGAATGTGTGTAAACACGTAAGTAAGCATGTATACATACACGTATACATACGTACAGTATGTGTGCATTTGTGTATGTATGCATGCATCCGTGGGTGCTTGCGGCATGATAGTGAGCATTAAGTGGCCCTTTTAGCGCTGAATCATGTTGGATCAAAACATGTGCGGTTTATGGTTGGCTAAGTATGTTATCATGTTACTCGTCAACCTAGTTCATGACTGTTAAGTAAACTGATTGCACAAATAACCTATAATTCGCCAAAATTTCACACATCCGCCTGCCTTTCTGGATCTCTACTCGAAATTGAATAATTCCCATCCTTAGCCTCTACCATTTGAGATTAAGCTCGCTGTTATCTTGGCTGAGATTTTTCAGAACGCCTAAGAGACTGAGAGTTTGCAAATGGCAAGAACGGATCCAGGATTGAAGTTGAGTTAAAGGATGGCCATACTTTTTAAGGCGACATGTCTTTTTCGGTCCCCGTAAATGATGAATCCGCCACACACTGTAGTTGTATAACTTCTGCACTTTGGTCTCCTCGTTGCCGGGCCGTAGCAACCTTCGCTCGGCCACTCAAGATCTCCTGTTTGTCCCTCGCATTGTATCATGAGTGGCTAACCTGATATACGCATGCGTACCGCTGCAGCTCAGTCGAGAAGCTTTGCCTACGTTGGTCCCACTTGCTGGAATCGTCTCCCTCGAGTATTGCGACTTCAGCTCCTTTCTCTCCCCCTCTCAGTGTTCCGCAGGCGCCTGAAGACTGTACTGTTCCACACACTGTAGTTGTATAAATCGCTAAAGCGTGTAGTTTGTTGGTCCGTCTTGCAGCCGTCATTGGAAATGTCCTTGTCTCTTTCTGCGGAAATCGTCTGGTGGTTCTGGCTGGAGCAGCCGTGACTTTTGTGTCGCTTCTCCTGACGTCCTTCGCTCCAGACATCTACTTGGTCGTCGTTACCCTTGGTTTCGCGGCGGGTAAGTTCGTTGGCTAAGTATCTAATCATGTCCTCTGTGTACGGTGATTTAACTCTAACTCTAATTAACTCTGGAACGTGCGCATCCGGCTTTGCTCCTCATCACATTGTACTTAGAATCGAACAGCCGAATCAACTCACGCGATCTTAAAAAGTGGCATTGTGGCTGACAGCCGTTCAACTCTGCACCAGAGGTTCGAATCGAGATACATGTATGTCATGTGAACTAACGATTCATTGTTCAGCCATGTATTGTGGTAATTGACCAGGAGGTAAAACCACGAGACTGCAATCCTCGTCTTCTTATGAGCTCTGTCCTTTTGGACTTTGCACTTAACTGCATTTCATGTCGGCGTTTTACCATTTGAACCTCTAACACGACAAATGAATTTCTGCGTATTTTCAGGAATTGGTTACGGCTTCATTTTCGGACCCAGCATGGTCGTTGTTGGCCAGTACTTCAAGCGCCGAGCCCTAGCAAACGGACTGGCAGTGGCTGCTGGTAGCCTCGGTCAGGTGGTAATGCCATTCATCCTCGTGTCTTTGGTAAACACATTCAACTTTCAAGGTGGGATAATGCTGTACTCTGCCATTGCTCTACACGCGATTCCTGCGGGTTTGCTATTGAGGCCGCGAATAGCTAAACAGAAAATAGAAGACGCAATAGTAGTAACCGATGATTGTCATACAGAAGACAGCAAGTTGACCTGGCAGATGGGCAAGATCACACAGACGAACAACATTCACCTACAGACGTCGAACAAAATCAGTTCAAACTCAGCAAGATTGCATTACAACGACGCAAGGTTTTTGCAGAAGAATCTGACACATGATGAGGTTTCATATGACGAAGAGTCGTGGATGGTTCCTTGGGAGATGAACACTCAAAGTCTTTTTAAAATGCATGATCTAGAATTGGGTTACTCTGATGCCAAGTCTATCATGACACCAGCTCTATCCAGCTGCAAAGAATTTATGCGAAGCTGCACTGATTCAGATCTAGAAGAAAATGAATGGTATGAGAGAACAACAAAAACCAGCTTTCTCGAAAAAGTATTGGGTAATGACACCAGCCATTACAAAGGCTGCAAAACGAAATCTGATGGAGTATCCAAGAATACTGAAAGCGATGATCACTTCAACAGAACCGTTGAACATAATATCAGCAAAAGTCACAGTAAACAGAGTCTGGAAGAAAGCAGTGAAGGTAAAGTAGATGAATTAGAAAATCTCTTGCATAATGAAACAGAATATGACATCCTGGATGAAATTTCAAGAGAATGTTCAATCAGAAATAGTATGCTCAGGGAAAATGAGGACAATAACATGACTGAGGACAGTGCTTCAGAATCAGGAACACTATGTTCAGAATTAAAAGATGAATTTTCAACAAGACTGACAGACAGCGGTGCAAGTGAAGCAGATAATCTCTGCTCCACAGAAAATGTTGACACTGAGTTAAAGCACAGTTTCTCAGACATCTTTAAGCCACTGGCGACACCAGTTGCAAGGATAGACTTTGATATTGGAGAGTCTTTTGATTTTAATTTCTCAATTGGCAGCTTGAATTTTGACGAGATTGAACAGAAGAAAACAGAGAAAAATAGCAGTGAACAAATCTTCAATCATGATTTTAGCACAAATTGCAATGACGACAGAAAAGGCAACAAAAACAGCCCAAATGAACAAAAGAAAAAGTGTAGCGAGCACAACCAAAAATCTATCCCGCACAGGAAAAGGTCAAAAAAGCACAGGAAAAGATCTGAGCACAGGAAAAAATCAAGTGAACATAAGAAAAAATCCAGTGAGCACAGAACAAGAACCAGGCAGCAGAAGATAAGGCCTACAGAACAACAGTTAACTTTAACTGAAAACATGGAGACAAATTGTTCATTAGTCCCTGACAAAAACTGCAAAATCTTAAAGCACAGCTCCGATAAGATTTGCAGTGGCCAACAGGAAACAGTAAATTGTGCCCCGACAGATAAAGATTCAAGCAACCCTGTTCCAAATTGCCCAACTCAGCAGACCTTGAACAGTGAGGAGTGGTCTGGATTTCTTAAATCAAATGCACTGTTTTCAAGTAATGAATTTGTATTCAACGATTCCACCAAGACATCTTCATCAAATGATCTGGCCTCCTTGCTGCATGACGACTTGGATTCCAATGCCAAAGAAACGCCTGTTATGAATCCCAGTTTTCAAAATGCTGCTGCTACTTTGAACTTCAAACATCCATCATTCTACCAGTGCTGCAAGCTGTTTGTGAGCAAGGTGCTTGACCGAAGGCTCATGTCTAACTGGTCCTATCTGCTGTTTGCTACAGGTTTAGGATTCAGTCACAGTGGTTACATGAATGGCTGCTTTTTCCTGCCTGTATTTGCCACAGAAATGGGTCACACCAATCTCACCATGGCTCTTCTCATATCTACTATGGGCATAGCTGACTTAGCGGGTCGGATTGCTGGCGGTTTTTTAGTGGATCAGCGCACGTTCAAAATCACCACTCTATTAGGATCATTTCTGGTCACATGTGGCTTACTGGCGCTGCTCATGACCTCCTATCCACGGCTTTGGGTGCTCGTTCTCTATGGTATATTGCACAGTCTGCTCTGTGGTGCCTACATGTCACTGCTTGTCAAGGCATTGATTGATGTGGTTGGCACCGAGAATCTTGGCTCCGGAATAGGATTTTCAACACTGATCATCGGGCTGTTCATGCTACCAACTCCAAGCATTCTAGGTAAGTTATTACATGGCTGATTACAACAGCTACTTCAACAAGTACTTGCAACTTTACCTAGAGAACCCAAGAACATGAATTGTGTTATTAAAATAAGATGCCTTTAAATCATAGAAGTAAATTCTAAACATGATCAAACATGATCCGCTTATGCCAGTCAGTCACCAATGTAACTTAGTTGTTCATTATTTGAGTGACTTGCAGCATGGCATATACATATTATTTTGATTCTGCTATGAATGGTCTCTGTAAAGGATATTCAAACAAGGGTAGTAGATTCAGGGGCCAACCCAACCATGCTCTTGAACTGAGCTTCAAATGTTAAGTCAAGGCCCAACTCACCCCCCCTCCGTAGACTTCTGTATCTGACTGACTGCAAACCATTCATGCACACCTATTAAGTGCTCACGTCTTCTTTGTGCACTCAGTGAAGGCACAAAGCCAAAAGAAATGTAATTTAATTATAAAAATACAACCATACAAAAGAATGTCCAGTTTTACTTTGCCTTTATGGATACAACTATTCCTGTTAACCAATTTATTTAAGAAAAACAGCTTAGCCAATGTCTCTAGAGGAACTGACAAAAACAGAACAAAATTAACCACTCTTACTATTTCTACCAAATATCCTGGCAAACCTGTGCATGTGAATTAGAATTCAATTCTTTTAAAATAAATGTATAGTGTAGGTTATAATTCCAGCAATTTTGTTTCTGTTGTAAAAAAACAAATAGCCTATTTGCACCAAAACTTGACTGTTTACATTCAGTTGGCCGACTGCTCTCATAATGAAGCGCAAAAGTTGTAATTCATGGTTACATCTCAATTAGCCAAATGAACCTATTTAATTAATGTAATCTGTCATGTATCTGGTGTTTGCTGCTGTAGGACTTGCTCAGGAGGCAACTGGTTCATTTACGCTTTCACTGCGTATCTGTGGACTGTTCCTTACAGCAGGCGGCATCATTTTCTATGTCCAGCCTTTCATTCAGAAATTCCAACATCAACGAATGTCATCCAGTCCACAAAACAGGACCACAGATTCATGCCAAAACTTCCGGGCTGTTGAGACTTTTCACTTCAAAGTCGATGATTTTACCACATGGCAAGAAACCGTTGTGTGATAGAAGCCCTCCCAGCAAGTTCTTACACATATTATGAAAGAGTCTATACCAGCCGCAGCTTAAACTAACTCAGGCAATTCAACATATGTCTGGAATTGCATATAGGTTTCAGGCTGTAATACCTACTTTTGTTTACAATCTTGTCAGCTGAGCAGCTCGCAGAACAGCTTCTGACAGTAGATCACTCACATTACTTAGGAATCAAAACCAGACTGCAATGACCGGGCGCCATCCTTTCCACGGTTAAGTAGACTTGCAACAGCTTTTGTTTATTAACATACTCATCTAGTCGTTCGTAAAGAACAGTGATTACGAAATTCATTTTTGATGGGTTTCAGCACAGACTCACTAACTCCCACCAAGCCGAGGGTAGCAGAGTAGTAGACAATTAAAGGTAAACAGTAACAGCAGTGTATCTGCTTAAAACCTAAACAAAAGATCCTTTAACTGCTGGTGCTAAGGCCTGTTTTAGCCTCCAAACTTACACTGAAACTTGTATAGTGAACCAAAAGGATGCAAGGTTGAGTTGGTCCAGATTACCTGGTATTTCATGGATGCTCACCAATCCAAGTAATGAAGGGGATCAACAATACCCAATGTATCTACCCAATCTAAAAGTATCACTCTATGCTTCACAACAAGTATCTACTGTTTTGTGTACTTGGCCCTGGCAGCACCAGGTTTCCCATTATGGTGCAAATGGGGGGCCATGAGCTTCTAAAAGGAGGCCAAAACAATTACCAAATGACCGTTCTGTCACCAAAATGTAAAAATTTTGATGACCTTTATTGGTCATCAGCATGCTTTGAGGATATTTTTTCCTTTAACAGAATTTGTTCCATCCTTTTTATTTTTCCAGTTTTCAAGGACCATTTTTTCTCATAGTAGGCCATATTAAAATGTTAAGTAGCCTATAATTTTGGGAGGCACCTGGGGCCACTGGCTACTTTTAAGGTTGTGTTCCATGGCCTGCCATTGAAAACAGTACTGGGGTCTTGGCTGTTCAAGCTGCAAGGCCTTACAGAAGGCCAAAAACCAAAATGCTAACACAAGATGTCACGAAGATCCCTAATTTGGCTTTGAAACAGTTGCTGAGGCTTAACATCATGGGCAAAACTTGGAAATGACCTTGCTCCTAAATACTATGTACACAAGGTAATATGACATACCGAAAACATACTTTTGCACTAGGCATCAACTGAAGATCAACTCCTTTCCTGGTAACAATAAGTAACGATGTTTCAGAAAGGTTGACACCCAGTGCGAGAGACTGAGTGAGTGAATAACCTTGCCAACTCAAAAATAAACAGATGTCAGTCAAATTAATTAATAACGACATTCAGTTAGTCTATTTCCTGTACACTTTGTAACATAACACATTAAAATGCTTCTGTCACACAGCCTTTCACTGAAATGCTATCAAATCATTTCTTCTTCATACATTTGTACAGCTCATTCATTTCAGCATGAACTGAAAGAGTAAGAGCCAACTAGTTAACATGTTTTGCATGTCAACGAAAAATTCTAAACAAACTGAACTGGTTTTTCAATATACAACAGAAAGTAAAAAACTATGTTTGCACGAGTCTTTATTTTAGACCTGCTTCCATGCTGTTGTATCATCCAAATGCCTTTAGTAAAACGAGGCGTCTCGGCCAGAGAAATGCGAGGTGTAGCCTGGCTTTTCCATTCTGATTCTTTTGGGCTGAGGACTAAGTGGAGGTAAACGCCTCTTCATTGCATCAGCCCGGTTTCTTTCAACTTGCACCGGGTCTCGTACAATACCCTGCCTAGACTCAACAGGAAACTGACGTGGCTCTTCGTGACTGTATTCGCCTAATCTCGTTCTTTTTGCTGGAGAACTTGGTGATCTTCTTTCAGAGTTATCTCTGTTTCTGTTGAATTGTGACAGCTCTGGATGCAAATTACGAACACTGGCTTCACTTGGCGGATACCGAGAAGGTGCGCCATGGAATGTAGGACTGCGTCTGCCTGTAAAATCATTGATAACGTAAAATCATTTCAGAAAGTTCTCATGTTTTATGTTTTACAAGAATGGCTTTGTGTTAACTCATTAGCCATGTACTGCATCTCAGGTTGAACTTAATTCTGTTGCTAGCAATTGTTAAATCCTTCAAGCTGTGGATCCTTCAGACAACACTATGGTATATAAGCTGTTAAGTAATTGGTCGTTTAAAGTGCGGAACTGCAGAGGCTCAATGACATGTCGAAACCAAACCTATTAATCAGTTTTCAGGTTTTGTCAGTTGCTTTATCAAAGCATTAACTTGGAGTTAAAAGCAGAGGCCATTTACGGCTATTTTTGAGCTAGACAGATCTGAACTTGCATTAAAACTTTAGATTTTGTTTGTAAGATATAGAGAGAGGTCATAATTTTTGTCATCTGAGTTGTGATCAGAAGGATAAGATGCATTTAGTTCAGCTAGTAACCTCATACTCATATATTCATTTAAAGTTTTGTGACATCTTGCTTCATCACCATTTCTCCAAGTCATCTTTTCAATATGTCTTGGACACATTGCACATTGCAAGGCAAGACTAAAATTCTTCTAATAGCGGAGTGTTCAAACACTCCTTTACTCGTTTGTGAGTTATTTCATATCTGCGTTCATCCTTGATAATCTCACATGTTTCAGAGAGTTTGCTGTCTTCCTAACAACAGGAAATAGCTAGCACTTAGTTTTCTTAAGCAGCATGAGCAGTCATTTGTAGTTCACTTTAGTAGCACTTTTGGCATTACACTGATCAGTAGCTCAACACTTCATTGAGTTATCATGAGTAGCACAAGCAGTTATTGGAAGTACACTAGTAGCATTCGGTAGTTGAGCAATGTACTGTCATCCATTTCCATCTGCATCAGTATTTCCTTAAAATATGCTGATCAGAAATCCAAAATCATTGATCATTGCAGCCAATTCTGTCAAAATGGAGATGATAATACAATGGCTCAAACTGTGGCACAAACATCTGTCATGCAAACGTTTCAAGCTTGGACAACAGCGATATATTATCAGTCGTTGTGCAGTACATTGACGACTTTACTATACCTGTTAATTTAGAGTGTACAGACGTCAGTGCAGTACACATTGATGTGTGATGATAGCTTGCACCCACACGCACATCTTGAACCAGACAATGCCTGCAATATTATCTGACTTAGTTGATGATAATTCACCCAAAATTAAGGCCTGTCACATCATGAGCTCCACTTCATTGTCTCCATGTTGGTTTTTTCTTTATAAGAGATCCTTGTTTTGTATCAGCTCCTACAAAACTTCAGCTGTCTTCAGAAACAGCAATTGGAAAAGACCATTGTGTTTTTTTCAATGTTTCTTGTGCAATTTAGTCAACCAGTCATTTGTCTCATAGACTGGACACACAGACTTCAACTGATGAAACTGCTCGTTTTATTCATAACCATTATCAATTTTTTTGGTTGAATTTTAACTGAGACTGCTTCATTTTCACCAGGAGTCTGTTGAGTTTCTTAATAAACCTTTGTTGTTCCAACTTAAAACAAAATTTTTACATTGATTGTCTTGTTCACTTCTGCAGAAATTCTGATCTTGATCTAGGTGTAGACCATTAAGCCACGAAAGAAAAGGAGCAGGACAAGACTCTGAAAGCAATAGCATAACTTGGAAGATACCTCTGTTTCTTGTGGAGTATTGCTCATGTTCTCGGGAGGCTGGGGGAGATGGTCGACCATCTATGTTTCCATGCTGCCTTCTGTCACTGTAATGGTCCCTATCAAAATAAAAACTTGGTAAAGTAACATTTGTAACCTTGCATTTCTTTGGCACCTAAACAAGCTTAAGAACAAGAACAGAGTGAAAGCATCTATGACTGTTGATCATAGCCAATGTAAATCATTCACTGATGACATGCCCCAATCAGCAGCATCCCCAAAGGCACAGCCCAGGAGTTCATGGCTGTTCAGATGAAAGCCCCGAAAACAATAGCACCATTCCAAGCATTCTTTATGGGTTACAGGGCATGACAATAGTTGTGCGTTTTACGTAACCCACTTGAACCTCACACACAGTGGTGAATATCAACATCCTAGCAATTAGCAACTACGCCAATTCACAAGTTTGTTCTGGTTCTCTTTAGTTCTTAAATGCAAGATCTGATTAAAAAAATATGCAACTTATCCTAATAAAATATTAACTGTTGTCATAATAAGAATGGTTTTCAACATTACTGTAAATGTCAGTTTTATAGAATGAGAGATTCTTAAGAAAATGCATATTAAAGTGTGCTAGGTTAATTAAGCAAGTTGTTAGTTAAGATGGACAGTTTACCTATCAGATTGGTAATCAAAGCCATTTCTGTTTGCTTGATAATCTCGATAAGATGGTTGTCTAACAAAATAACAAACAAACCTTTCACTAAAATACAAACCACTGACAGAGGTATTTGTAAAATAAAGTAACAGTTGTTTAAGTAATGAGTGGTGAAGTTTACATTAATGAATACATTTTTCAAAGTTAACATAATCACATGAATCACAGACTAACAAAAAAACACAGAAAAACTTTTATGAAATCTACAGAAATCCATACATGGATAATGCTGATCGAAATGGTATTTCAGAGCAACCTGAAATGTATAAATATTAAATCAGAAGAAAAATTAGTTTAATCTGACACAACTTTTAAACTTTGTGATAAAATCCACCACAAATAATCTTACCGTCTGTCATCTCTCGATGGCCTTTCATTGCGATAACCTGCTTGATTGTCTGACCATTCAAAAGCATGGTCCCTATCTGAAGATTGCATCTCACGGTGCCCAAAATTTCTTGGTGCAGGTGAGCGCCGAGCTCTGAATCCATCGACCAGATGATGTGTTGTTGAACCTGGATGTCGGCGGTTCGAGTAGTCGTCTGATCGGTATCGGTCATCATCAAAATCTCTTGACATCCTGTGTCCTGATAGATATCCACGACCACCACCTCGAGAACCACGTCCAAAAGCCCTCTGTGATGACCTGTGATCTCGCTCCTCTCTGCTTATACAGCACACATTATTAGTAAAGGGATCGTTAATGACCACAGCTGGTACAAGATAATGCAAATTGAGTTAAGAAGCAACACTGTAGGTCTGAATTTGAACAGCAACAGTTTTGTCATGAAGTAAAACCAGAAAATGTCATCCCTTAAAACAGTCAACTTTTTCCAGTATTATAAAACTAGTAACTAATGTTGCCAAGTGCAACAAGATGTTTCACATTTCATAAATAGAGTGACTGAACTCATTCGGTGGCTGTCTTTGACTGAAATATGTTTAAATTTCACTTTGTTTGAAACTGCATTACAAAATACTAAAAAGAATTACTTGTTTAGAATAAAATTAAAACACTATATGTGTATTCTGATAAATTTCAATACTTCTAAAAGACATATTTACAGGTTTCTTAACAGGTCTAACTTTTACAGGTCTCTAAGTTTGACCTTAATAAGAAAATTGCATACCTGCCACGAAAACCACCACTATGATAACCGTCTTTGGAATTTTTTGCCAGTTCAACCACAAGTGGGTTGCCATTGAAGTCCTTACAAAAAGAACAACAATCTACTGTAACAGCCAGACATTATATGGCACAACTGCACGTTCCATCTAAAAAAAAACTCTCACTAAATCCATGAAGACAAGAATAAAACTAAGCTGAAAATGTAGCTGTGGTTCCTCTGCAGAACAGCGTGTAAATTTGTACAGTGGGAGATGTATCTGTGTGCTTAGAGCATTTATATAAACCCCTACTTGGAAGCACTATAAGCCCTCAACTACTGAAGAAAGGTGACGGTTGTAGTCCAGGCAAAAAGATGTCATTTCTGGTCAAGAACAATCTATATGGAAGAATCAACATAGGTGATTTGAGGGAAGCCAGTAGCTATATTAAGGGCATCCTTCTACTAACTGCAGCCAATTTACAAATCAGATAAACTGCTTTTTGGATGCCACAATCAGCAAACGCTTGAAAGCCCCCATCTGAACCTCATGTGCTGCCAAAACCCCAGAACAGCGTAACATGTCAGGTACTTGCCCAGTTAGCAGATATGCATTGAACACCACTGGAGGCAAGAAGAGTGGTGATATCGGAGCTAGACATAACACTAAGTAATGGCATAATGCAGGGCATGCGCTCGAACCAGCAAGAGTGAAGTGATTCAAATATTCTACTGGAAAAGCCAATTAAAACAGACAGGTGATAAAGTACGCTATCACTGTCAACAATCTCAAAGCCACACTGAGATTCACATTGACAGTGTTAAGACAGTCAAGTGAGCTTCTACTTGTAGCATCAAATGCCAGATACCAAGTGAATTTGGAGATTCAGTGGAGAGGTTTTTCCATAAACCAAACTGGCCGACTGGAATCAAGACATCATGCTAATTGGTCAGCAAAACGTCTCTTGGTAATATTAGAAATAAATGTTAAAATATATGTATACCAGTAGTTGGCAATGTAAACTGAATCAATTCAACCAAAATGGGCTACATTTCTGGACTATGACAAGAATTCCTTTAGATGTTGGTGTGCTTAGCAGTGAGTATGTGGTGAAGCTTTAAGCATCTTTAATATCACAGAAGTTTTTGAATTAGAATGAAAAAAGTGCAAGCTTTAAGCAAAATTAGCAACTACAACTTTGGTAAACATGTTGAGAACTGAACTCCAAAATAAGTGGCTACAAGTGACACTTTTGTCAATGTAAATACCAGTAGTATTTAACAGTATTAGTAAATAGTATTACCAGTACATCACATGAAAAATGTAACAAAATAAGATGGTAACTAGTCAGAATCTTCAACTGTTAACAAAGGAATACAATTACGATTTTAGAAGTCCATCATTCAGCACAATGGATAAATTACGTATCATTCACATCAGGTAGAACAATCAGTTACCTGTCCATTCATTTCTTTACTAGCACACACACACTCAGAATGCTCTTCATACGTCACAAAGGCATAGCCTCTTGGTTCTTTTGTATCAAAGTGACGAGGCATGCAAACTAAAAAACAAGCACAATTAATACTCAATCTCCCTACACATAATTTTTGCAAAAGAAAAAACAATAAAAATAGCATGGATGCATTTATGAGCTAACCACTTCACCTGAGATTCTGCATAATGCGGAACGGCATCATGACCCCCAATCTATTAACTCAACATGGTGTGTTAGTTAAAAACATGTACAAAGAATTGTAATTAATGTAGCTCTAAATATCTAAACAGAGGTAGTAGGTTTAATTAAATTACATCAACATGTTCTGTATGTACCATCTGTGCTAATCAATTCTCAAAACATTCTGCCGCATATAATATGTTTAAAGTTAAATTTAAATTTAATTGTAAATTTTATTTAATAAGGTTAACAAGATTTAGGATTTTGTGATTTTTTTTACATTTACTTCACACAGTATATGCAAAATATGTTAAGTTTTGTTAAATGAAATGTCGTGATGGTAGCTAGGTCCACTGCAATTTCAGTTTAGTTAGAGAATATTTTAGGGTAATAGAGAATATTTTAGGTTATTTCAGCATTATCCACCTGCCAGCCTGGTTCATTAGGCTTACACTGGACCCTCAGCTGGCCACCAGTTGTCAACAGTTACACCAAAGTGGGCCAGTTAGGGGTACAAAGAAGATGGCTTATTAGCCGTTTTACGTAAGCCTGGTTAACAAGCCATTCTGATCACTTGGTCCCGATGATTTCACATTAATGGGTCCACACTGTAAAGCAACAGGGCAAGAAAAATTAGCCTAGGCTTCTTTATTTACTCACTAAGATTAGCCTAAGTTTTTTATCAGTCTATTATAAGACTAAACAATACAAATATTAATCTCATATACATTACACCTTTTATGCTTTATGTGAACATTTTAATTACATGAATTGACAACAACCAGTCAAAGGAAATATGAACAGTAACCAATCAAGTGAAACAAAATGTAATACCTTTTGTCACATTGCCAAACTTCAAAAATTTCTCTTTTATTGCAGCTTCGTCAATATTTTTGCCAAGCCCTCGAACAAAAATCTGCAAGTCTGAAGATCCGCTCATTTTGCTGTCTTCAATTTTGAGCTTATGTAATCTAAACAGGTGAAAGCAAATGATAAATTACAATTTCTTAACCATTAAAATTCAAAGTTAAGCATTTATGTTCTGATTCAAACTGTTTCATTAGCCTTTGCACAAACTCCACAGTTCCTCTGAAGACATGGAACAAGAACATAAGTGCATCATTCAGGTTTTATTGTACATATTAATTTTTTTGGTATCTAACCGATGTTTAACAGCGAGAAAAGTTTAAGTCTGTCAATGGTAAAACGACATTTGTAGGCACGAAAGTTCTGCTCATAGGTAAAAGTTCTACACATGAAGAAATTGACTAGCAAAACACTGTTCACAGCAGAAAATTGAAGTGGAAGTCAGGGATCTGGTCTGAATTTGTTTAATGGTTTGGTTAATCATGAATAATAGTGACAAGCTGATCAAGCACTTTGGCATTGTTAAAATGTGCCAGATTCCATTAGACACATGCTAAACACATCGGTCGACTTATATGCCATAATGGTGACCGAACTTTAGCCAAAACAAAATACCAACATGTATTAGTATTGTTCACAGGTGCATCGCCCTATTTCTACATCGGTCTGGGTTGTCCTTGTTCTACGGAATCCGAAAAGAAGCATAAAAACGAAAGACTGTCAGAAGTAAAACGCCTTCGACAGCCCATGTGAGTGGCTGTTTAGTCATAAATACTCGCGACAGTGCTTTAAGAAACGTATTCAACGGATTACAATTCTATTCCGCATACTGTGTTCGCACCGCCGATGATTAAAATCGCTAAACCACATCGCCAAAATCATCAGATGACGAAATACGAATTATAGTTCCTACCTACGAATGTAACTAACATAATCGCTCTTTAAAGAGTCTCCTAAAAGTGGTTTTTGAAAAAGGAACTACAACAACGAATAAAACTTAAACTTACCGGGAAGCCAGGAAAGAACTGTAGTCGTTGAAAAAGAATGCAACAAAGATATCGAAATTGCAGAGATAAGCAGTTCCTAAAACTCGCAATATCCGCATGGCTATTTAATAAGTAAGTAAGTAAGTAAGCTAACATTTATAGCGCGCTTAAACAAAACTAGTCTTGCACGAAAGCGCGTAACATAAACTAAGTTATTTAGGAAGGAAACATAGCAATAGACCGTAACAGGGCGTAGCTAAGCGTTGTGACGCCCGGAAGGAGTGGTGCATTCTCCCCCGACCCCCAAATAGAAATTTTGAAATTTGACAAAAAAACCAGCAGTCTGAAGAAATGTCATGTATTGAACTTTAATTTATTATATAGCATTCTCAAAGATCTCAGAGTAGGCCTAAATGTAAATATAAATGTACACGGTTTCATATCGCGACCGCATGGCTTCTATCCTTTTCATTTTTCAATGAATTTATCGAGTTAGATCCTTTACCACCCCTGCCCATTTGAAAGGGCATCAAGCTATTTAAAGCACCGTGTAAGGCTGGAAGCACTGTGCGATTTTTTTTATCGTAATTTCAAGATTTCTACAGCGCCCAACGAAAGCTAAGTCGCGGGAACCATCTTATTCACAGGTGCTCAGACAAAACAAAATTGATAGGCAGAAAGTATTCAGTTCCAGGTCAAGATCACGTAGGCAGACAGTCGGACGGTAACGGTGGATGGTGTTTGAAATTGGAGCAGGAAGATGGATAAGTGGAAGAGGATGTAAAGGTATCGACCATCATAACACCCAATACGTTGGACGATTATAAACGTATATTATATCTACTCTAAAACGTGTATTGCGCTGAGCCCCTAGTGTTTATTAGTGTCCCGGTTCGTGTTCATTGTAATTCCTTCTAGGCGCGCTGTCGAAGTGTCTGTCAGTTCACGCTTGCTGCGGTCTTTAGCTGGAATTGGTCGACGCTGTGAGCCAATCGTGCCACAGAAGAAGAATTAGGATAAGATTTTTGGAAAATTTGTGTTTCCATTCAGTTTGAGTGAAAAACAAGTTCAGAAATTGCAAGTGAATTGCTAGTGAGTTCATATAATGCGTCATCAGTAAGCGCGGACATCAAGGAAGCCTCGGTGCGTGAGGATCCCAGGTTCGCGCCCCAGTCGTGGCTTATTTCAGAGATTTGAATCTCGGGCTAGTACGATCCGTGCGCGGGGACCTTAAATGGCGTGTAGCGGTGGTGAAGGATCTCACCCGTGCGCGGGTGGAGGCCATATGGTCGCGATAGAAAAACGTGTACAATTTACAATTTTTTAGAGGGGTGGAGCAGCTATAGCTATGGAGCGATTTCCAAATTTTAAGGATGAGGTGATGGGAGGGCGAAGAAGTGTTAGGACAGAAGAGGACCGGGTTGAACGGAGTGGTTGGATTGAAAATAACTGACGAAGATAAGAGGGTTGGGAGGATTGAAGTGTGTTATAGTGTGTTGAAGTGTGTTATATGTAAGCGAAAGGACTTTGTACGCTAAGCGTTCAGGTATTTTAAGCCAGTGAAGTGATTTGAGAACAGAACTGACGTGATGGTGCCTGGGGGTTTTGGTGACAGCGCGAGGAGGAGCAATCTGGATAACTTGTAGGTTTATTTGTGTGGTATCTATTTTTCGGGGAAATGAATTGCAGTTGTCTAGTTTTCCATGGACTATGGATGTGGGAATGGTAGAGGCCATACGGTCGCTATATAAAACCTACGCATTTACATTTACGTTTGGATGCAGTTTTGCAGTCAAGCATAGGGCGGATTCTGCGAAGGTCACGGTTATTTCATTCAACAGAATCTGCCCTGCTTGCTGTCCATAATGACATCATGTGTTCCATGGATAAGGGTAAGGTGACTGCACTTGTTCTCCTTGATTTGTCTGCTGCCTTTGATACTGTCGACCACTCTCTCCTTTTGCATCGTCTTCAACATTGGTTTGGAGTTTCTGGTCCTGCCCTACACTGGTTTGCTACTTACCTCAGCCCTCGCACTCAATCTGTATATTTAAATGGACATTATTCAGCTAGTGCCTCGTTGACTTGTGGCGTTCCGCAGGGTTCTGTACTTGGTCCTCTTTTGTTTACATTATACACCACACCTCTAGGTACTCTGCTAGACAATCATTCACTGGGATATCATTTCTATGCTGATGATACCCAAATCTACATCTCATTTGACAGTTTAACTTGTCACTCGTCTGTGCAGCTGTTGTCTGATGCCTTTGAAGAGCTGCAGTCTTGGATGGCAGCAAATAAACTTCTCCTTAACCCCTCGAAGACTGAATTTCTACTGCTTGGCACTCCTCGGCAACTTAAGAAATTCGAATGGCTTAAATCTGTAAAACTGGGTGATTCACTGATTGAGATGACTGATACTGCTCGTGACTTGGGTGTTGTTTTTGATTCAACCATGTCCCTCACAAACTATGTAAATGGTATTTGTAAGTCATCATATATGTATATTCGAGACATACGCAGAATTAGGCATTATGTCCCCATGTCTTCCAGAATATCCTTAGCTAACGCATTGGTCTCCAGTCGTCTTGACTATTGTAACTCCATTCTTGTTGGTATCACTAAATCAAACATGCAGAAACTCCAAAGAGTTCAGAACTCCTTGGCTAGAGCCATAACAAATACTTCTAAATATGAGCATATAACGCCTGTGCTTAAATCTTTACATTGGCTTCCTGTTCAGCAAAGGATTTGTTTCAAATTAGGACTTACGGTTTATAAAACATTGAACTATGGCCAACCACAATACCTGAAATCAATCCTTATTCCCCAGACTTACCATTATTCTGCAAGGTCATCTGATTGTCTTTCTCTTGTCATACCTTGGGCTAGAACTGTTCTTGGTAAACGAGCATTTTCGGTTGCTGGACCAAAATTTTGGAATTCCCTCCCTGTGTCTGTTCGTTCTGCTCAGTCGCTCCTGTCATTTCGTTCTCAACTTAAAACTTACCTGTTTCAAATTGCTTATCCACCATAGGCTGCCTCTCTGTCGTGCGGACTGACCTCCTGGATATCGACCTGATTGTGGCTTGGTTTTGGTGTGCCATCGGTTGATGCCTTGTGCATTAGACACTGGCGCATTAGAAGTTGCTAATTATTATTATTATTATTATCCATTAAGCAACAGAGGGAAAGATGGGTGATATGATCAGAAAAAGTGAGGTTTGGTCGATTGTTACACCTAAATTGCTGATGATTGCTTTGGTGAATAATTCTTGGTTGTTGGCGTTTTCTGAGAAACTTTAGTGGAGAAATATGACTATATATATATATATCTATATCTATATATATATTGTCTTTATATAATATATATAAAACTTATGAATAAATATTTCACCAGCGGCTTTCCATACCGAATATTTACGATCCGAATGTCAAGATCAAAACTACTTGACGAAGGTGTTTCGATTTGCGCTGTTGTTTGCAGAGTTGTTACGGCATTGTTTTAATTGCTTTTTGCTCAATTTATTGGATACTCGTTAATTGACTCCGTTTTTGCACAATGGCGGAAGTCTGCATTCGGTTAACTTACAAATCAGGCGATTCCAAAACATTCTCTCAAGCGCTTAATATCGCCCAAGACCCCGCGTCCTTAACGTCGGCAATTAGAACGATACAAAAACAGATCAATGAAGAGTTGTCGGAGCTGGTTGATAAAGAAAGAAAAGCAACATTACACAACGAGTCAAAACATTCCCTGGATGCAGAAGAAGTAGACGACGATGAAAGCGATTCAAGTGAAGGTAATTAGTCTAAGCAAAGTTAAGTCCGAATGTTACTGCGTTAGACGAGTTGAAATTACCTCGGTTTTGCTCTAAGACTCGTATAATTTTAGAAAAGGTATGAGTTCTGGATAAAATTTCGTTTGAGGTCTGATAATTCTGCCTACATAACCAATATGGCCAGCCTATATTGCAAGAGGAAATAGAGCGCCTGAGGCGTACCGGAAGTTATCAGTTAGAAATAAGTAACTAAAAGGGTAACAGAAAAGTTTTTCCAAATTTTATTTCTTTCAGTTATTAAATGGCCTAAGTGTGCTATATACATAGCGTTTATGAACATGTTTTTGCTACGATATGCTCTGCATCATACAAACTTCTTGGTGTTGTTAGGATCTACCAAGTTGCATTCATGCACAACAGCAGAATGTGTAAAAATGCCATTGTCTAATTTGTCCTAATGAAAAGAAATGAAAATCTGATTTTTGTCACTGTGCATGTCGTTTGAACCGATTTGTTATTACTTATTTCGTATTAAATAAACTAACAATAGGCCTGCGGCACTGTATTTCCACTTGCAATCTAGGCTGGCCATATTGTTTGTACCTATGCAAAATTAATAAATCTTTAATGAGATTTTGCCAAGGCTGACTTTGAAGAATGACGTCTAATAAACAGCCTGAAGATTGCAAGCATTGTGCAGCTGTATAGCTCACCACTTACAGATCCCAGGAACATGTGTAAAATTGCTTTTATTATGGATTAGTCGTTCATTCTTCATCCATAATTTTGCAATTTTTAATTATGTTTATTATGGTTATTCAAAATGTTTAAGATACAAAGTGTAGACAACATTAAGCCATGCCCTCTTCTGAATCTCCTGATAAGAAGTTAGAAACATTTTTTCCTCGCATGGCGATAAGCAATCTGCGGTCTAGACAAACCACAGACAGAGTAGGCGGCTGCAATATCCAGCATGCAGTAAGAGCCCACACTTTAGATCACATCTTAAAATTGATGTGCTGTAGTATTATGGGTATCCACTGAAATGCAGTACATATATATATGACATATATATAAATATGTGATGCACTTCAGTTGCTAAAGTATATGGTTCAGTTTTGAAATGCCGCCGACAAGCTTTGCAGTTACACAGAACACAATTCAGTTGCCCAAACCCCCCTACCTGAATATCTGCATAGATATCACTACTCAACCCCCTGCTCACATGCTCTTGTAAACGAGTAATCACACACAGAAAATGCAAAGGTAAATCAAGGAAAGTTAGAAGCAAGAGCAAAATAAAATATTGCACTTGATTACTTACCCAGATGAACTGTGCCACTGCAATCTGCTGCACTGCAGTCACTGATGAAAAAGCATCAAACTTTGGACAGTGCCGAATGGCCTGGATGACACTGGTATAGAGTTGGCTTATAGCACCACAGAAGGTCAGGACGGTGGTGATGTCAGTGATGTACATGATTTGCAGTATGGGGGTGAATACTGAGCCCTGCAGTAAGCCCTAGGATGAAGCAGCCCTGCAGGACATGGTGGACTCGGGCACATCAATGCCCCAACTGCAAATCCAGTTGAATTCCAGTAGTTCAGTTCATCATAGCTCTCTCAAAGCCCTACCTGCACCTCAGAGTGGTGAGAGGGTGAACAGCCAAGTAGGGGATAGCCTGGTGAGGCTATGCCATCAGTGGTGAAGACCTCGGTCGAAGAACCACCTTGGGCGCTACGCGAGGTGGAAAGGCTCACCAGGAACCCCGAAACAGCTGGCCAACGCAGGAGGCAGGTGCTGGAAGGACACCTAAGACCGGAAGAGGCCGGAATGGCCCAACGATCTCCTTACCCTACCAGGAGAGGATTGGTCACCGCCTGGCAAAGGACCAAGAAACTCTAGCAAGTTTTGTTAGAGCCTCATCGTCGGTGAAAACTTGACGGAGGAGAAAAAGAAGAAGAAGTTCATCATAGGTCAGCTGCAATGGCTTGAAGCAATGTACACTCCTCAAACCTGCTGCCCAGTTGACCTCTTCAGTTAGACTTGTCACTGTAAGCATGCTTTTTGCTTGCAGGACCAAGTCCTTGGAACTCTCAACCACCTGTCATTCCTTCTGCCGAATCATTTGATCTGCCAAGTCCTTGATATCCATGTCTGATACTGACATAGACTACCTTGATGATTTGGAATGCAGCTGCAGTTGCATCTGTCTTCCGTGTTTCATCCATTGATGCAGAGTGCTTTTGTCATTTCCAGAGAAACAAGAACCAGCAGCAAAGAGACAGCGAACAGAATAAGAACAAACTGTGGAACAGCTGTTTGAAAACAACCAACATGCTTAGGATGCATTTGGCTTTCGCATGTTACTGTTTAAATAAATGCAATGCTTGTTGTTAGAAACAAGTTAGACATTTTGTACTTGATTTCAGTGGTCCGATTTTTAGTGTTTGAATGCTTAATTGACAAGTATTTGTCAGATAATTATTCTGAACAACAAGCATAAATTAAAAAGTCTGAAATGTCTTGTGAGATGGCAGGGTACATATGACCAATAAGTGATTAGATGTTTCATGTTAAAGCCACTTTGACCCCTTTTTGTTGACTTGGCTTGGCCATAGAGTTCGAAATATATCAAACATCTGTTATATATATATTTAGCTCACCAGTGGTCTAGGCCATTCAATTCTAGGTTATTGAATGAATAAATGTCTTTAAACTGGATTTATTGTGGTTTTATTTAGAGATTAGCAACAGTATTGTTGCTGTCTTACATCAGTGAGTGGTACTGCATGTTTTCAGTATAATCAGACTGGAATTGATTAGAGACTTATAGAGAGCAGCTATAAGTCGCTGTGAGGTATTTAAGGTACAAATGTTGTGCAGACCAGTATTGCAGATTCCAAGGCATTCAGTAACGTTCCTGGAAGGAAGGTCGAGTTTGTGACTGTTTATAGACATCTGTCTACCTGACCTGAAATGGAAATGAGCCATGCCTACCTTTTGATTTTGTTTTGATTGAGCACCTGTGAATGAGCTGGTTCCTGCAACTTGGCATCTTTGGGCGGTGTAGAAATCTTGAATTTACAATGTGTGTTATGTATCTGGATTGAACGGGTCATTTTATTGATCACCAACAGAACTGACGGAATAACTGGCTGCTTCTTATATAGTGCCTTTCAAAAGATCACAGCCATGCAGAACATGGCTATTTAACAGATCTGATTGGGGTGACTAAATAGAGGTTGAAAATGCTTCTTGATCTGGAACTGCGTGTTTTTTTTGTGTGACTCTTCCATAAGGATGGTCCACTGTACAAGAAAGCAGTGTGCCCGTGATTCAGTCATTGCAAGACTAGGTGATCCACTAGTAGCAATATAACTGGAGAAGTTAGAAAAGAACAAAAATTAACATCACAACAGAAATCTTAAACAACGCTGAAACCGAGAATGCATTGGTCAATTGTCGAATGCTGTGATAGGATTGACTTAACTAGCGTAGAAGAGTACTACAACCCACGCCTACCGAGGAGTACAGAGGAGTACTTTGCGACCTATGCAAACCTTACGCGATTTGCGTAGCTTGCGTAGAAAACTAGAAATACTAAAAGCATTCTGTAGTACTAATGCAAAATCCGTTTAATTGATTTGATATGTTAGTCTATAAGATAAAGAATATAATACGACAGTAGTGGCGTAGCTAGCCTTCCGGGGGCCCTTCCGCAAACTGAATTTTGGCTATGTTGCTTTACGTAATTGAGCAACCGGGCCAGAGGCCCCTTGGGATCCCGGGCAGCTTTTGGCCTCGTGGGCCCTTGTGCTTTGCACAACCTGCACTACCTATTGCTACGCCCTTGTACGACTGTGATTGTAAGTATATCTTTATCATTTAAGCTTTTCATTAACCTATGTTGTAAAAAAGCAGTAGCTTTCCACGTTAAATGTTGAATTATATTTTCAGCATCTTCCGTTTAGCCAAAAATGTGAATTAGAAACGGACTTTTGGAACATGTTTGAATAGGGTTAACGAGTTTAATTTTGTATCATTTAAGTTGACACTGTGTTAAATGTGGGGAAAGCTTGATTATCAAACGATGATGCGTTTTTACCAAATATTGCATCATAGAACTTTGTGCAAAATTCTGTACTCGATCACTTACTCACCAAATAATATTGCGTCTACTTTGACGACCTCTGGCGAGTTTAGACAGCGTGTTTATCGGTTTGTTGCATTGCATCAGCCTGTTGAGAAAGAAGTGGGTGACGGTTTGCTGTGTACGAGCTGGTCGAAAATTCCGAGAAATTTCTAATTTACAAGAGTGAGTTACTTGGCAGGGAAGTTGAGATCGCTAACCTGTATTTCGACGAATACTTAGGTACATAAGAATTTATTTTCCAGAGTAAGATACGGTTGTGTATGTTGCCGTTTCCAGATGGGCAATGAGCGGCGTGGTTGACCCGCCGGCTAATCGTCATCGTAAACTCCAAATTTCTAAAGCGCTACCTAAAAGCTAAGCGCAGGGCACCAGCTTATTCACGAACGCTGCGTCAAGTCAGTGGGGTTGTCCAAAGATGCCATGTCAAGAACAAAGTCCAGTTGCCAGAAGACCAGAGAAAGAAGGGGGAAATCGTGAGTAGACAAGTAATTACTGATGTAAATAGGTAAGCAAGAACATTCGCCTGCTACATAAAGAATTGATTAAGTGCATTATTTGCCATAGTTGATTGCTTATTGCGACCATGACTGAAAAGAATATTGCCTGTTGCTCAGTTTGGCCATAGAGTTCAAAACATATATTATTTTCAAATTATGGTCGTAATGTAATGTTAGCAGATACATATATGAATATTATATATATATATATATATATATATATAAATATATATATATATATATATATATATATATATATATATATATATATATATATATATATATATATATATATATATATATATATCACCACTCAAAGGAAACCCAAGAGATTCTCTGCCAACTTGACAACATCTATCAGTCATGAAACTAGATGGTTTTCACCTTCTGACTGTATGAAGATGGGCAAGCTGCAGAAGCTCTTGTCACAACCTGTTGCACAGTTGTGCATGATATGCAAAGTTTTGTAATGGGTGGTCTTGAAGACAGGTTGACCATTCGCTACTGTGTCCAGGATAAAGCACGATGCATCATAAAAATTTCAAATTTATTGTAATAATACACAAACTGTGCAGCCAGCTTATTGTGTATTAAATCTAAGTTGTAACGCCAGACAACATGTTACCTTAAGGGACTAGTTTTCAGAGTGTTGTATAATTTGAAAAAGGCATAGATTATGACAAGCTCATAAATAAAATATGCCATTAACCCTGTCTGATCACAATACTGCAAACTCTGTTACAGGTAAAAATGGCAGAAGATGCTGCAGAGTTTACAGCAGCTGTAGACAATTTAGATTTAGAAGACGACATTGTGGATCCGTGGAAAGTAGAAAGCAAATCTGCAAAGGGAGTAGATTATGACAAGCTCATAAAGAGATTTGGTTCGTCAAAGATTGATGCTGCGCTTATTGAGAGATTTGAGAAAGTTACCCAGAAGCCAGCTCACCCACTTCTTAAGAGGGGAATATTCTTCTCCCATCGTGACCTGAGTTACATTCTTGATCGGTATGAAAAGAAGGAGCCTTTTTTCTTGTACACTGGCCGTGGACCCTCTTCTGAAGCCATGCACCTTGGTCACCTGATTCCATTTATCTTTACAAAATGGCTGCAAGAAACCTTTGACGTTCCTTTGGTGATTGAGCTGACGGATGATGAAAAATTCTTCTGGAAAGATTTAACACTTGAGGAGACACACAAGTTAGCAGTAGAGAATGCCAAGGACATCATTGCAGTCGGCTTTGATGTTGACAAGACTTTTATTTTTGCTGATACTGACTACATTAGCCAGTCCCCTGCCTTCTACCGCACAATCTGCAGAATTCAGAAGTATGTAACTTTCAACCAGGCACGAGGAATCTTTGGCTTTGGTGACAGCGACTGCATAGGAAAGATAGCTTTCCCAGCAATCCAGGCAGCAACCTCATTCAGTTCCAGCTTTCCACAGATATTTGGAGGCCGGGCAGACATACCCTGTCTCATTCCGTGTGCCATTGATCAGGATCCCTATTTTCGCATGACTCGGGATGTTGCTCCACGTCTTGGATTTCCCAAGCCAGCTCTCATCCATTCCACATTCATTCCTGCCCTGCAGGGAGCCCAGACAAAGATGAGTGGAAGTGATCCCAACTCTTCAGTCTACTTGACGGACTCTGCAAAGGTAATCAAGACAAAAATTAACAAGTATGCCTTTTCTGGTGGTGGAGCAACTTTGGAAGAACATAAGGAAAAGGGTGGCAACTGTGACGTTGACATCTCCTTCAAATATCTGTCCTTTTTCCTGGAAGATGATGCACGGCTGGAGGAGATTAGAAAATCCTATACAAGTGGGGAGCTCCTGACTGGAGACTTGAAAAAGGAACTCATTGCAATTCTACATAAAATTGTGGCTGGTCATCAGGAGAAACGCAAAGCGATAACAGATGAAGTTGTCCAGAAGTACATGACACCAAGAAAATTGAACTTCAACCCCTAGCTAAATGAACTTTCTGTGTAGTATGAAAGTACAGTATTACCTGTAAATTAGGAATAAAATCTTCATAATTTTTTTTCTGGCTTAAGGTTAGAACAAATCAGACTGATTTCAGAATGAAATGAGTGTTAATGCAAACATTGCTGTCTTGCATTAGCAGCTGATCAAGGATGACTTCATTATGTCTCTGGTTATTTCATTGCAGAAGAAAAATGTTTTAGGTGTTCAGTCTGCATGTTATTCCACCTAATAATACTATGATGCATTTGTTTTATTCGTAAAACTTAGTTTACTGTCATAATGTAATTAACATAATAAAAATACACAGTAATTATAATTTAATATGACGTTGATATAACCCCATGATATTCAAGACTGGCAAGATTTTAATGTAGGTCTGGCAGTGCCATTTGGGGATTGTGCCTGCTTACTAGAGGCCGACTGAAAGTGAATTTCTGGTTTCGGCTGAAACCAGACCGGAAGTTAAAAATTACTTTCGGCCGAAACCGAAAGTTTAACAAAACTTTCGGCCGAAACCGAAAGATATAAACTTACATAGTTCATGTGTGTCCGTTTAGACCAGATCGTGACCTTTCTAAGCATACATGTCGTGTATAGATTGATCACTGAAGCGAATGGACAGAACATACACAGGCCGCTACTACCGCTAGTTACATATATTAGCTACAGCAGCAGACAGACCATCTGTGAGCGTAACAATAGACTTTCGGTTGGCGACCGAAAGCCAAGATCACTTTCGGCTGAAACCGAAAGTTAGCTTTCTCTTTCGGCCGAAACCGAAACTATGCCGAAAGTCGCCATATGGACACTTTCGGCGCCGAAACCGAATATCGGTTGGCCTCTACAGCATACTTTAAGCAGCACTCTTGCCTGGTCTCAGGTTTGGCATTGGACGTAGATCCCTGTGCTTCATGACCCATGAAGAATGTTTGGTACCATTTGCACACATCTCTACACTGCAGCATAATGGTTTTTGTGGTTGGGTCACCCACTTGTAGCTAATCTGCTGGACACCTTGGGAGTTACAGACTTCTGGACACCAGTGGAGCTGCAGTCTTCTGGCCAAGGATTTGCTACAAGTTCATTTTATCAATACTTTATAAAACGATCACCAGAAAATGTTACTGGATAGATATTTTGAAAAGGTTCTAGATATGAATGCTCTGAATGAATGAAGTGGGTAAGACGATCAGTTATAACTTAGATTATGCTTGTTATTCAGCATTTTTTGAAATAGTTGGAAATAGATTTGGCTTATAAATGTTATATTGTAATTGTTGCTCTTTTATCTGGTTTATCATCACTATGCACAGCCCACATCGTGGCACTTGACTCTTGGATTTGTTCTTCATTATGTCATGTGCTAAATTGTTAAAAGACAGTAGCTATAGGAAGTGATATGAATTAACCCATTTCACCTAAATGAAGAACTTGCACAACTGGTGAAGAGTTATGAACTGTATAGTTCTATATTCAAAGCAATCAGATATGTATACCTAAGAATCTCCCTGTGCAAAATGGACATCACTGAACCAAAAGTAGATTGTTTGTATTCAGTATAAATATTGTAAAGTAGATTGTTTGTATTCAGTATAAATATTGTTCCAATTCTAGGTGTGCAAAACTAAGTGTCATCCTAAATCTAGCCAATATTTTTCATCCTAAACAACCAGTTGGACAATGAGGCTGCAAGTAATTAATTAATTGGCCTGTGGTTCTCACTTGACAACCAAGCTGTATCAAATACCCAATAAAGCAAATAGCCAGTTAGGTAATGAGTTAACTAACACTGCATTCTGCAGCCTATGAGACCTGCCCGTCCCACACAGTCTGTTACTCCAATGCAAGCACTACTTTTGCACAGTTCAATACAGGAACAGTTCAAGCAATATTTTTAGCCTATCTTAGCTCAGATTTTCAGCCATGTTCCAGCGCCTTTAAGAGACCTGTGTAATAGGTGCTGTATAAATTGTCTGAAAAGTACATACGTCGTCATCATGTTGGCATCACATGCTGATGATGTGACGGGTGCAAATATATGATCTCCATTGTTTTTGGTCCTTTGTCAAATTCATTGCTGTTCTCATGTTTAGTCCGTCTTGTTTATACTGTCTATCCAGCATATTCATGATCTTCCTTTGAGTCTTTCCTTCCACATATACAAATACATTCTGATAATTTACTGGCCTGTATTTCTCAATCTTTCAAACATTTCTCAATTGATCAACAAATCAATTATTTACAGCATAGACCAACAGTGTTGTGATTTACATGTTAGTAATTCCCTATCGACTGGTATTAAGGTATTAATTCCAGACATGACTGTTAATTTAAGCGTATTCATACATCCTTAGCAGGAATCAGTTAACCTAAATATGTACTACAATCTAGTAACAAGACGAAACTAGTGCAGTGTAATGTAATATCATATTATAAAAACACCTAATAGGCCACACTTGTCTGGTGTCCTGTTTATGACTACAGTTAGTGGTGACAATATAAACTTGAATTTGGAGTCTGGCTCCATCATGATGTTATTATCTCTTTGATGCTTTCTTCTTTTTTGACTCAATGTGTTTCTGTCAAAGAAATACATAAAAATTAATCAACTAATAAAGACTAATATTATGGGCAAATACTTCAACAACCATTCTGTATATAACATCATAAACTAAAAATTAAAAAGAAAAAATCATGAGTGCAGCTCTGTCAGCTATTGTGTCAATGCACGTGCTCACTCCAAATTACCCGTAAAGCGTTTATGCCTATGCGGACGTCTGCATATAAATTTGATACAAGCGTATAGTTTTTAGTACAGCCTGTGCTTTAAACCCCTACCAGTCAGACGGCAGACACTACTGCACTGGTTCATCAATAGTAATGTTCTGTTGCAGACAGCTAAAGAAACATTTCAAGTTTTCAACCTCTCTTAAGTTGCATCTAGTTAGATCTGCTGGACAGCCATGTACGGTGCCACTGCGAGGTTCTTTTAAATAAGATAGAACAAGTAGTTTATTAATGACGTTTTTCACAATGTTGGACTTTTATTGTGCAGACTTCTGCAAAGGGGGCGAGGTAAGGTAGGGCCAAATACGGACAACCGGGGAAGGAGGGGTCCAGAGTAGGTCATTTATTGTAGGCTTCCCCTATGGACGACCCCTAAGCATGCTCTAATGAACCTGGCTATCAAGTCAGTACAGCCACTGCACACTGGTGATTGAAGAGGAATGGCTGCTCATCCTCATATGCTGAGCCTACAAGATGACGTTGCATACACTTTATATCCACAGCTGCCTTTCAGGGTTGGTTCACAGAAACCAATCTTCTTTATGGTGAACAACCAACATTATTCAAATCAATAAATTTATTTATAAAATAATAAAATAAAGATTGTCCACCTTTTCGTAGTCTCTGCGCTTTTCTCGGTTCTGTGCATAGAATGTTTTTCTATCTTCCTCCTCCTTCTTAAGCTTCACCTCTTCCAACTGGCTGTACAATCTAAAAATATTTTTCCTTAATATAATAATTAATAATTAAAGCTACATTCTGAAGTGCTCTAAAATCTATTAGCAATACAGTGATGGCCAGTGGGTAACACAAAATACTGACCTCAACTTAAACCTCATCTCCATTCGGGAGCATGTCAAGTGAAAATGAGAAAGATTGCATTGTTGAACAGTGCACAAGCTAAGTGACCATACTCTTAGACTCTGAATCCAATACACAAACAAAGAAAATCTCCTGAGGTATAAATGCTGTGCTAAGTTGAGAGCAACTCATTATAAGAAGCTTTATCAGAATTACGATTCTGTAAAAGCCAATTTCTCAGCAGTCTATTTATTTTGCAAAGCAACTTTATGCCACAAACCTATCATGATGCATTTCTTAGCATGTTATAAACTTAAGAACTGGATCAAAACTTAATAACTCTAATGTCAGTGCTATAGAAGTAAGAAAGCAGATAAGAAGCAGATACAATGTGGTGATAGGGATAATTTGACTACCTTGCCGTTCTATTTTTCATTTCTTTCTCTGCAAGTTTTCGGCCTTCTGAAGATGTTTCGTTGATGTTTCCTGGATCGTGGCCCAGCTGAGAACCTGCAGCAATGTAAGAAAAGTCCTCCAAAGTGGTTACAATTATTTGAAAGAGAGCAGAATAGCATGTCAGCCCTCTCTCACTCTATCAGTTCAAGTTTCCATCTGTCTCTGCCTACATTGGTCACCCATGTTGGTCTAGATCTTTCTCTATACAATAGTCTTTTTGGAAATGATGAAGCAATTACAAAATTGTACTGACTGGTTAACGTGTATTATTTCTTAAAGACTCTTAGAGGGATTCAGCTAAGCAGCAACCATCAACCGATACCTTGGGCATTATTACAGTGCTGCTACATAAGTCATTGGATTATTATTATTATTAATACAAAATAAATAACTTCATCCTGGAGCATTAAGCAGCATCAGTTACCACAAGGTTCAACCCTAAATTGTTGGATCACAACAAAGACCTCATAATGACTTGGCCATCAAATCAACATTTACTTCCCACAGACCCTGTTTTCCATGAACAGCTCGGCTTTTGATGTAACTTGAAACAGTTTTTGTCAGGCACTTTTGATTGGCCAAATGCCTGCTGTCCATCTGGCTGGCTTTGGCTTTCTCTTTTGCCTCCACAACTCTCTGTAGTGACTTCTCAACGAAATCCTTCTTCCTAGCAAGGAATGCAGCCTGTAGGCTTACATGATCTGAAACATAAATCATAGGCTTAGTCAATCCCTCTGTCTTCGACCAGAGCACTAATTATATTTACTATATATTTCTGGCAAATACATGCAGAAGACACGTTACTTATGCTCCAGTTTGCTATATGACATACATATACACAATAAAATACAATACTAAACAACACATTTCATATGCATATATGGGCATGACATATCAAATACTTTTAGAAATAAGGTACGATAACATTCTATCGATCACACCCTTCAATGGCATGACCTTATGGCCTATATCTATCTACCATAGCCAGCATTTCAATGGGATTTCAGCAGGAAATTGATTGTCAATTACATTTTCATTAGACGTGACTATCTTTTAATCAGCACTTTGGGTTATATGATAAAAACTCCCTAGAAGTCCTTTGATCTGATTAGATAATATTGGTTCTTCCTGCAAAATGACAGTGCACTGATGCAAAACTTAAAAGCTCAATTTGGATGTGTTGACACCTTACCTGGACCACTTTCACTGTTCCCACTGCTGTTCAGCCAATCATCTGTCTTGGAAACTGGTTCCTTGTTTTTGCTCTGGTTCCTTGGTCCATGATGATTATCATCAGTTTTTGAAGCTTCAGTAAGTGACAAAAACTGATGAGGAAATTTGTCAGATGTTGCACTAATATTATTTTCCTGCCCACAAGAACTCTCATTCTGTGCCCATGCAGGCAGCTGTTTTTGCTCAGAATGCTTGGTGAAACGAGCTGACCTTGAGGAGAGCGATGTATTTGCTGCGCTCAGCTCATGACGTTCAAACGATAATAGTGATGACGACTCAGGGTTCTTATGCACTGGACTCGATGCCTGAGAAAACGTTCCATAGCTGCTCAGTGTGGTTGAACTGGCATTGACAAGAGTCAAGTCAGGTTCATCAAGTATCCCGGGCTCAGCAGACTACAACACCATAATGAAAATGTCCATGGGAAATTCAAATCTTTGAAAACATTTATTTATTTTATCAAAAGTGAACAGCACCAATACAAACAGAACTGGCATCAGTTTATCATGCAAGCAAATCTGTGCTATGTACTGGTTCAAGGTTCCAAAATAACATGCCCCAAGATCATTGCTCAAGCAAACAGTTATGATATCTAACCATCAAAGGGAAATAGATTATGAGATCTCATTAATAACAAAGACCACAAACAGGTTATCCACATGCTCAGCATTTATTTAACAGCCAAGAAGCCAAGTTAGGAGGAGCTGCCTATTCAGTAAGAGAAAGAGAGAGAGAGAGAGACACAAAGAGAGACAGAGACGATGTCATATGTCACAGAACCAGTGAAAACCAGATCTGTGATCCAGAGATAGATCAGGTATGTTTCCCAGACCCTAAGGACATAACCTGCTAACTAATACAAAGTTTAATCCTGAGCTGAATCAGTTTGCAAAGGCAACACTGTAGTAGCTGACTTTTAAAGGCTTCTTCAAAGACTTCGATAAGGCAGTATCATTCGATATCAATATCAAAAGTAATGGCGTTTTCAACAAAACTTGAAACCTTATTTGTTGCTCCACTCCTTTGGCACTCGCACTGACATTCGTCAATGTAAAGTACCTTACAAGTAGCCACTACCTATGATGCTCTACATTAGTTTTTATAATCACAATTTTACACAAGACAGGCCATCTGTCTTAATGTGTCGAGACCAAGAAAATTAAATCTGTAACAATTCTCATCCATAGATGACTCTCTGGATTAGCTTAAAGGACAGCTCTTCTTCCTCTTCTTCCACAGCATCATGCTCATTTCATTTCCTCAGTCTTGACACATGAGGACAAGTAATTAGTACTCTCATATTACAGCTGAGCCCACTAGAGGGCGGTAGTTGAATAAAAGCCTTGAATAATGTGACTGCCACTATGTATAATGACATGACAGTCTAGATAGAGTACATCACCACCAACATTAGAAAATTAAGGGCAAAAGAACACAAAACCTACTGGAATGTCAAATGAATGTGGATGACTGGAGCCTTCAATAATTGTTCTGTCAACATCTTTTTCCTCTTTTGACGAAATCTTCAAAGTCAACTGCGGCTCATCATCACCTTGTTTAGACTGATCACTCATCTGAGTTTTGGTTTCATACTTGCTGACATCATAGGGAACACCCTCCATAGATATAGTACTTTTAGATCTGTATGTCTCAAATATTTCTCCCCATTTGCTTCTTCTACAAACTGACCTGTTTGTTTCTTCATTCATCGACATTCTCCCTTGCTCATGAGACAATCCCACAACGTCCTGTTTCCCAACATCTGCGTCACATGACTTATTGTTGATGCTTGACACAGTTTTGCTTGAGTGTATGGGGTCATCTTGTAGTGGAAAGTTGCCATTTGTGTAAAAATTGCACATTGCATTATCACCCAATAACTTGTGATTTCTGTAATCACTGTTTGTGTGAGCCACGAGAGAAAAAAACTCAGGCTGATACTGTTTTGATTCTGATGATCGGCTGTTGACTGACTCTGTTGGTGGTTTCTCTAGTGGCACCAGTTTTTCAGATCTATTAAGCATTGGCTCTCGAGAACAAGGCGGAATGCTCCGAATATCATTAGAATCACGTGTGAAGTGCAGAACGTGGCCTGCTTCTGATGATAACCTGCTGTTTAGGGAACCAGAAAAGAAGTGCTGTGACAGATCTGGATTCTGGACATGGGGTGTTGACATCTCAGCTGTCCCATTACCGTCTTCGTAGAGTAAAGTGCTCTGCATATTGGGAAGAGGAAACTGTGGAAGCTCCTCAGAAGTGCCCCTCTCGGGTTCATTTAATTGTGATTCTTCAAATGCTGTGGGAAAGGTTGTCTCATTGTCCTGTAATGGATCGTGATCTGTAAACTGCATTCCAGATGGGGCCGTGTGAAAGGCATGAACCCCTTGGAGGCCTTGAAAGCTCCAGTACCCAGCTCTGACAGATTCATCTTTGTATGTAGGCTCCTCCCTACCCAAGTCCAGGTTATTCAGTGTGACAGCAGCAGTTGGCTCCTGAAATGTTCCCTTGCCGGAGATAACGAGTTCACTCAATGCTCCTCCATTGATTCCCTGAAGCACGTCTTGTGCCTCAGTGTTTAAACTACATTCCATCTGTTGTGAAAGCTTCAAAGCCGAGATTGTTGGGCTCTTGTCTGGAACCAGTGGCCGCCACTCCTGGAAGACATTTCCAGAATAACTAATGAGTCCATGCGAGGCAAAATCATCCTCTCCATTACTCTCCACAGCATAGGATTTTGCTCCAGATGAACCAGTCTGACCTTCCATCATTCCTTGTTTTGGCTGCATGGATACAGGAACTTCTTCTGCAGTTCCACCACCATTCGACATACCGAGTGCATCAGAAGAAGGCCTCATATCTTGAGATAAAACATCACAATGTTCTACTTTCTTATGCTGCAGAGAGAATTCTTGATCTCGACAGGATGCATTTGACCTTTGATCTTTAAAACTGGAATAATGGTCAACAATCATTCTTCCTTCAACATTTAATCTATCAATCAATAGACCATCTTCAACAACCCTTTCAAAGGATTTGTTACCTAAACACATTTGATGGCCACCCAAATTGTTATCAATTCCCCCATAATCCAAATCTGCCAAAATTGCTCTTTGATCTGCTGAAATTGGAGAATGATTGTTGCCTAAATGGGATTCCCAACTTCTGCTTTCTGTTGACACAGTATATTGACTTGGGCTTGGAGGGTCATCATGTTTAACACTTTTCTGAGACAATTCACTTTGAAAACTCCAGTTTTTCTGCTCCGATGGGTGGGTCTGAGTCATGGCCTGTAAACGCACACTTCTGAAACTCCCTTCTCGGTTCTGTGCCTCCCAGGGACCAGTTGAAGTCTCACTGCTAAATGAAGTGTTCAAGACAAGTGATCTCTTCGAAAAAGTCTGAGGAAAATTTCCCTCAGCTTCACCGTCCCTCCTGGTCGTTTTTGAATTTTCCAAATTTTCAGTGGAAGAGAAGCTCCCTAAGAAAGACTTCTGTGTTTTATTAAGAGTTACAGCAGAAAAGTCATATTCCGGACAAACTTGATGAACAGCAGGTAGTGACGCTCCACTTTTACTGAGCTGGTCACTTTCCAGAGATTCGTTTGTTGGAGTGGGTTTCAAAGAGCTTTCTTCCCAATGTTTCAAGCTAACTTGGTGCGACATATTTGTCGAAACACTTTCACCAAGACCAATATCATGTGTTCTACCACATGCACTTCTGACCAGATGATCCTCATAAGCTACATAAGGTTGTTTATGCTGTCAACAGAAATGCAAGCAACACAGAATTAGTCACTGCAGTTAATTACACAAAGAGAAATCCTTTTATGCACGCAATACAAATGAAATAAAGCCTGATTGCCACAAGTAATATTCATCATTAGACAAAAAGGCAGTCATTTGCAGCAAAGGCAGGAATGTGCATTCAGGGAAATACAGGGTTCTGATCATGCTCAGAAGAATCTACGCAACATGCACTGCAAAGACGCAGGGTAGATGACTTGCCCATCAGGCCGGATAGGGAATCAGCGGATCTGATCAGGCAGTGGTTAGCACAGATTGCTGTGTTATGTCTGTGGATCAGCCAAAAGAACTTCCAACCTTAGAACTGCACCTCTGAGGACTAGCATCACTACTGACAGCACAACTCAAATGTACCATACATGCCTTGCAATACCTACCAGAATAAATATCACTGTATGAAATGTAAGGCAACAGCACTAAAAGTTACTGTGTAGATGCAACATGAAACTAGAATTTCTATACCAGTAGTTGCCAGCCAACATTTCTGTTCAGAAGCTCTCCAGAAAGTAAATATTAATAAAAAGTGTTAACAATAATAAAAAGTTTAAAAACATTAACAATAACAATTGATATTTTCCTTGTGCTTCTAATATACATCCTAAAGGATCAATTATACTCTGGGAAAAACTTTTAAAAAATTAAAAATAATAATTGTAGTATAGCAATTTGTATGTGACTTATGGACCTCACAAAAAGCTCTAATAAAAATAGCAATTATAATAAAAGCAATAACAATAATGGTTATTATTGCAACAATGATAACAATATCAATAAAATAACAGTAAGATTACAAAATATAAGGCTAATACCATAGGATGTTTTTCGCTGCAGATCCCTTCAGGTTGATAGGTGGAACTTGTATTCGCATGGTTCTGATGAGTTGACAAAGATGAACGAAGAGAAGAATCTTCAAGAAAATCCTGCAGCACTGAATCAGAATGGACTTCAGATGGAGAAACATAGCGATCAAGCCTTTTTGGATGAGCCGACAACTCGAGCCGCTCACTGGTCTCAAGTATTGTGCTCAATTCGTTGCCATAGGAACCAGGATGCTGTCCCTCTCTGTTGCTGCTGCTGCTGCTGGAAGTATTTAACGTTTGACTGCTGAGTCGAGAAGCACTTTTCTCGAACAGCTGCTGGGTTCGAAGTTGTAGCTGCTTGCGAGCAAGTACTATGGCCGTCTGTTGATTGGCCTGACGTCGAAGCAACTCCTCCTGATATCGTTTCACCTGTTCCATGCTCAAGCCCAAACCACCAGCCAATAGCGATCCAGTCCCTGACCAAGAGCCATCATTTGACAGAGAACCAGTACCAAAAAGTGAACCAGGTCGATCACAGGAGGGCTGCAGATCAGAGGTCAGACTTCTGACAGTGTCATTTGAATAAAATGGCTCTCTGGCTTTAACATGAGTTGTGGTGGCCCATATTGTTGCAGAGTTACCGTGTTCGTTCGACTTTCCAGTAAAAGCTGTTGAATCTATTGTATCATTTGGTTGAGTTTTTCTGTTTTGCTCAAGGTCTGCTAACAGACATTTCTGCCATTGTGAAGTCTCATCTCTGTTAAAGTCAGAGGATTTGGACAGATGCTGTTCTAGCTCTAGATGACGTTTCTTCTCATCTAACATCTTCAATCGCTCTTCATACTCTTTTCGCTGGCGTCTGAATGACAAAACAGGAACAATTCCACGATGCATTCATTGTCAAGCAGCAATAATGCATGGTAAACTAAATCATTTAATTTAGCATCACAGTCCATCTGTTACTTTAAATAAACTGATTAAAATGACCAAAAATTTACTGCTAAAGCCAACACACCATCTAAACATAAGAAGGTGAAGTAGCACTTGTTTATAAGTCTCTATAAAAACTCTTCATAGGTATGGTAGTTTGGTTGAAAGATCTTTCGGTTACAAACACCTTTTTACCGCCTAACTTGCTTCGATAATTATTCTCCTGTCCAGTAGCATATAAGAGGATAAGCTGGTGCAGATGACCTGATTGATATTCACGGACAGTTGCCCATCCAAGTACTAACAGCACTTAATTTACCATGTTTGCTTGTGTGGTATCTGCAGCACCATACTACCATCCACGCTAGGCTTGGAGTCTTTGCCATAAAATTCGTTACTTATGCCATGGCTTTAAGTATGAACTACAGAAGTGAGCTTGATGGGTAATTTTGCATCAGCCATAAACTACAATCTCTGCCTACTGTCTGTTGGTCAAACAGAAGATTACAAGTTAGGAATTTGCTCTGCCATATGATAAGGCGAAATGAAAAATAAAATTTTCCAACCAATATTTCAATTTGATATGCAAAAAGCATTTTGTCACACAAACTTACTCAAATTCTCTCTGCTGAAGCTCAATCTTTTGCTTGACAGCATCTTCTTGGCCATTCCAACTGTTCAATCTGCTGTTCAGATCTTTTGAAGGAAGTGAAGTAGGCTGATCAACACAGCAAAAGCAACAGAAGACAATGGTAAAACTACGAGAACATACCCTTAAGGCTGTTTTATGCTGGAATCCCTCAACCTTTGGGAGCCATAGAAACTATGAGGCTGTGAAAAAGATATCTGACATCCTACAGTTGGATTAAATTTGGAATCCATGTTCTAGCAGAATTCGCATTATAATGAGGCTTGTTATAATGAAGTTCTTGTGTGCAAATATTGTTCATTTTTCCAGATACCTTTTCATAAAGTGCCAAATTTTTTTCAATTGAACAATATTCTATAACAAGTAGATGGCAAACAGAATTGTAATAGTGAAATATAAATTGTATAGGTTACAGAAAGAACAGTCAGAAGAATTCCGAGCAAGAGATCTTTGTAAAAATACACAATAAAAATTAACACAGGGAGCAGGGAGTGGCAACATACCTGCTTCCTACAGTAATGGAAGCAGAGAGTGCTGAATCACTAAAAAAGCACAATTTTAGAACCAAAAGTTGAATAAAAGCATGGTTAATATTTGAAGCTGTTGAAGAAGAAATTTGTGCTGAAATACAATACATCAAGCAGATAATTATGTTTATGTTACCTGATGTCCCATCTTCAGCATATCTGGATGATCCAAACTGGTAAAATTGCACTCTACAAAATTCATATTTTCAAAGTTTATAAGCAGCAGCTTCATGCAAAAAGCTGATAAATGTTTGCAAATAAAAACAAACTCTCCATTCTTAAAAAATGCAGAAAACAAAAGGAAATTGCCAATTAAATTAGACTACATAGATTAGGATTTACTGAACAACATGCCGACAACCTTGTCATATAAATGTCTGCTTTAAATGTTACAGTACTGAATAATTATAAGATTCTAACTAACATAATGCTGTCTGATGTTACATTACAGCCATAGCTATAACCCAGTTACCATATGCTATCCGACTTCCCGCTGACGATGGTGTCACACGAGAAGCATCGGATAACAGGGAGCCAGAATCTGTCACAGAAGGCTGTCCAGATGAGCTAGACGAATACCGCTGACGTACATCGGAAGCCTCAGCAGCAGGCGGAGTGTTGAAATCTGCTCCTCCATCTGAAGTAGATGTCAGTGTGCCACCAGAGATACTGTAGGTTGACCCAGACAGTCGGCATGGCAAAGGATGGACTGACTGAACTGGGCTGTCACCACTGGTTGAAGAAGCTGTGTACTGGCTTAATGACTTTGGCTCAGTTCCTGATGGACAGAAAATCATTTCAATCCTATTATCATTAGTACTACCATATCAGCTAACTATTTACAAAAATGGCACTAGGATCTGAATCATAAGCATAGCAGTAAAAAACCTAACATATTACCCCATCCAACTCTTTCATGGTCATTGCTCCCCCCACCCCGAAGCACCGCTATTCGTGAGTCAAAAGTTCATGCTAAACAAATTCACACTTAAAGAAATCAAATTTATTCAGAATTTATTTCATTTAAAGTGTCTAGGTGATCAATATATGGCCATTTACCAATGCTTTCTGTGTCTCTTCCTGCATCCCTTTCTGGTGACTCCTGGACAGATTGTCGAATCCATTCTTCCCTCTGTGCTTTGATTTTATCAAAAACTTTTCGCAAATTGCTGTTATTTGTTCTGCCTGCTACAAGAAAGTGAACAAACAAGCCAAGTTAATTCAAAGACAGCACACAGTAATGATGGGTACTGTAAGCAGAAACTGAGTTCAACAAGCATGCAATAACGAATTCAAGTAAGTCTAACCACTGTATTATTCTTGTATAAATGTGAATGATATAATGAATGAATACCTGAATAACTTCAGGAATAAATAAAGAAATGAATAAATGGAAGGACAAATAAATAAACTTACAACAAAGATTTGAGAGTGATCGTGCATTGACAGATTTCTCTCCTTGTTGTGAAGGCACGTGAAAAGTTGTTTTCTGTTCCATCTGTTCAGGACTAGGTGAACGACCCTCCTCATGACCTGGACATTGCTTGGGGGGCAGAAGAGGCTCGTGATTACTCATGACACCAGTGGTCTCCTTAGGAATGGTTCCAGTTCTTGAAAATGATTCTTCTATTTCCTCTTCACAAAGCTGGTTTTCTGTGGTAACATCCAGACTCTGAGTGGCGCTTGGAACAACTGGATGCGGATCCAAAGCAAGGCTTAGATCACCGGCAAAGTCTAGAAAAAAATGGAACAAACATCACTATAACTTATACAAGAAATAATCATGATGCAATGCTATCAACCTGTAGATCAGGTACCAGGTAAGTGGAAAAGTCTACAAAAGAATGGGCACACGCTACCACAAAAATTAAGCCATTACTTTAATGCTATCAGATGTAGCTTGGTCCCAAGCCAGTAACACCACCCTGCCCTGCCATCAAGCAATACAATTTTCAGCTACAGAAAGAATAAACACAGGCTAATCAGAGATAAAGAAATGTGGCTGCATTTTAATAAACACCACACATACTGAACCACAGCAGGTGCTCAACCAGTAACAAAGCAGACACTGTAATGAACTGGCACGAATTGTCCGTGCATGACTGACTTTTCAACAGACAGGCAGTTTAGTTTGGTCCTTGCAGGAGCTGAAAAGCAAGTGGCAAGTTCTGCAACACATCGGCTATATCCAGGACTAAGAAATTCATCCCATGCTGGCCTAGGAAAGGAAATGAGCATCTCCCTTATGTCCCATTATCAGATTTGGTAGAACTGACTTCATTTGGATGAACTGTTACCTGTGGCCGTCATGTACACATCTTCAAAGGCTCTTTCCATATTTAGCTGTCGCTCCTCTTTTTCTTCCAGCCGTCTGTGAGGCGCAAGAAAAATCTGCTTCTGCATAAATCATTTAACATGCTCAAGAACCGATATTTGAAAATTCAAGAAAATAAGGAAAATCAAACCTAATCCTATGATTTCTGTGGCACCAATATATTCATTCTTTAAATTCATGCATTCCTTTCATACCTTTGTACATTCATCAATTCCATTTGCCATATAACCCTCTCTGCTTACAGTCCAACCTGCGTCCACCCCTCCATACCAAAGCCAAGTAAAACATTTAGTCAAATTCCATTTAGGCAGGTCAATTTCTTACATAAAAACCTCTTTTTAAAATTAAGTTGTAAAGCAACATCTAAATTTTACAATCAACACTACCACTCGGAAAATGAGTACCACAACGGGGGATCCACAATAACTTCAAAAAGTTTTACCGATAAGATGCCCAGAGTGATGCAATCAGGACATCCTTAAAACATAATTCAAGTTTTGTTGAAAACAGGCAATAAAGAGAAAAACATATTAACTTACAGAACATTTCGAGAGATTCTGAATCAAGTTTGTGCCCAATAAGTCACATGGAACTCTAGAGGTAGTAGTGGAACTAGTACCTACCGGCAGCTTCTCCAGGGCTTGTCGACGTCGGTTCACGTCTGCTCGTTGAAGGTCACTGAGGTCATTCAGCAACTTTTTATAATCCTAAAATAAGAATATCATGCTAAAAAAGATTTCTTTATCAAATGTCTGCCAGTTAAGTAAGTATGTTTTTCTCCAAGAGAAATATTCTCAGGAGCAAAATGTTGAGGAGCAATCTACATCTTCTATGACGAGCTAACCTAATATTTTTTAATTATATAAGTTTATTGTACAAACTACTGATTTATTGTTTTTTATTTATTAATTGTATACTCTTGTACATTAATTTATCATTTTCACCATACATTGTTGTTGTGACTTAACAACAGATTGTTATTAATATACGTGAAGAATGTGAAGATCGAACAGAATAATCTGATTTCTAATGAAGAAAAATGACGTAAAGAATTAAAAGTTTTTTTACATGTTTTAAAAGCTCTTTCTCAACAGCAGCTTTGTGACGAAGTCTTGCCCTTTCTGCCCTCTCGTGCTGTACTCTCTTTTTTTCATCTTCCACATCTTTGTACTTCTCATCTTCAGCAGCAGCCAAATACTTTGCATCTGCCTGTATAACCAAACAGATCATGGTGGAATACATTGCAATATAAAAAGTAATGTAATGTACTTGAATCAAGTGTATTTTAAAATCATCTCATTCCAATAGGTAAATAATTTTTAAAATTTACAAGCACAATTCACCCTTCAAAACTCAGCATTACCGTCTGAAACATTCATTACCTCACTCAGGTAATTGGTGGCATGAGTGCATAAGCCCCTTATATTGGAACTTAAACAAACCTGGTCATATTTAAACTAGCAACCTGCCCTCTTGTAACCTGATAAGCCATAATCAGGCATTAATAAGGGGATGTGTACCTGCTGTTGATAATTTTCTTTCTCAACTACTGTCTCCGGAATGTGGTAGCGTGATGTTGCAAAAGCATCTCGATCCGTGAACTTCACAGGACGAACTGGAAAAGACGATGGCAAATTTATCCAGAAAACCAACAAACAGTGCACCCACAAAACACGATAGATAAATCTGCGAATTCTGTGTGAAACGGTTGCAGACTGGTTAATCACTTGCTTCATAGTGTGCAGAGTGCTGATTCAAGCCTGCTTTAAGGCAGTCATTGTCTAAGGACCTTCATTAAGTCCTTTACTCACAAATGTCATAATAAAGTCCAATCATTACAGCAGACAATGGTTCTGAACAAACACAAGAAATCACTCATCATGTCATACAAACAAGAATGATGAAAAACCATAAAAGTTACATACGCTTGATCAGTTCAATGTTATCAACCGGATCTGGTTTAGGCTTTGGAAGAGACGCAATCTTTTGTGCCCGAGACTTTTCTATATCAAGTGCCATCAGCCTGAAAGTTGGAATAATAATCATTCAATTTATGTAGCATGCTCAGAAGAGCGTAAACAATGCACAGTTTTATAAACGAACTAAGCAGCACTCATATATCTGTACACCAACCTCAATCAATAACTGCCTAGTCTCACACTGTACTCAAAGCTAAACTTTTAAACTGTTTAAACTATTGCATCATTTTTACTAACATTGTGCTTCTTTTCTTACTGTTTTGTATGCATTGTTGTAGTAAAATGTGGGCATTTGTCTTGCAATAATAAAGATTACAGTAGAGACCAGCTAGTAAAGATTACAGTACAGGCCCGTTAACATGTGGGTGATGGGAATGCAATCCATCATGACTGCGTGTTAATGGACCTTGGGTTAATATCAGACCTTGGGAAGGGTATAACGCAAATTATGGTGCAGCAGAGTCATAGGCATGAACCTCTGCTTCACATCTGACCATCTTAACAACGGACTTCTAATGCAATTTGATGCAGACTTCTAGAAAGTTGGTAAGCAACTAGTATCGCTACGTATGTAACACAATGCAGCAAGTTTCTGTTCCACATGTTAAAGCATCTCACATGTTAAATAGGTAGCATTGGGGGGCAAGGTACAACTGCGCGTTAAACAGATTCGCATGCAAATGGGTTGAGCCTTACTTACTTAATTGTCAGCTTTACACCTTTTACATTAATGTATTTTGAAATAATTGAATATGAACACAAATCTTCTTTCACATTAAACTGACTATGCTACAGATATATTCAGTGCAATGAATACGGAGAAGTTAACGATAAAACGACTTCAGAAAAAATTCTTGATCATTTTACAGACACAATGCAGAGCTTAGATAAACAAAGGTTGCAAAACCATATTCCTTGCTTTCCAGTACCTGGTCATGATGCGTTTTCGGTCCTCCTGTTGTCTATCCTCCATCTCCTGTCGCTGCCTCTGAATCGCCACCTGATGCCTTTCTGCTGCTCGATCTTTCTCCTGTAGCTCTAGCAACTCGCGACATTCCTGTTGCCATTCCTGAAACAAAATTCCAACAAAAACTCTATTGCTTAAATTCAGATGATCAAAATAGCACTTACTAACATGAAACTCAATCAAAAACATGGCACAAAATGGCATCCAGTAAATGTAGGCATCAAAATGCAACCAAATAAAACAAAAATCATAAATATGCCATCACTGAAAATCAGACGACCAAAGTGGCACCTACTGAATCTTTTCAACAGGCACCTACCAAGATTGCAGCAGTTCCACCAAATTCAGAAAATTAAAACGGCATCCACTCAAATTCAAAGTATGAAAAGAATCTGTACCAGATATACAGAAATGAAGCGCATCAAAAATGGTCCCTCTGAAAAATACAGCGCCAGAATCACTACATTCTGTAGAATCAGAATGTACTTTTACACTAGAGTATGTAAGTATCTACATCAGTCATCAAATTTTTATTTTTAAAATGTTTAAAAAAACATTTAACAAATCAACCCACACTTACTGGATTCTCATCAAGTGCTTTCTGATGACTTTCTCCGAGGCCCTGAAGACTCTGCTCATAAGCAGCCTTAAGCTTATAAAGCTTCTCTTGCTGTTTTAAATCCCACTCTTTCTAAAGACATTAAATGAAAACAGTAAATAAATGAAGACAAATTAGAGAGTAAGACAACTGTTGTTATATAACAGTGGCAAGACAGTATAGAGTGTGGTCAGTATGCATATGGGTGAACATCATGGAACACCAGGCCAACTCAGCCTGCCATTCCTAGAGGTCGATAAACAATCACCAATGCAAGTAAAAAATATACTGTTGTTGGATTACTGCAACCACGTTCGTGCATTTGGAATGGAATCATGAAATAGCAGACCACCTGGGCAAGTCAGCTTGCCATCCCCAGGATCTGTAAATGTGTAGCAATACTAGTAAAAAGACAGACTGTTGTTTTTTGACATTGCTGCATTCGTATCTGTGCTTTTGATGAACATTCCTTCAACCCTGGGTTACACTCACAATGATTTTACAAAAACATACAAGAACAATCAGAAAGCAAGATGGCCAGTTGTCCAGCTTTGAAAATAAAATAAAATACTGGTAACAAAATGGCTCAAAATGTAAAAGGTCTAACCTCTAAGTTTTCGGCAACGGTTTCAATTAGCTCTTCCTTCCTGTGTCTGACTGACTCTCGGAGTTTGGCTGCGTTTACCTTGGCCTGTTCCCTCACCTAGCAAACAAAATGTTTCATAGTAAGTTCATCTCAAACTGCCAATGCATACAAACACATGCATATGTATACAATACATACAAACACATGCATATGTATATTCCAGGTATACTGTCTAAAAAACATTGTCTAACATCAATGTATCATCATCATTATCAACATCAATATATCACTGTTAATTAAAGATAAGGAATCAATATGAAAGGCATAAAGTGCTCAAGCTCTATTTTCGTAATCGTAGTTAGAAACTTCTATACAACCGGTACCTAATGCACATGTTGTAGTGCCAGCTGGGCAATGCACCTGTCTACTTGCACTTTATATGACTGATACAACCATATATAGTAACATAAAGACTGAGTTACTACCTGTTGCAGGCGTAGTTTTCTACGTTTCTCTCGCTCTTCCTTCAGGATACGAGCTTCCTCGTTCGGACTAAGCTTATAGTGAACCATTTCTGATTTTGGTCACAGATCTAAACCAAATGCAGCAACTACTACAGTAAAATGTCTAGCATAAATGACACCTTTAAAGTAAGGCAAAATAAGGAAATTATTCAGTGCCTTTATTAACAACAGTCATCAAGGGTACAGCCTCAAATTCAAAGGATCTTTCCGCTAAGTGCAAACACAACGAAGAAATCCAACAACAGGACAGGCTTTCATTACTGGTCATATGGTTCGAAAATGAACTATGACTAGACATACACATAACACATCAACATTGGAAACCTGAATACAAAGGTCAAAGATCAACGCATTAGGAAGCTGTAAGCAAGACAGGGCTCAGCAATGCTTTGCAGATGTAGAAAAATTCATACATGAACTAATACAGATTCATTTAACCATGACTACGAAGCTGGGACGACTGGCGTCACATTCCGGATTTTCCTGCTCATCTTCGCCTATAGCGTCTCGTATTCACTTGCCATGGGAAATTGTGCCTAACATAATTTGGTACGCTCATTCAAAAAACAGCCGAATAATAACTGAAATAACTGTTGTCAACTGGAACATCGATGAGATCTGATTCCGTTGGCATACAATTAAAGCAAAAACAGTACCTGCAGTCATCCCAGAATGGCGCACAATAAACATATGCGACAAGTTTTTTTCTTATCTATCCCGTCGTGATTAAAATTTCCTTAAAGAAATCAATACAGAGAGGCAATAACTACCCTGCAAGTTTTATCAGCTCAATACTGTTCCACATATTATATTATAATATCTCATATAAATAAACGCTTCTGTCCAAACATGTTTTAACTTGAAGCCAGTAGCAACAGTTTACAAAACGAGCGGAAGCCAGGCCAACCCAAATGAATTTACTATTTATTTGTATAGCGCCAAACTTCATAAATATTTTGTGATATAATCAAATATATTACGATTATATGACTTCAAGGGTCTAATACTGTGCACAAATAAAACTTTTGGATCTTTTAATGAGGCTATTCAGTACGTTTGTAAATTTCTATTGTATGCAGCAACTTTATGCAGACACTATTTATCAGCTACATAAAATCTATCCATTCATTTCCTTCGCTATATAAAACGAAATCTACAAATGTACTGAACAGTCCTGTTAACAGGCATTTCTATAAAAGAGTGATCGTAGTCGTAACCTCGCAATGTATAAAGCTTATTCACAAGCGCTGCGCAGTTATAAACGAAAACTTCCATAAGTAACCTACCGCTGGATCCAGCTGTCAGTTAGCATATAAAAATCATTCAGCGCAATTAGAAAACCAACGATGGAGATTTAAAAAAACTGGGAGCTACTACGACGGGTGGTCAATATAAAATGGAAGAACCCATGAAACAAAACATTTATTTACATAAAACAGCTGGCGATTCCCAGACAGCCACAATCACTGGGCCCATAGCGGACCCGCGCTGTGCAACACAGTCTTGCAGACTGGTGGCGAGCTTTGGGCCCGATGAACGTGGCTGTCAGCTGTCTCAGAGCTGGTACCATACCGAATCAGCTGACTATAGTGGCACGTAAATGATAAGATCGCCACTATTTATATTCAATTATCCATGGTAGATTCATCATCATCATCATCATCATCATCATCATCATCATCATCATCATCATCATCATCATCATCATCATCGTCATCGTCATCATCATCATCATCGTCATCGTCATCATCATCATCATCATTCTGGACGCTGGCATTTGACAGCGAGGCGATGGTGCGAATCATATAGGCTTAATGTTACAAAGGCCTACTGCTTCTAATACTAGATTAAACAGGTACGGTGATAACGTGCATCCTTGTCGTAGGCCTACTCCCTTTTCGTCTGGAAGTATTCCGTGATTTTTATTTACCTTCATCGCACTTGATAATTCCAGATTTATCTTTTGCACAGATTTTGTGAGTTTCTCTGGTATTCCTGCATTTTGCGTCACTCTCTACATTCCGTCATGCCATACGCTGTCGAATGCATGTTTGATGTCTATACAGTTGATGAAGACTTTCTAACTGTGTTCAGTGTTGTTTTCAAGTATCTGTTTCGTTGTGAATAGCTGCTTAATCGTGCTTACTCCTGGTTTGAACCTGGCTTTTTCTTCTCCAAGTGCTCTCTAAACATGTGGTTTCATTCTGTTTTTATCATTTTGGCGAAAACATCTCCTGCGATGCTGTGTATGCAAAGCCTCTGTAACTTCTGCAGTCTTGCAAATCTCCCTTTCTTTTGTATATTGTAATGATTGTCGATTTCCCCAGTCTTTTGATTTTTCCCCTCTTTGTTGATCGCGTCGCTTAGAGCATCTCATGGTGGAATAATGGTAATCGTAAACTTTGCATATCAGCAGCGCCGCAAAAGCTAATTCATGGTAATAATCAGCCTAACTATTTAGGCGCTTCATCAAAACAAATTTTGTCAGGCAAGTAGGGTGAGAATCAAATCCGATAGAGTGGAAATCCAAAGATCAGGTAGGCTAGATAACAGGCAGAAGAAGGCTACGGGGAATGGTGGATGGACTAAGCGCCGAATGGATCTGTACATCTATAGTCTTCGGCACCTGGCCATTACTAATAAGAATACTTGGAGACTGAAGTATGTATACCGTATTGCATCTGGGTAGGCCTATACGGATCAAAAGAGGCTGCTATTATCGTTTTAACGACTGATCAATAAATCAGTAGATGTCGCCGCAAGATGCCGTACTTTATCCACCTCTGCCAGCATGCCAATAAGCATTTATTTTATGGGACCCATAGAGGCCCTATATGGGTCTCATTTTGGAATACTGGTCTCTTTGAGCCCCATATCAGCATGCACAGACAGACAGACAGACAGACAGACAGACAGGCAGACAGACAGACAGGATTGGCCATGTAATCGTAATCGTAATCTCGAGATTTCTACAGCGCCCAACGAAAGCTAAGTCGCGGGAACCAGCTTATTCACAGGCGCTCAGTCAAAACAAAATCGATAGGCAAAAGGGTCAAGATCCAGGAGTCAGGCACTCAGACAGTCGGACGGCTAAGGTGGATGATGTTTGAAATTGAAGCGAGAAGAGAGATAAGGGGAAGAGGAAGAATCAGGATAAGATTTTTGGAAAAGACTTGTTTTCAGTCTTGAATGAAGACCTGCGCAGAAACTGAAAGAGGTGAAGTGTTGGTGAGTTCGTATGATTGACCAGACAACTGTCGCAATGTACCCGCCTTCGTGCACCCGTCTCTGTTCTGTCTTCATATACCACAAGACTGAGAAAACGACGGCTAACGTTTCAATGTGGTTTCCAGGCAACCAGATCTAAGTGCCCATTTAAACAGCCAACGGCTTGGTCAGAAGGTCGAAGTTTCAATAGGCTATCTACTTAGCCAACGATCTATGAAGACATTCATAAGGGTAAACAAAAAAAGCTGCGCTACTAATCTTTTATAAGCCCTATCTTCATTCCTTAATATTGCGATAACCAAAAAATAATTTTACCAACGTTTCATGAGTTCAGTCGTTAGGAGCGCTGCAGCGGTGCTCCATCAGGCGCTCCATGTGCGTGCATTGAAAGCGAGGGTCCTTGCTCAAACCGCGTGGGCCGTCAATCATTTCACGGATCGTCGGCTCAGGATGGGCGGAGCGATGTAATTCCTGAAAGGAGTTTTGCGACGGCGTCTGGGTTGATGCTCGAGGGAAGCCGGCATGACGCGACACTGATTCATATGAATTGGCTAATGACTCCTAATAGCTGTTCGTATAATGCTACACAGGAGAATTACCTGTTTTTTATTCACTGGATTATTTTTCAGTGGTTCTTACTCGCATTTCGATTTGTTTATGAACGAAACGGAGACGAAAAGAATCTTGGGTAAGAATTCTTCCGTCGTCACTTTAAACCACTGACGACGAGCGTCAGTTGAAAAACAAATGTTTCTTACACTTTTTAAAATTATTATATCGTTATCAGTTCGCCTACGATTCCTCGCTCAGCCGATGGACACATGGTGTGTTAACAAATGTCTGACTTACTATCGGTGACTTTAAATATAACTGCCGTCATGCAACTATTCATTTGACTGGGTTATTTACAGTTTTGACCAGCGTTTTGTCATCAGCATCAACACTCCTTTATCATCTGCATTCTCTTATAATTTTCTTGTCATCTCTTTCGTATTTATGTAGGCCTACCGGTTGTACACATTTGCTTCACAGCATTTGCAGTACTCAGCACCTTTGGAGTTCTTCAGAGTTGCTCAATAAATATTCGGATACATACATACGTGCATACACATACACACATACATACATACACACACATACATACATACACACAGACATACATACACATACATACATACACACATACACATACATACATACACAGACATACATACATACATACATACATACATACATACATACACACACATACACACATACATACATACACACATACACATACACATACATACATACACATTCATACATACATACACACATACATACATACATACACACACACACATACATACATACATACACTTACATACATACATACATACATACACACATACACACATACATACATACACACATACACATACATACATACATACATACATGAAGCAGATGAAAGCGCATCAAAGAATAGCAGGTTCTGTAGACTATAAATTTTGATAGATGAAATTGTAATCAATATATATGAGAGGCTTTAAAAGGTGCTGTGTCGATGATTAACATATAAATGCATGCATACATATGTGCAATTAATGGTTTTATTCTTAAATATTAGAATATTCTGTAAGCCATAGCGCTACTTAGCATAAGCCAATGCACTGAAGATTCAGTCATATCCATCATCCAGCTTTTCAAAGTCTGTGTACTGTCCACTGTTTAAAATGTCAGTCAAGCCTCTGTTTCACCTTCCTGCAAATACCCAAGAAATCGCTTAACTCTTTCTGTGTTAAACTCACACATACTGGTTCTCTTGACCTTACCTTGAGCCAGTATGGCTCTCTTGACCTTACCTTGAGCCAGTATGGCTCTCTTGACCTTACCTTGAGCCAGTATGGCTCTCTTGACCTTACCTCACTGGATTTTCATTTGATTGAAATATCAATGTTCTGTCTGCTGACTATTTGATGAGAATGAGGATAATAAATATAAAAAACAAACATCAGACAACAAACAAACTTCTGGTATTTATAATCTGAAGTATTATGTTAGTGTGTATGTATATATGTATATATGTAAACGTACACGTTTTCTATAAGGACAATAATGCCTCAACCTAGCTCATTTTGCAATGAATTGATCGGGTGAGATCGTTCATCAGGCTGCCTGTTTGAATGGGTGCCTCGCCATCTAAGGTCCCTGTGTACGGACCAACCGTGCTAGACCAATATTAAAATCTCTGAAATATAGCCGCTATCTGAATGCGATTGGGCATCCTCACCCATAGAGGTGCCTTGAGATACGCTTTCACCAATGTAGCTACTCAGGCCAGCTGTGTGTGTATATGAATGCATGTGTGTGTGTGTATGTATGTGTGTGTGGATGTAATGACATATCTGGTTACTTATATAGTGCCTTTTAAGAACCTCACTTGGCTTTCTGACAGATATAAACTGGTGCAACTTAAGAAAGGTTGAAAATGTTTCTTGAGCTATCAATGGCAGAACAGTGTATATTTTTTAGGTGGAAATCCACTGAGGTCCAGTCAAGAGAGCCATTTACAGTTACAATTGCAAATTAGAATTTTTAGTGGAAGATTGCCAGAAGGATCGTTGGCTAAGTAGAGAGCCTATTGAAACCTCGACCTTCTGTACTACAATTGTTTGTTACTGACATAGTTCTAAACTAGCCTGTTTTGGGTAGGTGGCAGGGTCCTTCTTGACATACTCACTGGGAGTATGGAGAAGTCAGAATCCTGCCCAAGGTTTCATCTCCATTGACTCTAGCCTCTAATTTTATCTTTGTAAATATCAAATAAGTTTGATTGAAAATGTTGGGGTAACAATGTTTAAGCATGTAAAATTTGTTTGGGATGCTTATTTTGATTTATCAGTGTATAAATAGGCTATCTGTCACTGCACACTAAAAATGCCCCATCTATGTATATGTATCAGCCGTATTTCAAATGTATTGTGATGCATTGCATTGTATGATACATTATCATGGTTTATTGTTTTATCAGAATTTATGGAGCTTACTGCCTCTTTTGTAAGGACTATTCAGAGGTGCTGAATACAATGTTGATATATTAATTGGCCACTCAAGAGGTTTACTTAGGGAGTCCTGGAATGATGTATATGCCCCCAGCTCTGGGTAGGTAGATTGATGTGCAGACTAATATATTGCCAGATTTTTTAACTTCAAATCCTGGATCTGTCTTTATCTTTCAGACTTTCAGAGAGGCAGGCAGGAAGGCAGACACACAGGCAGGCAGGAAGGCAGACAGACAGGCAGGCAGGCAGGAAGGCAGACATGCAGGCAGACAGACGGACAGACAGACAGACAGGCAGACTGACTGACTGACTGACTGACTGACTGACTGAAAGCAGGCAGGCAGGCAGACAGACGGACGGACAGACAGACAGGCAGACAGAGACTGACTGACTGACTGACTGACTGACTGAAAGCAGGCAGGCAGACAGACAAGACAGACAGGCTGACTGACTGACTGACTGACTGACTGACTGACTGACTGACTGACAGACTGACAGGCAGATAGACAGACAGACAGACTTACTGACAGGTAGGCAGATAGACAGACAGGCAGATAGACAGAAAGACAGACAGACCAGTCGGTGTAGGTTTGTGTTGTTAATGCGCCAGCCGTGAAGAGCAGATGTTTTTCTGCCCCATAGTGTGCATGTGTGTTTGCCATATCACTTAGCTCCATTTCTTTTTTCATCCTTTGTTAGCCGACATTTCACACCGCAGACGCCAAACAAAGACAGATTCTTCGAAGTTTGATTTGATCGACTTGGGCTGCCTCTGGTTACGAGGTGACTGAGGTGACGTTATCACTTTGCCCACTGCACTTGAAAGAGATGCGCTGTGTGATGCTGCCGAACTTGGGATTTTGGTTGTCACAGAGCTTTTTGTTTCCCCATGGAGTTGGAGGCTTGACTGGAGTGTTTGCTGAGACAGAGTGTTCTACACAGGCGTTGCTTCTCATTGTTTCGTTGCCTGCGTTGAGTTCATTTCGATGTATCCATCAATCACCGGTGACATGCTGAGCTGTCGTGTCTGACTCGAGCTGGCGAATTAATTATCCATTCATTAGTGACCTCTTCTTGACCCTTTGTATTTCGCCTTTGGCGCCCACCCACCGCAGCAGGATCGGTTGCCGGGGTTTCGTAGCTGTGGGTCGGTTTGGGGGCAAACGGTCAGACTAATCGCCGACGATGGACTGGGTCTGGGCGTAGCAAGGGTTGCAGATGCGGCTTTTGTTGCAGAAATGCACAATTTGAGGAGTTCAGGAGGTTAGAATACCCCAGATTTTGCATGGAAAATAAGATTCCTGACAAAGAAATAGATAATAATTTATCAAAATCTGTTCATACTTTATGAACATTGTTTGTTTGCAAATGAATTTTACAACATTTAGACCAGTGAGGATTGCCTTGGAAAGCTTCATAGAAGGCGCTATATAAATAGCTAATTAACTAGTTTCTGTACTGAACAATGATGCTTTGGCTGCAATTAGAATTCTACTTCTTAATCTTTCAGAATATTATTCAAAATTGTGTTAATCAGTGTTCTCCCTATTTTCTTGCCATGCATTCACTGGCCTACTATTGGGCAGTAACATTTGGAACCTGTTTTCAAGTGTCGTATCGTATCATATTTGATAACTTATATAGCACCTCTTCCAGAGCAAACTACTCAGAAGCGCTTCCAGTATGATAACTGTGGGGAAATAAGAACGTCTTCAAACAACAAGCTGACTCAGCTCTGTCTCCAGCAGAGACCCTTGCACGAATCTAAGGCGAAAGTCCATTCCGCAGAGATGGGCCAACAACGGCAAAACCCTTGTTGCTGCACAAGAGAAGGCTTAACTTGAGGGACGAATAAATCCAGATGATCAAGAGAGCGCAGAGGACGGGATAAGGTACTCGGGTATGACAGTCGAATAAGATCACAAAGATATCTTGGAGCCTGGCCCGTGGGAGCTCCATGTATCGGAGACAATACTTTAAAATGAATGCGGGACAATGCAGAGCCAATGAAGTTGCTGAATGATGTAACCTGAGATATGGGAGAAATGGGGAAGACGTCTCTTAGGTCTGAACTAAAAGGCTAAACAATTGCAATGTATAAAAAGAAAAATGACTAAAGATTTCTATTAGAACGTATCTTGTTTGTCTTTGTGCAATTGCCAATGAGCATACACATTATCTATGTTAATTTGTTACCAGAATTTTTAAAAAGTCTTAATTCTTATCAGCCAGTCCAGGTGATCAAACTGAAGTCAATTACACGTTTTTACCTTCGTCGCATTCTCTAGACTTGGTCAATAACAATTGGCACATTCATCTACAAACTGTACAAATTCAATCAGTTCTTCAATCAGTACAGGATGTAGGGCACTACATCGTCAAATGTCTTGGTCATTCCTGTATTAAATTTCTCCACCGCAATATATTTAAAATTATGATACTGTTTGCAAGCCCGTTTCTTACATTTATCGTCAGTTTTAACAAGTAGCTTGCAACACTTCACTGCTAATCTAGCAATCTTGGTTTGTCTGTCATCATATCTGCACAAGAGAATGCATGTACCTCAAACACCTTCCATTCCAGCAACTCTTTTTCTGGAAATCTGCAGTCCAAGTGGTTGAACTGGGCTACAGCGACTGTGTCAACGTCTTCATGTATGCTTAACGGGTCTTTAACATAATCACTCCTGTATATGCTTTCTCCAAGGTACTGCAAGCGTTACTTGACAGGTTTTGCTTTCACTAACTGATGTTCTTCAGCCGTCGTCAAACAGCTTTTTTGGAAAATCAAACATATCTGAGCTAACTCCTCAAGAGTGGTGTTTAGAATAGTTAGGGCAACATGAGACTGAGGATTTGTCAAAATTATACTTATACATGGGGTAGATGTTTCAGTCACCTGTTCTTTACAATACTTGTGCAGTACGCTGTTAGTGGAGAGGCACTCATGCTTTAATCTCTGTATCATTAAGTATCCATCAAACAGAGGCTAGGGGTCAGAGTTAAAAGTTCATAAAGGTCAAAGAATGAACACCGGTTGGAACAGGTGGCCAGCCCAGTAGCCCAGTGCATTATGTGGACCAGATGAATATGATTGAACTTCTTGGTGGACACTTGACAGGTATCAGTGGGCAGTCCATAGCCTTGGCTGGCATGCCATAAGGGTTTTGCAATATGGGGCATGGAATCTTGTTTTGGCCCACTGAATATAGTAGGCTAATATGCCAGCAGCTGTAACAGTGAGCGGAGTTTAACTTTGAAATAATATGAACACTCATGAAATATGTGTGCTAGCAGCTAATGGTTGTGCATGCTGTCCTCAAAGTGGTAGGCAGCTTAATAGGGAACGTTGGTGTTAAAGTATGCAAAATCGAACAAACTTGATGACTTAGGGATCAAGTGTAACAGATTCAGTATTCATTTTAGTAATACAGAAACATTATTATGTTTCTGTATTAATTTATTTTATTTATTTATCATCTATATATAAAATGTTTTAAAATTTTATTAAAGTTTTGAAAATTGTTATACTTCCTTGGCAGCCTAACTATTTACTACAGTACTGTATGAGTGACAGTTCCAAACTAGACAGACAGACAGACAGACAGACAGACAGACAGACAGACAGACAGACTGACTGACTGACTGACTGACTGACTGACTGACTGACTGACTGACTGACTGTCTATCAGTCTGTCTGTGCATCTTTGACATCAAGAAGGCCACTCTTGATAAAGAAGCAAATAATTTTAGGTAATGTATCTGGTCACTTATATACAGCCGGTTGTTGTTGACAGGTTTACAACATAAAGCCTAAAGTGCAGTGAATGAAGTTGTATGCAGCTGATGGTGCATCAGTAACGTAGCTTTCAGTGATGGATGTTTGGTGTAATAGACCGTGGCGGCAGAACCTGATTCTGTTTTGGTTTTGCCAAAGCTTGCAGCCTGTTTTATGAGTCATTCGGGATGCTTCGGGAACTAGACAGTTCTTTTTTTCTGGTTTTAGCTTTGTTGATGTCCATGGCTCGTTTTTCATTCTGTTTCTCAGTTTCTTTCCTTTATTGGGGAGACAAAAGAATCCTAATCTTGGAGAAACAGCAACTGCAATCCAAAAAATGTGACTAGTTTGCCCATTAAAACAAGTCTGCAATTGTCTGGTTAAAGAGCAAAGTTACTGTGCCATAGATCCAGACAGTTATGTCTGATAGTCATTACAGGCCAGCTTACTTGTTTTTACTTATTTTTACTGATTTTTACTTATTTTAATTTCATTTATTTGATTTTTATGTTGTACATTTTTATTGCTTAACAAGCTAAGGGCAATGCCTCAGTCAGTGAGGCCGTGCAGCTGCACATTAATGACTTCCCTGTGGTCTTGCAGTAGTGACTGCTTCAGTAGTGACCCTTTTGCCTATCGATTTTGTTTTGACTGAGCGCCTGTGAATAAGCTGGTTCCCGCGACTTAGCTTTCGTTGAGCGCTGTAGAAATCTCGGGATTACGATTACGATTCAAAGGAAGCTGGAACCTAGATCACCAAAGTAACAAAGTTATGCAGGTTCCAGTCTTCTTGGAGATAGATACCCTGAAAGAGTGAGCACCAATCAGCCACCTTGTGATGATAACTGAAACAATGGTAAAAAAATAAACATGAAACTATCAACTGCATTAGATGTTTTTAATATTCCATTCCTGATGAATATTTCATTAAAATATAGATGCTGTTTATTAGACAAATTTAGTTGATTTAATACTCTGGGAGTGTAAGTTTATCTATCACAGTAATACACTTGTTGGATGTCTAGTGTTTAGCTGAGACTCATAAAACAAAATGGCTGCTGGATATAATAAGTTCAGGGCAGCTCACACATATTTGTAAGAGTCACAGTTTTATGGTCCAACTATATATGACAGTGCCTTGCTTTATGTGACAGCCTTTTATTACCAAATAGTTTATATCTCTGATGCAAGCATTTAATAAGGCCAGACCATGCAGTGTGTGATGTTAGCGGACTCTTCCAAAGTGTGTATCAGGATAGAGTTTATGTCACTGTGAACTGACCTTGCTCAATAGGGATAGTTCTTTTCCAGTTTCATTATGAAAATATTATATTTTTATTTTATGTCATGTCATTTATGTAGGGTCTGTTGTCATTTCGATAATGCTCTACAATGTCTCACAGATGATTTTTTGAGATGCTACCCAGTGCAGATAAATTTCTTCAGTAGATTACATTACATTACAAAGTACAGAATGATTAGATTATACCAGCTCATGTTATAATCGAGGGTGTGGTGTATTATCTTTCTGGTCCCAATTTCAACCCCTGACCTGCTGGTTTGATGGTCCACCATGCCAACCACCAGAGTGTCATGCACCAAACAGTAAGTGGAATTCTGTTTCAAAATTATCACGATCACTTTCCAATGGATCCAGGGTGGTTACTTTAGGGCTTGTCTAATCCAATCTTTGAGTAAATATTTGCCGAATCTGAGCAGATAGAAAATGAAAGCTTTCTGTTAATCTTTAGACAATTCTGCCATTCTCCAGCATTTCGAGACTCTGTTTGGTTATACTTATTGATTGGCTTGATTGTTTGAGCAAGCATCTTCTAATCATGAAAAGTGCAGGTGCGAGGCTGTTCCGAGCTAGTCATTATAAAGAGACCTTGATTAAGTTCTTAATTCACTGCTGTTTAGGACCACTGTCATCAGGTAGTGGCTCTGTAGAAATACAATGCAGAGGAAATGAAATATAATAATAATAATAATTATTATTATTATTATTATAATAATTAATAATAATAATAATAATAATAATTTTTCAGCTTCCTGAGGGAACATAAATACCTTGGGGCAAAAAAAATATTAATAAGGAGACAGATTTATAGTGTCATAGTATGGCTGAGGCCGAAAAAAGAGCACTGTACATGTACAGTTATTCTCTGAGTGCAGTCGCATACAGCTTAAGTGTCAGCATATTACACTGTAAACTTTTTTTAACAAATCAAAGCGAATGATGTACATATATCTGTCAGATGGTCGAATGTTGTCTACTCTTGGTTAGGCTGTATTTTTGACTTACAATTGAAAAGTTTTGTCTGGATTCTGCAGTCACTAATGTAACGAGAATGCTTACAGTCACCAAGTCACTGGTTATAACTAGTAGACATTGTGACAAGACTTCAAATAGTTAGTCAGAATTGCCTAGCAGCAAGTTACACTGACTATGTTTTGACACCAGACAATTTATTTCTGTGAGCTTCTAGCTAAATTTAGTGTCTGGTGTTTGGGGAATTTCGGCATATTCTCAGCTGATGCACATAGGCATGTTAATGCACATCATGCTTACTTATTTAAATCAGATTTAAGACTAACAGGGAGAAATTGGCTGTTAACATTTTGTCATTTAGTCATTTAAACATTGTATTGGTTCTGACATATAAGACATTTTATCAGTGTTTTTGGTTTACAGAAACTGTAGCCAGATGGTCCTTTATTTCACTTTCAGATCCTTCCTGAATGCCTGTATGTTCTTTTAACCAATCGCATCACAAAGCCACAGTGGAAAATGCAGTCGATTGGTTTCAAGTGCTTAATCTCCAGGACAGCTGGAATGGTGGACAGATGGGTGCCGACGTCAGTCCGTAGGATCTTGCCTAGTCAATGCCTAGTCGACATTACTCCATTTTAGTGGGATTACGCATTTCCGGCCGGTGTTTAGTCAAGCATAAACCACAGACCAGAGCAATTTTCGACAATTGAGCAATTTCCCGATCGTTTATTATGCTTCCCTGATTAGCCCTAATTGCTCACCAACTTGCTCATCTGTGCGGAGTGCAGCTGATCCCCGATGGGGGTCCAGATGGGGCTAATATTCGAGATCTGACGGCGGTTTGCGTTTGTCCTCTGGTAGGGAGCCCAGAAACGTTGTCCCTCCCCAAACTCTACGGTTCCATTAGTGAGCGCCTGAGAAGTTTTGCCCCGAGGCCACGAGGAAAGCTCTTGTACACTCTTGCTTCCACCTTGCTTCGGAAGAATTTTTCAGGAAGAGATGCTATATCAATTTCACCACTTGATGTTATATTATTTCAATGCATTTTCCTGCAATAGAAAATGCGCATAACACGTAAAGATTGGCATGAACTCTGTTAATACTTTTATCTTAACAGGTGGCACAGTGGTGTAGTGGTTAGTGTGCATGATTGCCCACCAACAGGTCAGAGGTTCAAATCTCGGCCAGAAAGGAATGATAATTAAGGATTTTGCACAAGTATTCTCTTGCAGACTGAGCTAATAATTGAGTGCAACAGTTTTACTCAATTGAGTATAATAATTGAGTACAACAGTTGTACTCAATTAAAATAATTGAGTATGACAGTTGTGCTCAATTAACTCCATGTCAAATTTGTCTGGAAATCATTTTTATAGTAACTGATTATTTAATCCAGTTATTGTTGTTGTTGCTTCTGCTTTTATCATCGTCTTTGTCATCGTAGTCGTCGTCACCATCATCAGCGATTTAAGAATGTGTATGGTTATTGAGTTGTTTGATAGGGAAAAGTTCCCATGCTTCCCTGTAAATCTCTTTGCCAGCTTAACATTATAATAATACAGACCTTATAAGTAAACTGTCTTGTGTTAATTTTGTAAGCTACAAATTGATTACAGAAACACATGGGCCAAGTTATTTAAGGCAGAGGTGAGAGAGTTAAATTGATTGACGGCTGTGTGGCACAGTGTCATTCCATAGATCCTTATTGATGAATTTCAAAATGATGGACGTCTGGACCTTCACAGTGGGTCTGGTTCCCCACTGGATGAAGACTGCTTTGATCTAGTCTTCTCCAGGAAATTGGTCCGGAGATTGAAAATGCACGTACGCTTTCCTCATCTTTTCCGAGCCTCGTTTGGGCGAAGGTTATTTAGATGTCATGCCCATGATTTACTGCATCTTGATCTCCCTCCATTTTGCACAAGGGACAGACAAATCGCGTTTCAGGACGGCGGTCAGTTCGACTGGTTCCTGTGGGCTGTTCCGTGAGAGTTATTGTTAAGGGCAGACTGCGGTTTGTCGATGGATGGCCATGCATGAAAGGTTGCCAGCGCAGTCTCTGTGGCTTTGAGAATCTATCTTCAGTGAGATTCCGTTCCTCTCGGTCTCCGTAGTGGAATTACAGACTACTTGTCTTCTGGTTGTGGTTTCTAGTAAACACTGGACTGAACTGGACTGGACGTTTGACGGCTTTTATTTCTCGTTGACGCTTCTGGACACATTAGTGTTTGCTGTTTATGATTATCGCTCGTGCAGTTTATTTTTCTGGTTTTTCTTCCTAGGTAGTTTATAATTCTTGTCTATACTGTTTACGGTACCTGACCTAGAAACACCACTGTTTACTGTCTGTAACTCTTGCTTTTATTATCCAAATGGTTTGGCTTCCTGAATTTGGCTGTGGACACTCTAGACAGTAACGAACTTAACATAGATCTCTGTGTTAATGTTATTTAGTTAACATAGATCTCTGTGTTAATGTTATTTAGTACAGTAACTACATAATTAGCCTGGGAGTAGATATCCTGAAAGGGTACTGTATAACTGTTCTGAATGAATGAGTGAATAAAAGGATGGATAGATGAAGGAATGAATGATGCTAGAAGGTGCACTATATTTTTGCCTGTGCTAATTAGACTTTGGTTGCAAGTTTAACTGGAACAGGCGGGAACAATATGTTGGAACAATCTGTTCATTCAGGCTACTTTTCCGTCGTATTTGTAATTCTACAGTGCTCACAAAAGCTAAATCGTGGGAAACGGCTTAAATACAGGAGCTCATTCAAAACAATATCCAGAGGCTGATAAGGTCAATTTCCGTTCCAGGTCAAGATCCAAAGGTCAGGCAAGTATACATTCAGACAGCGAAAGACTACCAGGGAATATACTACTGTACTTCCGTGACTTCTTTGACAACAATGATTTGTCATTGCCTGCCTGCCTGCCTGCCTGCCTGCCTGCCTGCCTGCCTGCCTGCCTGCCTGCCTGCCTGCCTGCCTGCCTGCCTGCCTGCCTGCCTGCCTGCCTGCCTGCCTGCCTGCCTGCCTGCCTGCCTGCCTGCCTGCCTGCCTGCCTGCCTGCCTGCCTGCCTGCCTGCCTGCCTGCCTGCCTGCCTGCCTGCCTGCCTGCCTGCCTGCCTGCCTGCCTGCCTGCCTGCCTGCCTGCCTGCCTGCCTGCCTGCCTGCCTGCCTGCCTGCCTGCCTGCCTGCCTGCCTGCCTGCCTGCCTGCCTGCCTGCCTGCCTGCCTGCCTGCCTGCAAACCCAGCCAGTTATCAATATCAAACCCTGTACCTTTGATTTCCCAAATTTGAAAATAAAGTTGGAAAGTATAAGTAGGCCTATCTGCAAGAAACAAATCTAGATGTGCTGCCTGCATAGGTGTGCAGAAATATCTTTAACACTTTTGAACCTTCAAACGCAAAGGCTGTTTACAGTCAGTACTAGCGTGGCTTCTGAATCTCATGGGGAGACTACAACTTCTAGCAGCAGATCAGTCATCGAATCTCATAACTTCTGTATGGCCACTGTAATAATGGAATGGGCTTCAGCCAACGATTCCTGGCAAATGAAACCAACAGGCAAACCACATTCCAGAAACAGTTGGTTAAAGTATCAGTTATTGTGGACTACCTCCAGACACCTGCATGTAGGTTGGATAAATTTATCTAGTCCACCAATGTGATGGTCTTTTCTTAACAGACAGTATTTCCACACTAGTGTCTAATGTTAAGTCTAGCCGTTTAACAGGGAACAAGACATAAAACTGATGGAAGGAAAGATAAGGTATTATCATTTTGCATTTATTAATCACCACTGTCGACTGACCAAGCATTAATCAAGTGATTTAAATGATGAAAACGAGTTGGCAATTGGAACCTTTTGTGGATGACTCCAAATGTGAGGAACACAGCAGCGGAGGGCATGTGATCCAGGATTTGTCCTGAACCTCTGTTCTAACAACAAGACAGTATCAGAAGAACGCAACAGTCTAGGAGTGTGACATGGTGTTAGCAATGTATACAGATTATGTGGGCATAAAATTAAAGTCTGTAAGTGGATGAAAATGTGGTGTAATGTGTTTGGGGATGTGGGTGACTATACAAGTGTATGTGTGTGTGTTTGTATGCGTGTGTGTGTGCATTATTTGTTTTCGCAACTGAATTGATGCAGTTCTTCCTGACTGATCAAGATTTGATAGTGTTGTGGTCTACACATCTTTTCCCTCCCTTTCATCCTCTTCTTCTTGCTCTGCATAATTTCTACCTCCCCATGTCCTAAGAACCACTCAACTCTGATAACAGATCACTCTGATAATGGGAATCGAATTTTCAGAGTAGTCTTATCGGAACATATCTGATCATACTTGGAGCATGGTGGTGTGGTGATACCATCTGCTCAGCTGCCATCTTGCTGAGATAATTCCATCAGACGTGCTGCCCTGAGCCGTTACGCTGTGATCTCAGTGCATGACAAATGTGTGACATGACATTGTATCATTTTATGTTGCTACAGAATCACTGAATTAGTCAAGATGAGAAAATGCAGCATGATATACGAGTAAATGTAAATGTACATGGTTTCCTATGGCGACTGTATGGTCCTGACCCTGCTCATTTTTCAATGAATTTATCATGTGAGATCCTTTGCCACTGCTGCCCGTTTGAATGGGTGCAGTGTTGACTCACTGATTTTATCAGACACTGCTGTGCGAAAAACTTTGTTCACATGGAAGTCAAGAGCTGCACAGCGCATGCTTTCACAATCTCTGTCTTCTTAATTTTAGCATCTCCTCTGACATTGTAATCTCAGTTTCAACGTGGATTTATCTGCAGACTTAATGAATTTGTTCCATGTCTTATAACTCTTCTTAGTGCCCTCCTAAACTCATAAAAGCAGGGCCCCCCTGGATCCATCCAGAACTACATTGGAATGACGCTACTTCCGACAATAGGGTGTCAGTTTTACTAATTTATTGTTATTATGCAATGTTAAAAACCAGTGTTCAGCATATCGCTGCTGTAGTGGGCAATTGGTTGCAGAAGTTGACATCAAGATTCAGCTCAACGCAACTATGGTTTCTTCATCCAATCTGACTACCTTAGAAATTAAATGCAAAACACCAAGATCATGTACTGGGAATGAGGTTTATGTACATACATTCAATGTTTGCAAGGTTGGTGAGTTATTTAAAAGGTGCTGTATAAATGTCTCGATATTATGTATATACATAACTCGCTTCTAAGTATTTATTGTTTCAGGAAATTGTTGTCTCTGTGGTTACAATGAACTGCTTTTGCTTTTGTCTGTAGGAATTCCTGGTTCTCTGTTCTATGTGCGAAATGGTGCGATCAACGACTACGCTCTGTCATTCAATCTGCCCATCAAGTCTAATATTGATGAGATATATTTCAGCTGGCAGAATTTGCGAAACTATCCCACTGAAGCCACGGTATAAATGTTGGATTTTCTCAGGCATAAATTAAGAAGTTTTATAGCGCCCGATATTTTGCAAAATATAAATACCTCCAATTATGATGAAGGATTTGCAAACGTTTTGACAGAACTTTACATTTTTGTATGGCTTACTGAGTAATGGTAGATACTTTTGAAATTGTTTAGAACATTTTAGTCTCCTTAATTTTTTGTTTTTGAAAATAAAGGAGAATAAATCAGAAATTATAGTGTCATAATTAGTCTGTTCTGAAATTTTATTTAGATTAAGCTTTGTTATATAATGAAGCCAGCTGGCATTTATATATTTATATATTTATATATTTATATATTATATATTTATATATTTATATATATGCCTTTGGTTTGTGCATTTCTTGTTCCAGATGACATATAGTTTAGCATTACATGTGTCAAACCCTGTTGCTATGAGTAACACAGTTGCCAGCATACCGCTAGAGGGCTTTGTACCAAGTAAACTGTCAGGTACAACACAACCTTCTGTGATTTATGAATATTCACATCATCTCAGGTCTGCTGTCAAAGTCTGTATTTTCTTTCATCACATAATTTATTAATCATGATTTATTTGATTTAAATTTTTTAAGTTTAAATATTTGGTATTTATAAAAATATGTGATTGTTATTGTTATTGTTGCTTTATTTATTTATCATTATGTTTACTTTTTACAATGTTATGTAACCCATCCAATAAGGCTGTGTAAATATTACCTACCAGTAAGTTCGTACAATTGTGAGTTAAATACAAACCTGGATGTCCTCAAATCGGCTGAGGTTGAATCCCTCGAAGACACAGTTCATCTGGCTGGGCACTTGACCGACTAGAGCAAAGATGAACCCTAGGGAGATGATAGCAACGACATTCCCAGGCTGGAAACCACGACACGTCATCCAGGACCTTGGCATGCTCCTGGATGAAGATCTGTTGGTTGTTTACCATGAAGATCTATTGGTTGTTTACCATGTCAACTCTCTTTGCAGGTCCTGCTTTTACCAACTGCGCCAGGTCAGGATAGTCCATGTGGAATTTATTGCATGATGCCACTTTGGCCTTCGTTCATTCCTTCATTGTAATGTGCCTCGACTATTGCAGTGCTGTCCTTGCAGACCTGCCAATGTTTCAAATTTGCCAGCTTCTTTCCGTCCTTAACTATGCTACACGTGTCATGGCCAACGTGCCAAAATTCTCCCACATATCAATCTAAATAAATATAAATGTGAAATATCCTGCTCTTGCTTCCAGTTAAGGATAGAGTTACATTCAAGATCTTCCTATTGAGCCAAGCATCAGTGGTTGGTTTGGTCCTGGAGCCAAGCATCAGTGGTTGGTTTGGTCCTGGAGCCAAGCATCAGTGGTTGGTTTGGTCCTGGAGCCAGGCATCAGTGGTTGGTTTGGTCCTGGAGCCAAGCATCAGTGGTTGGTTTGGTCCTGGAGCCAAGCATCAGTGGTTGGTTTGGTCCTGGAGCCAAGCATCAGTGGTTGGTTTGGTCCTGGAGCCAAGCATCAGTGGTTGGTTTGGTCCTGGAGCCAGGCATCAGTGGTTGGTTTGGTCCTGGAGCCAAGCATCAGTGGTTGGTTTGGTCCTGGAGCCAAGCATCAGTGGTTGGTTTGGTCCTGGAGCCAAGCATCAGTGGTTGGTTTGGTCCTGGAGCCAAGCATCAGTGGTTGGTTTGGTCCTGGAGCCAGGCATCAGTGGTTGGTTTGGTCCTGGAGCCAAGCATCAGTGGTTGGTTTGGTCCTGGAGCCAAGCATCAGTGGTTGGTTTGGTCCTGGAGCCAAGCATCAGTGGTTGGTTTGGTCCTGGAGCCAAGCATCAGTGGTTGGTTTGGTCCTGGAGCCAAGCATCAGTGGTTGGTTTGGTCCTGGAGCCAAGCATCAGTGGTTGGTTTGGTCCTGGAGCCAAGCATCAGTGGTTGGTTTGGTCCTGGAGCCAAGCATCAGTGGTTGGTTTGGTCCTGGAGCCAAGCATCAGTGGTTGGTTTGGTCCTGGAGCCAAGCATCAGTGGTTGGTTTGGTCCTGGAGCCAGGCATCAGTGGTTGGTTTGGTCCTGGAGCCAAGCATCAGTGGTTGGTTTGGTCCTGGAGCCAAGCATCAGTGGTTGGTTTGGTCCTGGAGCCAAGCATCAGTGGTTGGTTTGGTCCTGGAGCCAAGCATCAGTGGTTGGTTTGGTCCTGGAGCCAAGCATCAGTGGTTGGTTTGGTCCTGGAGCCAAGCATCAGTGGTTGGTTTGGTCCTGGAGCCAAGCATCAGTGGTTGGTTTGGTCCTGGAGCCAAGCATCAGTGGTTGGTTTGGTCCTGGAGCCAAGCATCAGTGGTTGGTTTGGTCCTGGAGCCAAGCATCAGTGGTTGGTTTGGTCCTGGAGCCAAGCATCAGTGGTTGGTTTGGTCCTGGAGCCAAGCATCAGTGGTTGGTTTGGTCCTGGAGCCAAGCATCAGTGGTTGGTTTGGTCCTGGAGCCAAGCATCAGTGGTTGGTTTGGTCCTGGAGCCAAGCATCAGTGGTTGGTTTGGTCCTGGAGCCAAGCATCAGTGGTTGGTTTGGTCCTGGAGCCAAGCATCAGTGGTTGGTTTGGTCCTGGAGCCAAGCATCAGTGGTTGGTTTGGTCCTGGAGCCAAGCATCAGTGGTTGGTTTGGTCCTGGAGCCAAGCATCAGTGGTTGGTTTGGTCCTGGAGCCAAGCATCAGTGGTTGGTTTGGTCCTGGAGCCAGGCATCAGTGGTTGGTTTGGTCCTGGAGCCAAGCATCAGTGGTTGGTTTGGTCCTGGAGCCAAGCATCAGTGGTTGGTTTGGTCCTGGAGCCAAGCATCAGTGGTTGGTTTGGTCCTGGAGCCAAGCATCAGTGGTTGGTTTGGTCCTGGAGCCAGGCATCAGTGGTTGGTTTGGTCCTGGAGCCAAGCATCAGTGGTTGGTTTGGTCCTGGAGCCAAGCATCAGTGGTTGGTTTGGTCCTGGAGCCAAGCATCAGTGGTTGGTTTGGTCCTGGAGCCAAGCATCAGTGGTTGGTTTGGTCCTGGAGCCAAGCATCAGTGGTTGGTTTGGTCCTGGAGCCAAGCATCAGTGGTTGGTTTGGTCCTGGAGCCAAGCATCAGTGGTTGGTTTGGTCCTGGAGCCAAGCATCAGTGGTTGGTTTGGTCCTGGAGCCAAGCATCAGTGGTTGGTTTGGTCCTGGAGCCAAGCATCAGTGGTTGGTTTGGTCCTGGAGCCAAGCATCAGTGGTTGGTTTGGTCCTGGAGCCAAGCATCAGTGGTTGGTTTGGTCCTGGAGCCAAGCATCAGTGGTTGGTTTGGTCCTGGAGCCAAGCATCAGTGGTTGGTTTGGTCCTGGAGCCAAGCATCAGTGGTTGGTTTGGTCCTGGAGCCAAGCATCAGTGGTTGGTTTGGTCCTGGAGCCAAGCATCAGTGGTTGGTTTGGTCCTGGAGCCAGGCATCAGTGGTTGGTTTGGTCCTGGAGCCAAGCATCAGTGGTTGGTTTGGTCCTGGAGCCAAGCATCAGTGGTTGGTTTGGTCCTGGAGCCAAGCATCTTCCTATTGAGCCAAGCATCAGTGGTTGGTTTGGTCCTGGAGCCAAGCATCAGTGGTTGGTTTGGTCCTGGAGCCAAGCATCAGTGGTTGGTTTGGTCCTGGAGCCAAGCATCAGTGGTTGGTTTGGTCCTGGAGCCAAGCATCAGTGGTTGGTTTGGTCCTGGAGCCAAGCATCAGTGGTTGGTTTGGTCCTGGAGCCAAGCATCAGTGGTTGGTTTGGTCCTGGAGCCAGGCATCAGTGGTTGGTTTGGTCCTGGAGCCAAGCATCAGTGGTTGGTTTGGTCCTGGAGCCAAGCATCAGTGGTTGGTTTGGTCCTGGAGCCAAGCATCAGTGGTTGGTTTGGTCCTGGAGCCAAGCATCAGTGGTTGGTTTGGTCCTGGAGCCAGGCATCAGTGGTTGGTTTGGTCCTGGAGCCAAGCATCAGTGGTTGGTTTGGTCCTGGAGCCAAGCATCAGTGGTTGGTTTGGTCCTGGAGCCAAGCATCAGTGGTTGGTTTGGTCCTGGAGCCAAGCATCAGTGGTTGGTTTGGTCCTGGAGCCAAGCATCAGTGGTTGGTTTGGTCCTGGAGCCAAGCATCAGTGGTTGGTTTGGTCCTGGAGCCAAGCATCAGTGGTTGGTTTGGTCCTGGAGCCAAGCATCAGTGGTTGGTTTGGTCCTGGAGCCAAGCATCAGTGGTTGGTTTGGTCCTGGAGCCAAGCATCAGTGGTTGGTTTGGTCCTGGAGCCAGGCATCAGTGGTTGGTTTGGTCCTGGAGCCAAGCATCAGTGGTTGGTTTGGTCCTGGAGCCAAGCATCAGTGGTTGGTTTGGTCCTGGAGCCAAGCATCAGTGGTTGGTTTGGTCCTGGAGCCAAGCATCAGTGGTTGGTTTGGTCCTGGAGCCAAGCATCAGTGGTTGGTTTGGTCCTGGAGCCAAGCATCAGTGGTTGGTTTGGTCCTGGAGCCAAGCATCAGTGGTTGGTTTGGTCCTGGAGCCAAGCATCAGTGGTTGGTTTGGTCCTGGAGCCAAGCATCAGTGGTTGGTTTGGTCCTGGAGCCAAGCATCAGTGGTTGGTTTGGTCCTGGAGCCAAGCATCAGTGGTTGGTTTGGTCCTGGAGCCAAGCATCAGTGGTTGGTTTGGTCCTGGAGCCAAGCATCAGTGGTTGGTTTGGTCCTGGAGCCAAGCATCAGTGGTTGGTTTGGTCCTGGAGCCAAGCATCAGTGGTTGGTTTGGTCCTGGAGCCAAGCATCAGTGGTTGGTTTGGTCCTGGAGCCAAGCATCAGTGGTTGGTTTGGTCCTGGAGCCAAGCATCAGTGGTTGGTTTGGTCCTGGAGCCAAGCATCAGTGGTTGGTTTGGTCCTGGAGCCAAGCATCAGTGGTTGGTTTGGTCCTGGAGCCAAGCATCAGTGGTTGGTTTGGTCCTGGAGCCAGGCATCAGTGGTTGGTTTGGTCCTGGAGCCAAGCATCAGTGGTTGGTTTGGTCCTGGAGCCAAGCATCAGTGGTTGGTTTGGTCCTGGAGCCAAGCATCAGTGGTTGGTTTGGTCCTGGAGCCAAGCATCAGTGGTTGGTTTGGTCCTGGAGCCAGGCATCAGTGGTTGGTTTGGTCCTGGAGCCAAGCATCAGTGGTTGGTTTGGTCCTGGAGCCAAGCATCAGTGGTTGGTTTGGTCCTGGAGCCAAGCATCAGTGGTTGGTTTGGTCCTGGAGCCAAGCATCAGTGGTTGGTTTGGTCCTGGAGCCAAGCATCAGTGGTTGGTTTGGTCCTGGAGCCAAGCATCAGTGGTTGGTTTGGTCCTGGAGCCAAGCATCAGTGGTTGGTTTGGTCCTGGAGCCAAGCATCAGTGGTTGGTTTGGTCCTGGAGCCAAGCATCAGTGGTTGGTTTGGTCCTGGAGCCAAGCATCAGTGGTTGGTTTGGTCCTGGAGCCAAGCATCAGTGGTTGGTTTGGTCCTGGAGCCAAGCATCAGTGGTTGGTTTGGTCCTGGAGCCAAGCATCAGTGGTTGGTTTGGTCCTGGAGCCAAGCATCAGTGGTTGGTTTGGTCCTGGAGCCAAGCATCAGTGGTTGGTTTGGTCCTGGAGCCAAGCATCAGTGGTTGGTTTGGTCCTGGAGCCAAGCATCAGTGGTTGGTTTGGTCCTGGAGCCAGGCATCAGTGGTTGGTTTGGTCCTGGAGCCAAGCATCAGTGGTTGGTTTGGTCCTGGAGCCAAGCATCAGTGGTTGGTTTGGTCCTGGAGCCAAGCATCAGTGGTTGGTTTGGTCCTGGAGCCAAGCATCAGTGGTTGGTTTGGTCCTGGAGCCAAGCATCAGTGGTTGGTTTGGTCCTGGAGCCAGGCATCAGTGGTTGGTTTGGTCCTGGAGCCAAGCATCAGTGGTTGGTTTGGTCCTGGAGCCAAGCATCAGTGGTTGGTTTGGTCCTGGAGCCAAGCATCAGTGGTTGGTTTGGTCCTGGAGCCAAGCATCAGTGGTTGGTTTGGTCCTGGAGCCAAGCATCAGTGGTTGGTTTGGTCCTGGAGCCAAGCATCAGTGGTTGGTTTGGTCCTGGAGCCAAGCATCAGTGGTTGGTTTGGTCCTGGAGCCAAGCATCAGTGGTTGGTTTGGTCCTGGAGCCAAGCATCAGTGGTTGGTTTGGTCCTGGAGCCAAGCATCAGTGGTTGGTTTGGTCCTGGAGCCAAGCATCAGTGGTTGGTTTGGTCCTGGAGCCAAGCATCAGTGGTTGGTTTGGTCCTGGAATACATCAGGGAGCTCTTTGTTCCTGCATGGAGCCATCCGGATTGACGGACACTGAGCTCTCCAGCACTTGGGACTTGTTGGTTTCGCGCTTTCATGCAACATTTTGGACACATCGTTCTTTCTCTTTGATTTGACCATTTGCATGGAACAGTATTCCACAAAAAATTAGAACTTTACACCACATATAGCTCTAAGACACTTTTTGCAATAGACAAATGTTCAGATACATACATACATTCATACAGATGATCTCTTTTTATGCCTTTTTAGCTCACTATCATAAACACTGGAGATTTTCTTGTACACGTTAACTCACTGACCTGCAGATTTTGAAGGGCAAAGTTGACCTCATTAAAACTTACAAATTATTAAGGTCTGTAATGTTCATTTTATACATTACCTACCGGCTGCATTGACAAAAACTGTGAGCCATGAGTCACTGTAGGACATGTCTGTAATGGGCGCCATAAAAATCCACCAATAACTTATATTGCATTGTGACCAGTAGACTATTTGCTGAAGACTGTAACTGCATTTGTACTGCATTTCAGTGTTCAGCATATCACTGCGCTGTGCTGGGCTGGTGGTTGCAGAAGTTGACATCAAGATTCAGCTCAACGTAACCGTGGTTTCTTCATCCAATCTGACCGCCTTAGAAATTAAACGCAAGAAGACATGCATCAAAGGTCACACACATCATTCTCAGTCAGGTAGGCAACGTAAGATGACCGTCGTTTATTTTTTACATTTACTAGAGGTGTCCACTCTTAAACATAGCACCTTCCTAATCTGTTGATGCCTGGTCTTTCCTTTCGGCTAGATTGTCGCTTTTCCTCTTGTTCTTGACTTAGCTGTAGTGGTGTTCGGTAGGGAGGTGTGAAGGGAAATGATAAAGTGTGCAGGGGACAAACAGCAATGATGACGATAACGACAAAGATGATGATGACTTATGTAGAATGGATAACACCAAATTGTCAAACAAGTGTAGGAGTGCAGTCTACACCAGAGGTAAGGAAGGAAGGAAGGAAGGAAGGAAGGAAAGAAGGAAGGAAGGAAAGAGATGCTTCTAAAGAAATGTCTGATAACAGCTGACACTAATATGGTCTGCACTCTCATCAATATAGCCTACTGTATTGCAATAATTACATATACCATTATGTATATACCATTATGTATATAGCATTAGATATACCATTATGCACACTTGTCTTGTACTAACAATATAGCCTGAAAGTAAGTGTGGCTTTTTATGTTAGCCAGACAAAATACTTGGCTGAAGGCCACAACTTCTATGTTTTATTGGCAGACAGTGAATGTCTAGGAGCTTCTGGACACATTAGTGTTTGCTGTTCTCAGACTGTTCTTTTAAGCATCAGCTGTGGGTTGAGAGATCCTTCAGATCTTCTCCATTAGACCACAGCACAATTCAACTCATTCCAGCTGGATTACAGGTAATGTAACAAGACATTTCTGTGGCATCACTATCAGCTGTTACATTACACCAGAAACTCATTATGTTGCTGTCTGTGGAAGCCATATCAAGAACCACCAGGTAACAAGATAGTTTCATAATGAGTTTATATTCTGTAGCTGAACTTCGCTGCCTAGTTAGCTACATTGGTAAATGCGTACACCAGGAGCCTCTATGCGCGAGTATCCCCGGTTTGCATCCCGGTCGTGGCTTATTTCAGAGATTTAAATCTCAGGGGCTAGTATGGTCCATGCACCATGCACGAGGACCTTAAATGGCATGGTGCCCATTCAAACTGTCAGCGGTGGTGAAGGATCTCCCCCATACATTCATTGCAAAATGAGCAGGGTCGAGGCCATATGGTTGCTATGTAAAACTATACATTTACATATAATTTTTGGATCCATCTCCCCAACAGAGGGTGTTATAATGAGTTTCTGGTGTAATTACATTTCGATGTGTGTACATATATGTGCAAGCATGTATCTGAAACTTCATGTGGCACATGTCGTCACCTGTTAATTTGATTAGTCTTTTTAACTGTTTTTTTTTGTTTTGTAGATAACTTGCCATCTGCAGAGGATCTTGATCTTAGATCTCTTCAGAATGGTTCTAGTCTGTATTCTATTTGTAAGTTATAAATAACAATTTTGGCTTGTTTTTGTCATAGTTATATAGCACCAGTTTAAAACAAAAACAGTGGTACTAAGCACTGAGATCAACAGAACTTACTCATTGCTACCAATTCATTAATCATTATATGCAAAGGTTTGCACTGCACTCATCTCAGAGGAAAGACATAAACCTTCATTGATTAGCAAGTTTCTGCCAGTAAGTAACTCAGAGGTGTCTAGACCTGGTGCGAAATGGAACATGATGCTTTATAGAATTTTCTGTCAATGTTTAAACAATTTTTGCTGTTTCATTTAGGAAAATCTATGGCTAATAGTAATTAAATCTTTCACGGCACTTTATTGCATCTGTGAGATTATGCTGAATAGCCAAACCTTACTTTAAGACTTACTTATTATTTATTTCTGCATTTATTAAGTGCCACCGTCTAATGACTAAGCATGAATCGGTGGGGCTGAGCAATTGTGAGTGAAAGACTTGCTCAAGGTCCTACACAGTAACTGCCTCAGCGGAGGCTCCATCCAGTGCTCTAAGACAGAGTTTCTAAAACTGTGTGACGTGGCACACCAGTGTACTGCTAGAGAACCAGATGCTGTGCCACCAAACTGATAGTTAAAAAATATTTTCGTCTAAATTACAGTACAATGTGCGATTAGCTATTGGTTAATAAAGAATATACTTACTTACTTTACTTACTTACACTTTTGCCTATTTATACAATTATATTTGTATAAAAAAGCTTTTGTCAGCCTAATATTTATGTACCATTATTATATATTGTAACAGGATTTGAATAGTCACTGTAGTGGAAACTGTAAAATAAGCCTACTATAAATTTTGCGGTTAATTACACAAAAGTCCAGCATTAAGAACACAGGTGTGCCGTGACAGAAATTTGCATTGACAAGTTTGAAAAAGTTTGGGAACCACTACTCTAAGCTTTACAAGTCCAGCGCTGTAGCCATTCTTGACAGTGACATCAGCCAGTAGAGGCATGTATATATCTAATAAACGTTTTATAAAACTGAGTTGCATACTATTTTATTGGTGTAAAGTTATGCAGACTGAATTTATGTGATAACCCTTGTCGTGGTCTAGTTGGGGAACTTGTTGAATCTAATATTTTAGCAGACCAGACAGCTGGACTTCTGGGACCTGGAGGCATTTTCTACATCATAATCGGTAGTGCAAGTGGTGCCATCTTTCTTCTGGGCTTTGCACTAGTCATCTTTTACTGTCGCTCACAAAAGTCAAGCAGAAATGACATTTGGTAAGCAATTCTTGCTTATGACAATCATATTGTTGTCTATGTTTTTTCTGCTTTTAGTGTTGATTTTTAGTTGCTTATGCAACTTGTTGTTTATGTTGTTTCTGTGATTTTGTCTTTTGTTGCTAACTTGTGGTGCCTATGTTATTGCATAAAGTTGTCAGGCCTTGTCGAACGCGTTTTTTGAACATACGTGAATTAATTTTGTGTTAATGAGAGTTCTTCAATACTCTTATTGCCGAGCATTTCACAGACCTAGTGGGTTGTACCTCAAGATGGGGTGGAGTTTCGTATGTTGATTGACAGATTGCCCTAGCCAACTGGAGTGAAGTCAGTAGATATCTCCGCTATATCTGCTTTTAAATTTCTTTGTTCACAAAGCTTTCATTACGAGTACGGGTGTTTTCGACGTCTGTTCTCAGTTCTGACCGAGCATACCCCGAGCGTATAGCTAGCGCCATTGAAGGCTTAGATACACTCATCCAGTGTTTTTAGTCACTCGACTTGCACACAGAATGTGCTCGGGGCCGATTTTAATGCACGCTTTATGCAAAAGCCTTTAAGCGGTGAATCATATCGGAAGTTTATAACCCGGCGGCACTGCTAGACAATGAGAGCTCGCAGAGCTACAGCCGCAGAGCAGCGCAGCAGCCGAGGGCGACCAGCTGAGATGCATAATGGGGGCCTGCTCCATCCTAGCTGGGCACCAGCTGATGCTCACCGATCTATGACAGTCTGCTGAATAGACAGGAAATTAATGAAGGTTAATCCAGGGAGATGACTCGGTTCTGACGCCGCAAAAGACAAATGAAAAATGACAGATAATTTCCGAATTTTGCAAGCAGTTTTCGTTGAGCATTAAACAAGCAATTTTATTGCTGGACCACCCACATGGGTTCGTTGGGCGCCCAGCCAGTTTACAATTACTCAGTTTTCATTATTTTAACTCTTCAGTTATCAAAGAGTTATTATTATGTGTGTTTAATAATTATGAAGCATAATGCTGTGTCTGATCTGAAGATTTGGTGATATATTTATACAGTAATGGTAATCTGTTAATTATTTGAAGGAATCTTCAGCTTTCTGATATAATCTTAGAACCCTGCTGAATCACATCATCAGAATTATATGTAATTTTACATCCCAGGGCTAGTACTCGATCCCTCTTTCACAGTCTAGGAATATTACCTTTTGAATGTATTAACAAGTTACAAGTAGGTCTATTTATGTTTAAACCTAAAAATAATCAGTTGCCTGTGGATTTCTATCATTACTTTTCTATGAACTCTAACGTGCATGGTCATTATACGCGCTCATTTAAAAAATATCACAAACTCACGACTCGCACTACTACCAGACAGTTCAGTATTTTTATTTGTGGACCGTCACTTTGGAACCCTCTGCCAACCGTACTCACGAGTCTACCAACTTTATACCAGTTTAAAATAAGCTTAAAATACCATTTACATGAAGCATTTAGTTAAGTTTTTGTATTTTTGGTTTGGCACCGGCATAAATTATGCTTATATTTCACACCATCAAAGACCGCAGGCGCAATCGAAAACTTTATGAAGACTTGAGGTCAATTGTTCTTTTGAACTAACAGAAGTTGAAACTTGACAAGTCTCGTTGACTTAGCCTTCTGGTAAACCACGGAGCCTTGCACATGCAGATGCTATGTCTGAGTCGGGCGATGGTTAGAGTCATCCTGGGTGAAGTTGTCAGCCGGTTACTTGCAACTGGTACAAGAAGATGGGTTCTGGTAGTGTAGTTAAGATCAAGTCAAGGTGTATGTGGCTAATATGCCAAATATATAAGTGGACTGCCTCTTTTTATGTTGTACTCTAGATAAAGCCACTATGCAGTTATTTTTGGACTTTGGAGCTTGGCAAGATGTTACTTATGAAGAACATAGCAAGAGGTTGTAGCAAAGATGCGTATGACACTGAGGGGCAAGTAGCGACATTCAAGGCCATCTGTATTTTCGCCACCAATGGGCAGACGAGAATTTGAGCAACCACTTGCACGATATTCAGAGTTTGGTTGTGCTCACTTATCGGTTGCCCTCTGACGAGATGATGAAGATCATTGCTGGGGATGCTTTTCTCCAGACGTTCTAAGACTGCAAGCTGTCCATGAAAGTATTGAAATGGGAACATAAGATGCTGGATGATGTGTACCAGATGGCGCTGCACCTGGAAGCATGTTTATGGATGTCGGACTGCCACGATTGGCAAAGGCTGTCCAACCACATCCAAGGGATCAAAGACCTAAATGGGCAACTGCTAGAAGAGTTAGACAGGTTCGATGCAGCATTACAGAAGGTGGCAGCTGGAAATGGTCGATGTCAATGCCTTTATTATGTACAGTTATGTACACATCCTGGTTGAACCTTATACAGGTAAATATCTGTTACCATTAAAACACTGCTGTTTTTCATTACTAGGTATGCAGTTTATCTGCGCTTTTCCTACAGATAAACGTGATCTACCTGAACTTTTATATAGCAATAGAAAACTACTGAAATGCTTGCCAGATGATACAGTGATAGCAATTTTTTAGTGATGCCAATGTCAGCCGATCGCTCCGAGATCAAGGGAACACGTATGTTCGATCGGATACACCAACAAGCAACAGCATTATATCGGGTAAAAGGTCACATTATACTGCATTATTGTTATGCAGTGTATTGTAAGATAATTTATGTAGTGACTTATGTAGAGCCAGCACATAGATTAAAATTGCACAAAATGCTAGTGGCTTATTAGTGTCCTCTTTGTCCTGGTTGTATCTTCACAAACGACATGAATGTTTATGTTGTTGGGGATAGTGGTGATTGTTCTGAGGCCTCACCTGCAATGCATTGTGTGCGCTTGACTAGATGTCCTATGTAAATTTTTAAAATGCACAAGTTCACACGGCGTTGTGAATCAGGGACTCAGATGAGACAAAAGTTGCACTTTTCAGAAGCATGATGTAATGTAATGTAATGTACCAGTTATGTAAATCTTTATATTTTTTTAGTGCCATAGAAAAGCTGATTCAGGGAGATCAGCTTATTTGCCAGCGCTATATACCAAATCAGGTCTGCAAGAGCAAATAAGATGCTACCTCAATTAGATTAGATTAGATTAAATTAGATTGTTAGATTAGATTATATTGCATTAAGTTATCTTATTCATTTATTGGATACTTTGAATAATATATATGAGGATTATGGTTGCGATTTTGGATGCACTTTTTCGGTGCTTTGTGCTGCTTCAGGTGCAACTTATCGAGGTCCGTTGACATTTCCATGCACCGAATTAAGATCTTGTGATGTTGAGTTGATTCTGGCTGAGCTCCAACTCAGTCGATCTTTTGTTAAAATCACAGACATTATCCTCGAAGGTATGCTCGCTAAATCCAGGAAATAACATCAGCTTTATCTTGTACACCCTTCTGTTAACTATTGTAATTTAATTACACTGTATAAGTTTATTTTTAGCAATCTTGAACCATGACTTGCAGAAATTTTATAAGATCTGCTTAAACTAATTAAATTTTTTGATAAGTTTCTGCAATAATTTAATCAGTGTTAAACAGTTTTAAGCTCTTATCTGTTATTTATAGATTTTGCCAGAAGCCTTGTTCAGACTATTAGGCCTAAGTCCCAAAAGTGAGGCCTTGATCTGTCGATTTTTGGAGTAAAATTTTATGACCAGTTGCCCTGCCTTTTTATAGCCCTACCATTCTTATTGTTTCCTGTTACAGAGGGAGCAGTGATCTTGATTTAGTTCCAAAACCACATATATTTGAATAAATGTTTTTATAGCAAAAATAAGTTGAATAATTAAGATGTATGTTTCTTCAGTAGGTGTTACTTCATATCGTGCACATTATTCAAAATAAATTAATTATATTATTATTCAGAAAAATGTTAAATATTTTATCAGGCATTCTGGATTTGAGATTATTTTTAATCATGAGTTCTTTGGACAGGATATAAATGCCTGGTTGGTTTAGATAACATTATACTGCATTATTGTTATGTAATGTAATGTAAAATAATTTGATGTAATGTTGATATAATGTTATTGAATGTGTTGTATTGTTACACTGTGTTTATTGTGATGGTAATTGTAATTGCAGTGGTGCACATGTATGGCTCCTTGTAAGAACCTCTTTGATACACAGTAAATGGGTGCTGTCAGTGTATTATGAAATGGTTATTTATTGTAATGTAAAAACTTCGTAAAAATATTGTTGGTAATCATTAATTGTGAACATTTGATTTTGTTTAAGACTGTGGAACTGTGTCACAAAGTGTAGTATTGCTTTTGTGAAACACTGTTGCATGGTTTGGATATAAAACCAGTGGCAGAAAATCCTTCCTTTAACAACTCTTCTACATGGTTTTAGCCACTTCTTTGTAATTGGCGCTATAGAAGTTGTCAAATCATTGTTATGTTTCAGAAGAGCAAGCTGTAAAATTACAGAATTGTGGCTTCATTTCATGCATTAAATACTCCCAGTGTGGCAGTCACCTCATTATAATAGCAGTTATTAGATGGTGATAGTTGCTGATACACTGATGGATCTGTCTATGGTGTATAGCTCAGATAAAATACCAGTGACATAAAAATCCTTTCTTCAACAACTTACTATCTAGTTTTTGACCACCTCTTTGTAAGTGGTGCTAGAGAAGTTGTCTGATCATCTTTATGTCTTAGGAAAGCAAGCTGCAAAATGTCTTAAATGTGGCTTCACTCTGTGCATGGCATACTCTTAGTGTGATGTCATCAGACGAGAAGTGCTGTCTTAGCGAAAACAAAAAAATGTGATAGCATTAATTAAATGTTGGGTATACTTGCTGATGTATTGGTGTATCTCCTATGTGTTCAGAATTAGAATCTCATTGCACTGTGTGAAATTAATTTGCGTATTATGGTTGAATGACCTAACTTGCAAGGAGGGGTTGTCTTGTTGTTGGTTTACTGTTGCTTACTAGACCAGGACAACACCTGGAAAATACAAATTTGAAAAAGACCTGCTATAAATGAGTGATTACGTAACATTATGAGATTTTAATTTTCCTGTAGGTACTTTTGGCCGAATTTGTCGTGGCACAATGACAATCCAAGGTTACAACAGCTTGAGCCAGCAGCCTGTACTCATAAAAACGTTAACAGGTGTGTGTTTTGTGACATTAATCTTACCATTTAAACATGAGTAGTAGTGGGATTCACACACATAGTGCCGTCTTTGCAGGTCTTTTCTTGCTATTACTCGTGTGGTCTCCAAATTTGACCATGTCTGTCACACTGTGGTAGAGATGTTCTTCATTGGTTGCTGGTCTTGGTTATATTGAACTCAAAACTTCCATGTGGGTCTGAAGATGTCAGCTGGGTATGGTCTCTGCTGGCTTTCTCACTTGAGCCATACTTACTTGTACTGAGCCTGACAAGTTATATGCATTGCAAGGCAAAATGGCTGAAACCTTTGCAAGCATCTTGAACATATAGTGTCATTCTTATCTGTAGGTGGGCCATATCTGCTTGGAATGACTTTCTTTTAACCTTTCTAGGGTGCCCAGGACAATGGTTTATGATTTTTGACTTGAAGCGACGGTCGACTGATGCCTTGGGCATTATGATAACGGTGCTATAGAAGTTATTAGATTAGACTAAATTAGATTATCCTATTAAGGTGATGTAGATCAACATGGCACAATTAAAAGGGTGCAATTAATGGGGCAAAATTAAAATGGGCTAACCTAATAAAGGCACATATAACAGAAAGTAACTGAACTGTCTGCATACCTGTGTACTTACTTGCTTATTTATTTGCTAGCTACTGTTTTGGAATAATTGACAGATCAAGCGCAAAATGATGAAATGGAGGACATGATGAAAGGAGGGTGTCTTACAAAGGGCACCGACCACGAGAACGTGGCCTCAGTTATGGCCGCCGTTCTCGACTTTCCCCCTGTGCTTGTCTATGCCGATTCCAGTGCAGAAAATCTTAAGAAATTTCTGCTTCAGTTTCGAGCATCTGATGTAAGCCCAATCAGTTCCATTTGGTTACTTAGTTCATGGCCCTGTATTCTATGTTTGGAGAGATAGTACTTCACTTTCCATTTTCTTTTTGCTTTATTTTAGTGCACTACTAAATATTTCCCAGTAACGTAATCCTATAATTATTGTGATTATCATTATGTTGACGATGAATGTTATTTATGTTATTATTATTGCTACATATTTTACTGTTATTATTATCTGCAATTCAAATTAAAACCAGAGATAATATATAGACATAATATATATATATATACACACACATTGCTCTACATATATAGACATATATTATTTTTGAGACTTACAGTATATAATATATAAGCCTCCTCTCCCCTCCTCTCTCTGGTCTCCTACCAACCAGACTTAGTTCTTGATATGGCTTCTTTGGACAACCCCACGGACTTGATGCAGCACTCGTTAATAAGCTGGTGCCTTGCACTTAGCTTTTAAGTAGCGCTTTAGAAATTTTGAGTTTACAGTTACGATTATGATAGTAAATTTATGGTTATTAATAATAAAAATCTTGTGTTCATTCGAGTTTTTCTATGGGGTGTGTAGTTGTGTGTAAGTCAACAAGAATTGAAGTAAACAAGTGTGCGGTGATCTCTGTTTTCATATCAATCTTATCGGGTAAGGTAGCCAACCGGACAGACTCAGTCAAAAGATTGAAGTATGCCATCATCATTCAACCATAGGCGGTTGTGACAATGGCATTGGAGAACCATTGGCTCATAGAGCAGAGAATTGGGTTTCTTTATAGAGTCAGGCGGAGTATCCTGAGTATCTCAATCGTGATCCGACATGGAAACGCAATGTACTTCTTTAGGACCTTACCTTGCAAGCTAATATGAACAGTGTACTGAGACATAGTATTAATAATTACTATTAGTAATAATAATAACAATGCAGGGCATGCATTTATATTCCACCTAATCTTTTTCTTATTAGGGGCGCATGCATATTAACCTAATTCCATTTTTTTATCCAAGTACGTGTACCCAAGGACACAGAATTGGACCTATGTTGATTCTTTACATATTCTGTTATTTTTGGTATTTATGGTGTAGATGTTGTCACGTTGTGTAGATGGAACCAGCATTGGGCCAATGTCAGATCTCATCCCGCCTACTAACATTGGGCCAATATATATCCAATGTCACAAAAACATTGGCCCTATGTTTGTCCTATGTCGAATGCTTTATTTGGCCTAACACAGGATGGAAGGCAAGCATTGGTGTCCCCAACTAAATTTAATTTTACTGGTCGATCAGGAATAGACCTAGGCTTATTTTTATTATTAATTGTAATAACAACAAGTTAATTATCATTCCACATGAAAGACATCTCTTTTATGCTGGTATTGATATCACGCTTTGCCACCGCTGGATAAAGTAGGAGAGCGGCCCTACCCATTTTCGTTATGACGTAGCATCGTTAAAGAGAAACTACTAACAATATCAAAGAGGAAGCCTCGGAGCTAACAAAGAGGAAGCCTCAGAGCTATAGATATTAGCATATTAGATAATTATGTTTATCAATTTAATTTCTTGTAAAATATTATTTTATTCTAACGTGAATTCCTTATTATATATTCCGCAGTTTCTAACCTCTGTGAAACAGTGTTGTGACATTTTTCAAGTGTGGATCTCGTTTGATGTATGTTAATCATCATATGATTTCTCTTACCAGGTACTCAACACTCGTCAGTTGGTCTGCATGGCGATTCAGATCAGTCGCGGCCTCCAACATCTACATCGTCGCCGCATTCTTCACAGGGATGTTGCAACAAGAAACTGTCTGTGAGCTGACTTATTCTTATTCTGACTTATTCTTATTCTGACTTATTCTTATTCTTACTTATTCTTATTCTTACTTATTCTTATTCTTACTTATTCTTATTCTGACTTATTCTTATTCTTACTTATTCTTATTCTTACTTATTCTTACTTATTCTTATTCTTACTTATTCTTATTCTTATTCTGACTTATTCTTATTCCAAAGTGACCAACTATTTATTCTTTTATTGAGGATTTGTTCTAACATTTAAAAAGTCTCAATCTGAGGCTTTCAATTGAATTTAACATCAAGACTAATGAAGCATTCTACGAAAATTAAGAAAATGAGATAAATGAAGAAAAAATTAAGTGATTTCTAATTTATGTGAATTACTGTGATGTAAATTAAAAACATTTAACAGGAAGAAATGTTTATTTTAAGATGATGTTCAAAATAAGTGAAGCGTAATACTTCGAAATACAGGTTGTTTTTCAAGTGGTCATGTTGTGATGATGTTAATGTGACAGAGTGGATAGTCGTCTGAATGTTCGTATCTGCGACAGTGCTCTGTCATGCGACATCTTTCCAGGCGACTACCATCGATTGGGAAATGGTGAAAGTCAACCAGTGAAGTGGATGGCTATCGAGTCATTAACGGAGGGAAAATACTCAGTGGCCTGTGATGTGGTGGGTCGTGACTTTTTTTAACTGGAGGTCAAATTCGATAGATGGAGGTTTTGAAATTTTGATGATGTCACTCTTAGGCCTAATGGGACGTGAATCAAACCTGTGTAGCAGTTTTTTGAGGCTGTTAAGGTGTGCTGTCGGCTTATTGCTTGATATTATATTGTCTTACTAACTAACTTTGTAACACAGTGTGATATGTGCATATGCCGTTATTGTAACAGTTTAATTTATTAATGCAATGTTTTTTCTTGTCTATACAAACTTTTTTTAAAGAGACTTTTAAGAGGTGCAGTGCAAATTCTTTGCTTTGTTCATTGTATTTCATGTATGACATATATATATATATATATATATATATATATATATATATATATATATATATATATATATATATATATATATATATATATTTATATATTTATTTATTTATTTATTTATTTAATAAATGTGTGAGGCATGTTTTATGCATGTAACGGTATATACCGTTATTGCATACATAGTAAGATAGCAAACTGCAACACTCCTGCCTTGTACAGTTATGGAACATCCTACTCAGCAGAGCATCAAACACAGGTCAGATAATGAGTGCTGTCAGTAACAGTCCAACCACCTCAAGGATAGTCTTCGTATCCAAGTGCCTTACCAACCCAGATTAATATAATCTAAGTTACACACTGGATCCCAAAATTGGTTATTCCTGCTGAATAGCCAATAAAAGTTATAGACATTTGTGACTATGATTTAATGATTTTCCATGATTTTCTTTTGCAAATCGTGATTTCTCATTACACTACTTTACTTGCCATATTTTTCATTGATTTCAGTGGTTGGAGGCCTATCTAGGTTAGATTAAACAAGAAAACTCTTGGATAAACTTCTCTTTGTACATAGAACTCTTTTGCAATATGTTTTTCTACTTTAGTGGTCATTTGGTGTGACCATGTGGGAGCTGTTTACTCTTGGCTGTCAGCCTTACATCGATGTAGATCCGTTTGAGATGGTCAGCTATCTCTGCGACGGCTTTCGACTGATTCATCCACCCAGCTGCCCAAATGAAATGTATGTTGCTTACTGATGTGCTACAGCCGACATCTTCCATTTGAAAAGATACATTCTTATAATGTTATACTTGGCTTGGTGGCCGATTGCCAATTTGGTGATCTTTCACCTGTGCACTTGAGGTTCGATTTCTGATATATATTATGTGAAACTGATCCCTTGTGTTTGAAACTTGCAACCCATAAGGAAGGACTGCCCCGTTGTTGAACCCGTAAGCATAATCATGATCCCTTGATTTTATCAGTGCCCAAAACAGCTAAGTTGCAGAAACCAGCTGATTCATAGGTGCTTAGTCAATACTAAATCAGTGATGCAGGTAAAAAGGTACTGCTCTTGTTTGCTTGCACTTCATCTGATAAGTCTTTCAACCCTTCAGGACCTTGCTACCGAGGACTGTTCTTGTACTCAGTTTCAAGTTCAAACAAGGACTGCTAACGTATTCGATCATCCGCATATAATATTGCTTAATATAGAGGCTTTACTATACCAGTATGTGGTGCGATTTTAAACCAAGCTTCCCATACTACTGTATTGCTAGATTTTAAATGTAAGCTAATCCATATTATCTGTGCATAAACATCAACTGTTGGCATACTACGACCAACATACAGAATTGTTTTAAGGCTTTTGTTCAGTATGGCAAACCCAGCATAATTATGTAATGGGCCTAGTATACTCTTATGGCTGAGTGATTGAGCACTTCTCTTATAATCCAGAGTGTGAAGGTTAGAGTCTCATCCCATATGATCATTGTGAAGTGTCCTTAAGACTTTAAGACCATTACTTTATGCCATTAATAGATGTCCTATCCATCAGATAGTGCCGCTTCATAAATCTCATAAACTCAGGGGTGCAAGAAGTAGGTTTTAGGTTTAATGATTTCTTGATTTTAAAAAAACAAAAGACCTACAAAAAGTCCTAAGTTAGCAGTTAGATTTATTGTTTTTTGGTAGGAAAGAAAGAAGCAAATCAGATTTTTGTGTTTATGTTTTGCAGTTGAAATACAAATTGCAATTAATTAACATCGTAGCGATTATTATGTTTAAGTAGATGATGCTGCACCAGCGTGCACCGCGGCACTGAACTCAGAGTTAAGCATTCTCTGCACCACCATAGTTCGTAACATTGCCGCTTACAGTTTTGTGTATTTGCTTAACAAGATTTGGGCTTCAAAACTATTTTTAGCTTTATAAAAAAGTTTTTTTTCAAAAGGTAGGTTGTTTGCACCCGAATGAAATGAATGAACAAGTTTTTGATCATCTAGATTTCAGGTGATGTTCGGTTGTTGGATTCTGTCATCTGCTGATCGACTTCGCCTGACGCACGTACAGTCGACCCTTCAGGATTTCTATGAAGCTCTGGCCAGATACGTCTAGTCGGAAGATTTGTCTAGTCTACTAATAACTTATTTACAAGAGAACTTGTGCATTGGAAGTCATACTATAACACTGGTTTTAAAGTGGTTGGAAAAGAATTCGGTCTGTGTCAGTGCTAACTGCAGTCAGAGAATATTTGAGAACGAAAAATGAAATATGAACAATAGCATTCAAATATTTTCATCCATCGTCCATCCACTGCTTTACCTTCTCTGTGCCTTTTCCCAATCCCTTCATCCACTTCGCCTTGTGTTATGCAGCAAATCTCAAGTGTTTTGCGTTCTTCAGTGTGGCGATATTTCTGAGGCGTAAATATCAAGCTAGCAAGGTCCGTGCACGGGGCCTTAAATGGCGTGGCGCCCATTCAAACGAGCACGGTAGCCATAGAAAACCGTGTACATTTACATCTGAACAAACAGCCGGTGCTTCAAATGAATCCAAGGGACATTCAGGTAGCAATGTTTCGCTAGCGCTCTCTAGCGAATTCAGTTGTTAATCATCGCATAAAGCTTCATTCGATGTGCGGTTATTACTGAGGCCGTTCAAGAGTGCGTGCTTCCTGAAGTGAAATAACATTTTGCCGGATCTTACTACTTCCTCGCCCTTTCCCCTACTTCAGTTCTCCGATCTGCGGTTGGTTGCCGATACAAATAAAGGCCGTTTACTGTGTCAAAAGACCTCTTAGGCATAGGAACTATTTCTGGAAAGGTGACTAAAATGTCACGATCATACAAGTGATAATGCAGTGTGTCTGATTGCCGACAGACAGACAGACTGACCGACTGACTAAGAGAAACACAGACAGACAGACATGCTATATAAGAGAGAGAGAGGGGAGAGAGAGAGAGAGAGAGAGAGAGAGAGAGAGAGAGCTTACTGAACAGGGCATAATTGTTTGGAAATTGAGAAAGACTGACAATTTTTGGAGTTCTGGGAATGAATATCAACTGGTGATACTGGCAGTCTTCACATGAAATCTGTACATTGTTTTAGGATTGTTTGTTGTTGTCAAATAATAATTTAATCTTTTGAAATTTTTAACTGTTAAGCAATGACTTTGGAGAGATCAGTCTAGTTTTGCATTTCTAAATATTGTTTTGATGTTATTTCTAAGAATTTTTATAAAGGCATATTATTAAATTGTATTGATACAGACCAATTGTGCTTTGGATTCAAAGTTTCCAGTGAAGTAACCTTGAAGCAAAATATGACTGACTGACTGACTGACTGATTGACTGACTGACTGAATGAATGAATGAAGGAACAAATGAACAAACAAACAAACGAATGAATCTAGTTAATAATCATGCTGCAAAAGTTGTGTAACATATTGTTTGAGTAAGTGAGCAAGCAGCTGACTGATGACTGGTTCCACTAAAATGACTGCAGTAAAAATTGATTGATTGGTTGGTTGATTGATTGGTTTGGTTGGTTGGTTTGGTCGGTAAGCAATTGATCATTCACTTAATTTTGTTGGATCTAGAAGATGAAGCCCGAGTTTCTTATCATCCGTAAAACGTTTTGTTTTTAAGTAATAATTCTCTTTACAATAAATGGCCGGGGTATGGCTCTATATAAATCGTATTATTATAAATAGGCATTCATTGCGTACCTCTTCAACAGCATTCCTCGGTTGCTGTGATCTGTTTATGGGAGGCCTGACTGAACTTCGACGAAAGAGTTCAGGGCATAGACTAAAGAGGCCTGAACACATAGCAAAGACCTAAGCCTAGACTAAATAAGCCTGAGCTTAGACGAGAAAGGTTGTGGCATTGACTCCAGAGGCCTGAGCTTAGAAGAAAGAGGTCAAGGCATAGACCAAAGAGGCCTGAGCGTTCGTCGTCTATTTTTAACATGGCTCTGCTTTATTCGGTATGATAGGAATTATTTTAATTAATGTCACCACAAACTCTTCAAGCGTAATGTCCAATTATAAGTGTTCAGGCGGTCATTTTTGAGTTTCTTACGCAATGCAAGCAGTGGACGAACAGTAGGCTACATTGCGAAGTGTTCGTCAGTCGGTCCTCGTGTAGAGAGGACGCAGAAGATTTACCCTATTGGCTTAGGCCTATGTGCACAAATAATCAATTAATTAATCAACCAATCAGCCAGGCGAGGTTGTTAAAAACGGCATGATAGAACGCTGTTGGCCTTGGCATGAAATTCAAGTGAAGCATTATACTAACCGCTGTTGGTAACGTGCAATCGTTACGCCGGGTTACAGCAATGTGCGAGGCAGAGAAGGAGGGAGGGAAGGAAGGGGAGAGAACAAAACAGAAGAGGCTTGGCGCCAATCAAAACAGCCTAAACGCTAACCGGCATGTCGAGGCTGGACGCCTGTTTTGTATTTAGGCCTTTATTATCGTCTAACAGGCGGCTTATTAACTATTAAGCCAGGCGTGGGCAAGTAAGCATAATCCAGTTTGTAATACTGTGCTGCGTTTGCCTTCTGCCGCTTGCGACAGGTAGACGGACGAACCTATAGAAACCGGTGATTGGAAATGGTCGTACAAGACGTTCTTTCTGGGTCTTATTTCCCGGATAATATAAAACAACCTTTTGAGGCGAAAGCGTATCGAATTTCGATCAACTTGTCCGTGTATGACATGGACAAGCCGTTCACGACGGTTGTGCTGGATCTAATAATATATGCGCGCACGTAGTAACGTATAGGCTGCGAATGTGCTGTGAATACACTAGTGCTTGGCCTAAGCGGTTTAAGCGCTTAGGCGGAGACTGCCTTAGTGGGCCAGAGATTTGCGTGTGTTGTCGCATTCGTGACGAGGGCTTCGGTGAAGACTGAAGCACGGTGTTAACATGGATAATGACAGGCGCGCGACATCGTGATGTCAACAGCGCTTCGCTCTTGCTGTCGATTGTTGGTCGTCTTTTAGAGGGATCTCTCGTCGTCATGTCGCCGTAGGCTCACCAATTAACCGTGACGTTCGCTGTCGGCCTTAGAGTCGCCGACATGCATGAGATCCCGGCGTTTCACTCGACTGGCCACGGATCATCTGTTCTGCTGAGCGATGGAAACTGCATTGCGACGAGATGCCCCTCGTCCGTATCCAACGCAATCGTCTTCAGCTCGCGTCCACTCGTGGTCAACCAGAAGATTCGCCTCGAACTGACCACCACGGACGACTGGTCAGTCGCTGGGAACCTGCGTCTCGGACTCACCTGCGCCGATCCAGGTGGCCTGAACGGGGAGGACCTTCCGGAGAACTCGTTCCCGGACCTTGCCGAGCGGAAAGACTTTTGGGTGAGGACCGTTGACAAGTACCTGGGTGACCGAGTACCGAGATGCGTGACGCTTTGCTACACGTCTGAAGGGACCCTGATGTTTGGACCTGACAGGGAGACAAAGATCGTCCTACTGCGCAACGTACCCGTCGACAGAAATGTCTGGCTTCTGATTGATATCTACGGAAGAACGACCGGGGTTCGAATTGTTCAGCCAGGTCTGTGCATTTACATCATTGCATAGCAGCTGTGAAGGAGGAGCCATTTTAAGTAAAGTAGGTAAGTAAGTATATTCTCTATTAACCAATAGGTAATCGCACATCGGTTTACAAGTATTTAAGAACACAAGAAACACTTAGTATGCATACAACATCCTAATAATAAAACATTTACTTGCTAAATTATCAGCTGGAGGAATAATACAGTCATGGGTGTGGGGCCGTAGGGAATAACTGAGGGTTTTAACTGGTGGGAGTAGCTGTTGTAAGACATGGTTGGGTTGTTCAAGATTGCTCTCAAGAGACGAGCATCGGCAATGCCACTTAGTTCATCGAACGTTGGGGGAGTCCCCAGGAAGATAGCGGAGACACTCAAGTCTCCGCGTCAAAGCCTGAAGCTGAGCCATAGCCTGTGCCCTAGCATAGCCCCTCCACGCGGGAGAGGCGTTCAGCATCCTGGCCAGTGTTGTAGCTAGGACAGCGTCGTAGAGCCGAGGGCCAGTGAGGCCATGTGCTACAAAAATTCGTATGGCGAGTTTAATATTTTTCTTTTAGCCAAAGATACTGTAATAGGGGCCTGAAGCTCATTTAATTGTTTTTCTTAATAAATTAGTTAACTTAATTTGAGCAGTTAAAATCTGTTTCGGGGCAAATGTTTACTAACGGTTGAATGTTCTGTTACTCGCTGCACGATGTTTCGTGCTTCGTACCTCAACATATTTTGTCATCATCTGTAGCCATCCGATGCGCAAGATCCTTCTGTAGCACCTTATTTCACAGCCTGTAATCTGTCCCTGTCTTGTCTGTGTAGCGTCCATGTGTCGCTCGCATACAGGAGGCAGTTCAAGACAAGACAAGACAAGACAAGACAAGTAAATAACATTTGGCGCGGAGTAGAAGGAGATCCCGGTGAAGGAAAATGGTGCAAAGATCGAGAATGTGGGTTAGTTTGCATTTCTGCGAAGCCTGCTGACTTGGGACAACGACTGTAACAAAGAGATAAGCAGTAGAATAGCAAAAGCAGTGGGGGAGCATTATATAGTGTTTCAAGTAATTTGAAGGAGCAGATGTATTAGCGTGTCTTCCTGAGATATTAGCTGATATTAGATATTAACTGAGATAGGGTTCTTACAGAGATATTAGTTTGTCTTACTGATATTGGTTGCATTACTGATTGTTAATTATATATTTTGGAAAATCTCCGCAGAAACAACTGCGACTTTAATAGACTATAGTTTCTTATTAGTAGATCTTCTGTCTAAACGAAATAACACAATTCTTAGAACCAGTAATGCCACTACACAAATTCTTTCAACTAGAAATGTCAACTTTCAACTTAAATGTAGTTCACCACGCAACATATTAATGCAACACAGAGATCCCCTTGCATACAAGACTATACTTACAAAAGTGAATCATCCGAAAATAAATTAGCTTAAAACTCGAATAAAACTTTAAATATCCTTATGCTTAAACTTCTTCACTACAAAAGAATGAAATACGCCCCTTTCGTAGTTTTCTGACTAGTTTTTCGTATGTTTGTCAGTCAGGTCGATGGCATCCGCAATGCTGAATTCAGTTTAAGTAGTAGCGCTAAATAAATATAACGAATGCACTGGTTGCCATGGTAATTATGGGTTGTTGACTTCTGCGAACGCTTATTGTGTGACAGTGTCATTAGACCTATTGTCAAATTAATTGGCTATTTGCTACGAAGGCAGACACGAGAACTCGGATGTGAACGCGTAAACAAAAGCATCATGTCAATGAACAGACATGCAGAAAGACACAAAGAGAGAGAGAGCAAGAGAGAGAGAGAGAGAGAGAGAGAGAGAGAGAGAGAGAGAGAGAGAGAGAGAGAGAGAGAGAGAGAGAGAGAGAGAGGGAGAGAGAAAGAGAGAGCGAGAGGGAGAGAAAGAAAGATAGAAAAACAGACATTTTGTCCAGTGAGTCCGCATAGTTCAACATATAGGCCTAATATCGATTGAGTGATTCGTCGAAGATTAACTTGACAACGACGATTAGGCCTACGTGGAAATGCGGTGTTTGTAACTTTTCATTGTGACTCGCAGTTACGAGATCTGTCGTGTGGAGATTAATATGGTATGATTGACCGAGTCTCAGTCTTGGCGTTTCGACCTCGAGACATAGTAGACCTCCCTGGAATATCGACTGGGTCATGGCTCTGGTCTGGGTCAGACTGGCCAACGTCTCGCTCCTGTCTCGATCTCGGGGTAGGGAGTCTCGGGTCTCGTCTCGGTCTCGTGGGGGCAAGTCCCGAAACCCGATGTTTGTAAAAAGTTGAAAAATCACACTAATGGGCTATACATAGCCAGAAATAAGTTAACCGCAGGAATAGTTAATTCGTTAGGGCTTAACTGCAGTTTGCTGTTGTGCATTTCCAAATAGCGTCTCATTTTTAAGAAACCATAACGACTTTCTGTCCGTGTAATAGCATTCGGCCAACGTAACGTATAGTAATAGCCACGCAGCAGCAATTTTCAGCGCGTTGAAAGCGGCATTATAATTGCCAATGACTAGTCTTAAACAATAACATCTAGGATATGCCTACACCATAATTCACTGCTGTTAGTGTATAATGATAATAACTTCTGTCTGTTTGGCATGTGGAATTTGGGATCAATCGTGTTCATGGATACAAATTTATGTAATTATTGATTTCAACACAGTCGATGATTGTCGGTAGGCCCACTAAGTTGCTAAATACTGGTTGACTGTAGTCCTACTACCTGTAGATCTAGAACACCAGTAAAAAATCAATGACATGTTTGTATCCAATTCATTTTCTGTTGTTTAATTAAACAATTTGATATCACCACTGGATGACTTTACATCATAGGCTCATGACAGACGAAAGCCTACAATTTTGTGTAGTAGTCTCTCTGTCTGTTTGGTGTCGGTCTGTCATCACTTATCATTATTAGTATTAACGATCTAAGGCCATTCTTCCTGACGTGCAAGCATTTGGAAGGATGGTCAATATATGGAGAAATAGGGAAGTAATAAAGAAACAAAGACAAGAATTGGCCTAGGCCTATTCGAAGCTAGCTCATTTCTCTTAAGATTCTCATCTTGCTTCATCTTTGTCCAGCATTCTAATCCATATAGATAAATGGCAGGCATCATGGTCTCAGATTAAGCCTATCTGAGACTTTGATGCCTGCCATTTTTCTATATGGATCAGAATGCTAGAGAAAGATGAAGCAAGATGGGAATCTTAGCAGGAAAAATGGCAGGCATCATAGTCTCAGATTAGGCCTATCTGAGACTATGATGCCTGCCATTTTTCTATATGGATCAGAATGCTAGAGAAAGATGAAGCAAGATGGGAATCTTAGCAGGAAAATGGCAGGCATATTAGTCTCAGATTAGGCCTATCTGAGACTACGATGCCTGCCATTTTTCTATATGGATCAGAATGCTGGACAAAAGATGAAACAAGATGGGAATTTCAACAGAAATCAGCTAGCTTCTGGAAATTAAAGGATTCTCACGGCTGCAAAAAGTAGAAAGGATTAAATACGACAACCTTTGGATGTGCGCACAACTCTGTTAGATAAAGTTGTTCTGCGAAGACTTCGATGGTTTAGTCATGTGGAAAGAATACCAACTGACCGAAACCCACAAAATGCGCTACATGCAAGGTGCAAAGGAAAGAGAAGCAAAGGAAGACCAGGATTGGCCTGTCTAGACAAGATAAACGAGGACATAACAAGACTTGGACTAAACGTGGGAACAGAACTGAATTTGACAAATGACCGAGAAGAGTGGAGACCCGTCGCCTCAAACGGATGGCGTCAGGAACTAATGATGATGATGATGGTGGTGGTGATGATGATGATGATGATGACGATGATGATGATGATGATGACGATGATGATGATGATTAACTCATTTGCTCTGCAGGACTTCTTCTTCTTCTTTTCAACCATCCTCGGTACGAGGGTTGGTCGCATTGTAGACGATTCTTCTCCATCCACTCCTATCCTCGGTTCTTCTCAGCAACTTCTCTGTGTCCATGCCGGTCCATTCACTGATGTTGTCCATCCACCTCTTCCTTGGTCTTCCTCTTGCTCTTGCTCCCGGAGCTGTTCCTTGCATGATCTCCTTCTCCAAACAATCACCCTGTTTCCTCATTATGTGTCCAAAGTACGACATCTTTCTTCTTTTGATTAATTCAAGCAAACTCCTTTCCACACCAGCCGTCTCTAGAACCCACTCATTTGTTCTTTTTTCTGTCCATGATATTCTAAGTATTTTCCGAATGCACTTCATTTCGAATGCCATTATTCTAACCTCGTCCCTCTTTTTGATTGTCCAGCTCTCACATCCGTACATCATTACTGGCCAAATAAGCGTCTTCATTAATTTTAACTTTGTGGGTACTTTGATGTTATGGCACTTCCACAATTTCGCCAGATCTGCTCCTACTCCCTGTCCTCTTGCAATTCTTACTCTTATCTCCCTACTTCTGCAGGACTAGAAGTAACCAAATAACGAATTAATGTAACACAGCTGCTTCCGTCATAAATAGAGACGAAGCCAATTATCAAATTACTGAATCATCATTGCAAAACTGCTAAAACTTAAGTCAACGTTCCCGAGTAGCCCAATAACCGAACCTGACTTCACCTGCTTTTGATTTTGTTTTGACTAAGCGCCTGTAAATAAGCTAGTTCCCGCGACTTTGCTTTCTTTTGGCGCAGCAGAAACTATAAATCTCGAGCTTACATTACGTTAGCCGGTTTGTACTTTGTTACGTTACATCTGCCCGTCAGATAGAAGAACCATGTTTACTTGTGTAAACAATACCAATTAAGTAGTCTTCATCTGTAGGCCTAAATTAAAGCAGTAACAAAACTGACTAGTGCTGAAAATAAAATAAACTTTCACCGTCGTCTCGGTCTCGTCTCGGAGACCCTAGGTCTTGATCTCGGTCTCGTCTCGGAGACCCTTGGTCTCGATCTCGGTCTCGTCTCAGAGACCCTAGGTCTCGATCTCCGTCTCGTCTCGGAGACCCTAGGTCTCGATCTCCGTCTCGTCTCGGAGACCCTTGGTTTCGATCTCGGTCTCGTCTCGGACTGCTGGGCGAAAGTCTTGTCTCGGATTCGGGGTGGGAAGTCTTGGGTCTTGTTACTGTTTAGGTACCAAGGGTCTCGTGGGTATCCCTGTGTGGTGATGATGCCGAACGACGACGTCGAATGTAATGTTGAAAATGATGATGATGATGATGATGATGATGACGACAACGACGACGACGACGGTGGTAGTAGTGGTCGTGGTCGCGGGGTGGTGAAATTGACAATTGACAATAAGCGTCAGGATTAAGGATCTCGATATGAGGAAGAAGAGGAATAGAGATACCTGGAGGATTACAAAGTTGAAGTAGAGGATAAGAGTGAAGATTAGCCATTCAGATTGGCCCTCCTAATTTTAGACCATGGCCGTTTTACAAAAGGCGCTACATAATTTCCTCCGTCTTGTCTTGCGTGATCGCCGTTTTATTATTATTAGACGTAGTGCATAAAAGCCATCTCATCCACTCGAAAACAGACAAAGGCTACAGTCTGTCTGTGTGTCTGTGTCTGTCTGTGTCTGTCTGCCTGTCTGTATGTACATGTTAATCTGCCAGTGCACTGCCTCCCATGCGTGCGTGCATGCATGCATCCATCCATACCTGTATCCACCTGTATATCCATCTATCCATCAACCCACCCATCAAGTGCATGCATTCATCCATTCAATCCATCCTTTTACCCGCCTACCCATCCACCCATCCATCCAATGCATCCATCCGTCCAATCCATCCATCCGCCCACCCATCCACCAGTGCATCCCTTCATTTGATCAGATGCATCCATCCACCCACCCACCCATCCATCCATAAATCCATTCATAAATCCATCCGCCCATCATGCCAGCCAGCCATTAACCCATCCATCCATCATCCATCCTTCACACCCTTTGTTAATTTTATCCCGCCATTCTTTTCCATAACGCAATCATTTTCCCTGTGCCTGGCTTTCTCTTTACCTGCTTCATCCTCTCTAACTCCCCCGTCCCTTTCTGCATTTGTTCGTTACTTGTGTGTGTGTGTGTGTGTGTCTGCCTGCCTGCCTGTCTACAAAAGGTTACTTCGTCCCATTGTTCCTGTATCTGGATTTTTTGGGTCTAGCTGTCTCTCTGTCGCTTCCTACTCTCTGGCTTTCACTGACTGCGTGTGTCGAACGCCTATCATCTTCATGTTGTACCTGCGCGGCTCTACGCATATCACCTGGCCTTTTGGAGCTTAGGTGGCACTGCGAACTACAATCAATATCGACAATCACATCCTCGCAGTCTTACTAAAGATAGCAAGCAAGTGGCGCCTCTACCGGCGGCCCGCTCGCGAACCTCTGTAGCGCCAACAATCGTGACCATGGTAGCACGCGAAATGTCAGCACTGACTCGAGGCGACGGCGGAGGGCAGAAAGGATTAAGGGCTTTCAAGATGTACAGAGGAGGCAGCAGGCAAAGGCAGAGGCGGCGGCGGCGCTGGCCATGTGTGTCCCAGGCCACGCATCGATTATTCCGACAACAATCGTTTTCTCATCCGGCCATGCAAGAAATTTCAACCAGACGATGCAATCGATCTCAGCTAATATGGGCTGCAAAAATACTTGAACCACATCGTATCCTCTTGCTATAGGAGTTTTCGTGGAAGTCCAGTTTTACCCTATAAAATTTTTACCCTACAAAAATGATCGTCTGCTTACCCTGGATGAAATCGGCAACGTTTTGTCAGCTAAGTCTACGCCTGGGGCCAACATAAATCCGGAAGATGGTGTCTTAGCCCAGATGTATTTTAATTCTGAAAGAGTACTAAAGACGTTCGAAGATATGGCAGTTTAATAAAAAGCCAATTCCAACTCTGCTTTTCTGCCTTTTACGCAGAATTAGGGTCTTCTGTTTCCTCCGCAAAAGACGATGCCGTTAAAACATCATATAGTCTTCCCGATTTTGGAAGACCCAAAACACGCGCACAGAAGCGTTTTAATAAGCAGTGCAAACAATAAAGCGCTGCTCAGCTCAGCGATGCTGTGCTAAATGTAAAACACTTGACAGTTAGCTCGCTCAGAAACTCCAACTGCTTAGCAAAGAAGCGCTTGGTCGTGAGTGGCTCTTAACTGGACACTTCGCGTTAATCTGCCTTTAAAACTTATTAAAGATGCTTATTAAAGTATAAAATTTTATTAATATGAGCACAGACGTAGTTTACGTTTCGTGTTGACGAACTTTTAGCTGCGTGATCACATGGATGGGTGGGATAGAACTAATTAGGCCTATTTAGATCTTTCCTTGAAATGACTTAACATAGAAGACCTCTTTGCCGGAGCGATGGTAATATGAAGCCAGTCATGAGGACCGTCGACGATCTTTGGTTGTGTCAATCTATAAGGCTTCGAACTATCGACTTGCCAGATTTGTAGCTCTGTGTTAACTCGAGAAAAGACACACAGCCTTTGATTTTAGTATTCATAATTAGAAAACGAACAGTTCGATGAATTCAGACATGGAATATATAGTTCTAAACACACGAATCTATCAACGACATAAATTTGCAACTATAAATTACCAATTGAGTGTACGAAAGTCTATTGCTGCAAAACCTTCTTCGCTATGTCTTAATGCACCCGCAATCGCTTTACATAGGCTGTTTCCCGTCAAATAAGCAGACAAGTCTAGGCATGCCTCCCGCTAGTGCGCAATTGTGAATTTTCTCTCACTAAGTACAACCAATCAATTGTAATTACTGCTCTATCTCCTCTCTCTAGTCTTCTGGCAACCAGATCTAGTTCTTCATATCTCTGGAGAACCCCTCTGACCTGATGCAGCGCTCGTGAATAAGCTGGTGCCATCCGCTTAACTTTTAAGTGGCGCTTTACAAATTTCAAGTTTACGATTTTACAATTACCGTTACGATTTTAATCGCGTGCGGTTGCTTATGTAACCTAGAGTAACGCTGCGTTTAGGCACAACGTGGAAATATACATTACACACAATCTCAGAATTTTATGAGGAAAAAACTGGTAGGGCACTGCACAGTACGGGTTGGTGCCGCCTTCCTCCCTTGCAAGGCAGCAGAGTTCGGTTCGGAGGGCCAGAGAGTGCAGCTGTATAGGCCTACATTCCGAAGGAGCGCTTGCAATTTTTATACGCTTAAAAGTGATTAGACGCAGGCATGCCATGGTTTGATAAATTAACTTCATCAGAAAGGTGGCTTTGTGTCGTCCTGCTAAACCTTGTCGAGATTCCTGTTCAGTTTTCATCCAGACTCACAGCCGTAGAACTACACAGTTCATCCAGTTTGAGCTTGGTCTTGACCGCAACGCTGTAGTACCACCTAGGCCCACTCTTACCGGGGAAACCATGCACGACTTGGACTTCTCTGCTGAATGCCTAATCCTAGGGTCGCTATAGCATCACTGATAATGGCCTCGATTCCGAGATATGTGAAGGTGTCTACGGTCTCCACCATATAATACAGGGCTGTATGAACGTGCACACCAGAGGCACACGCTGTGCTAGCATAGACCTAGTTTTCATCTCAGTTAGTTCCAGTGTAAAGTATAAATTTTGCTTCGACGGCTATGATCTCTAGTAACAGAAAGACCTTCAGCATTTCTGCCAGACATCATCTGAAAAGCAGACATGTAAACACTTCTTCTCCTAAGGTTGCAACGAGCATTCCACTATGGACCGCGGACTCTGTCTAGGTCACTCCACTGTTAACAACGAACCAATCAGATGCCGATCCTTCCACCCGTAGCTGACTGAGTGTATCTCTCTACCCTTCGTATGGTGTAACAATTCTATCTATATATCATTCATACATAAATCTAATTAATAGAGTTACGACATATTCCCACATGCATAGGTGCATTTATAGGCCATAAATTATCTAATTTGTCTCCTTGTTTACGTCAAGCCATGATGAAAAAATAGTTATCTAGCTCATACTTAGTCCATACAGCATATATATTTCTATATTTAGATTTATATATTCGTGCAACGGATCGATGGCTGTAGTTAATTGGATTTGCAGCAGCAATCCCCAAAATAAGCGAAAACGTCATCACAGACACAGCAAGTGTGAACGTGTACGATTGCAGTCTTGCGCCCTCTCTAGTTATGCTTACCAATCTAAAGGTCAAACTGAGGCACCAGCTGTTTCAAACTATTAAGTACTTATAATAGGATGAAATTGTGTGTTAAAAGCACGATTAGGGTGGACTAAATTTAGAATTTTTGTCTGATTATTACGTATTGCAGATTACAATAATACATTGCAGGCTGCTGCCACATGGCTTTTTCTACTGTTGGCCACTAAAATATTTTCAAAAAGTACTTTGATAATAAAAAATAAAATACCATTTAAAAAAACTAGTTCAAAATATTTTTTGAAAGTGTCTTGTTTTCTTGAACATATAATTTTATGCCTTTCTTATACACTGTCTTTAATACTGCAGTAGTAACATTAGGCTATATGTTAGGTTAGAACTACACAATGATACAAGTGAAATGCTGAAAAGTGAGTTTAAACGAGTGTAAAAACTAAGTTGTAGTATTAGCTAAGCATTCTGTGTCAAAAGTTAGAGCCTCAATTTAGTTTGTGGATTAAACTGGCAAAGCAAATGCTAAAAAGCTGAAACAAGCAAGTCCGAACCGTTTCGGACTAGTAATGGAGATCAGTTAATTTATTGTTCGTCGTCCTGGAGTTTTTAATCGTGCCCTACTGTACAACACGGTGCTAGACAAGTGTCGATACCGACCTACAAAGGCTACATCACAAACGTTAATGAAATTAGCGCACAGCTACTGCAAATGAATGTCTGAGTAGTCAACATCGAGGCACTGGCATGGTGCTGCGTGTCTTTCTCAAGCATCCAGTTTAGTCGCAGTGTCTGTGGCTGCTTGTCTTTGATAGCAAATCAAGTGGCAGACATAGGCTACACTGTAGGGATGCAACCGCTAAAAATTTACCAATTTCTCTGCTAAGTAACCAAAAAATCTGGAGTTCACCTTAAGTTTATCATCTCCAACTAGGAAGTTTTTTGTGAGAAGCATTTTTTAAAAGAAGTATTTTAATGCTTTATTTCAAAGTATTTTGAAAATACTGAAATAAAATACTCCATAAAAGTATTTTAAAATAAAAATGAAATAATCTTTGAATTTTCAAACTCAAAATACTATTTTCAAAGTAACATTTTGCACATCACTGCTTTTGGGTTATTATAATAGTACTATAAAAGTCTTTGGATTAGAATAGTTAAGCTTGCCAGGCAATATAAATATCCTTTCAAACTTGTGGCAGCTTTTCCATAGCTCTTCAGTTTGTTCTAAAGCTTCAAGCAGTCCTGTTATACTTCTTTTTAAAGTGACTCTGAGCCGAAGCGAGCAGGTACAGCTACTCACTTTACATCAGAGCCACACCTCTGAACGTTCGATTTTAGAGCTTATATTTTGAAAATTTCTAATAAAAAGTTTACTTGTAAACGGTAATCTGTAGGTAAATGACTGAGGGCACCAGAGGTAAAGCCTAAACCTCCACGTGAACCTTTTTATCAAGACTTTTAGCATGACTTTTTCCCTTGTCATCAGGCTTCTCAGCGGGTAAGGGTAGATTCCAGGCCGTCAACAGTTTTGGAGCATACCTTTTGAAAGTTTCGGTTGAGGATTTGACGTTTAAACGGTATTTATGAATGAATAACTTTGGGTTGTCAGGGTGTTGAAACTTACCCCTGCTTGAACTTTCAGTCAAGACCGGGCAGCTTAACTTTGATGTACGTGCAAGTTGAACATTCCAAAACTGCCCAGCAAATCAGACCTGCAACTAGTCTGCATTGTCTGTATAGATGTAGTATTTGTAGACTCCATTCCCAGTCTGTATACCTAATGTAGCACTGCAACTTATATACAACTTCTACCGAGCTTAACCAAATATGTCTACAACTTATACTGAGCTTAACCAAATGAAAACAAACTGAGAACTTCTACAGTGTCTCCGCTTACAATCTGGCCTTGCAGCTGTGCATTATTCACTCTAGATTTTAGAGATGATGATCGATAATGGGAACGAACCTCGCAAGAGGGCGTCACCCTGGTTTAAAACCGGTTCTAAGCGGATTTTTAAAATCACGGTTGGGTTGACTTTAGAAGTTTTGACCAAACCAAACCCAACCATCGGCAAATCTATCCCTGAATCTTTCGACCATCAGCAACTCAGAAATCATTGCGTATGTACGAGGCCACCAGGTACACTGTAAGCTATTGCTGGCCTTGGAGCTCACCTGACGCTCAAATAAACCTTTCACGCATCATACGTGAAATCATTTGCTTCAAGCGCCGTATTTACAACTACTTATACGTTAGACGCAGCTGAAAAACTGGACTTACTCGGTATTTACTCGCTTATGCTTTGTTTCAAGCGATCGAGGTCATTCACCTGACTGTGTGACTCGCTAGACAACAAAGTGAATAGCTGTCTGAGTGATTCGATGTTTGTCTCGGTGGACAATTACTGTGCCTGGGACAGGTCCTTAAGAACGCACGATTGCTTAACGCCATCGACTGATGCTTTGTGCACTGTACAGAGGAGCTATATAAATAGAAGAAACTGAACGAACAAACGGACCATAAATTTAATGTAACACTGGTCAACATAGAAATCGTTACTGACTGGAAAAGGCCCTAATGTGTAGCATCTTGGTGTGCTGAACACGAATATAATCATAAAAATGTTTTATTGGCTCTCGTTTTGAAAATATTTCATATAGTTCATTTTTTATGTTTCACCATGTAAATTTATGCAGTAGGACTGCGACAATATCCTAAATAAGTCTAGAATGATGTAATATTCCACCTCATTGCATAATCCCATCATGGACACATCATGCACAGTTGATTACGTCATTTCTGATGCAATGTAAAACTACAGCCAGTCGGCTGCTGACGTAAGATGACGTCAGCAGTGTACTATATAAAGCGAGTCGGAACGGTTGAGCATTTACAATATTACAGACTTTGTGCGAGACAGTTTAAGTTACTGTTTTATAAAACTATTATTACTTTATCCATTTAGATACAATACAGAACAGTAATGCCTCGGAAGTGCGTAAATACTGTGGACAACTTTTGTTACATTTGTGGGGAAGTGACATTTGCCAACCAGAAGAAAAGTATCACTTATCAAGTCAAGAAGGCATATCATGCTTACTTCGAATGCAAGGTTGGTGACCAAGACAAGCCATGGGCCCCGCATATATGCTGTGCTACATGTACAACACAGCTTTCACAGTGGTTGAATGGCAAAAGACCATCAATGCCGTTTGCAGTTCCCATGGTGTGGAGAGAGCAAAGCAACCACGTAGATGACTGTTACTTCTGCTTGGTTCCTCCTCTTTCCGGTGGAATAACGAAGCAAAAGAAGTCGACAATAGTCTACCCAAACATTCCGTCAGCATTGAGACCAGTTCCACATGGTGATGGACTTCCTATTCCAGAACCTCCAGCAGAATACATTTTCCTTGATTCATCTGATGAGGACAAGGGTGAGCCGACATGTTCTTCTCCTGGTCCGTCAGCGTGCAGTGATCCCGATTTTCACTGTGGTGCATCATCAACCCCACACAGAATAACACAGGAAGAACTAAATGACCTTGTTCGTGATTTGGACTTATCCAAAAACAAGGCAGAATTGCTAGGATCAAGACTCCAACAATGGAATCTTCTAGAAGAAGATGTCACAATTACTTCATATAGAAAGCGCCATCAGCAGTTGGAACCTTTCTTTATGAAAAAAGGTAATCTGGTATTCTGTTCCAATATTGACGACCTCATGAATGCCTTACAGATCACTCATGACCCACAAGAATGGAGACTCTTTGTAGACTCTTCAACACTGAGTCTTAAGGCTGTGCTTTTGCACAATGGAAACCGTCTTCCATCTATTCCATTAGCGCATGCTGTCCACATGAAAGAGACATACGATAACCTAAAACAGCTACTGCATTTCATTGACTATAACAGGTACAAATGGCACCTGTGTGGTGATTTGAAGGTAGTTGCCATTTTAATGGGACTGCAGCAAGGATATACAAAATATATGTGTTTCTTGTGTGAGTGGGATAGCCGAGCAAGAGAGTTGCACTACGTGCGGAAGGAATGGACTCCCAGACAAAACATGGCAGTTGGACAGAAGAATATCCAGCACCCAGCTCTGGTCGAGGCTCACAAAATCCTACTACCACCCCTTCACCTCAAACTAGGTTTGGTGAAGAACTTCGTGAAAGCCATGGACCGCACTTCGCCAGCTTTTCGATACCTGCATGAAAAATTCCCTCGACTCAGCGAAGCAAAGATTAAAGAGGGAGTTTTTGTGGGTCTTCAGATTAGAGAATTCTTCAAAGATGACCGCTTCAACAACTTGCTGGAGGGTGATGCGAAACAAGCATGGAATGCTTTTCGTCTAGTGTCTACAGACTTTCTGGGGAATGTTAGGGCAGAAGACTACAAGGAACTAGTAGAAGACATGCTCAAGCAGTACCAGAAATTTCGCTGCAATATGTCTCTGAAGATGCATTTCCTTCATTCCCATCTGGATTTCTTCCCTGACAACTGTGGTATGGTTAGTGACGAACATGGCGAACGTTTTCATCAAGATATCGCAACAATGGAGCAAAGGTCGACTGATGCTTTGTGCTCTGTTCAGAGAAGCTATATAAATAGAAGAAACTGAACGAACAAACGGACCATAAATTTAATGTAATTGGCCGCAAACAGTTGATATTATTAATTAGTAGATAAGGTAAGGTGAGGTAGCTTTTAGGCTAGGCTCTTCTTTGAAAAGGTATACATATTAAAGCGTTTTCGTTTCACCATTGCGTCCGGAATTCGCATCCTATAGTGGGTCTTATGTCATCACCTAAAATTGATGATTTCGATTTTAACCTGCTGCATAACCGAAGCAAAGGTTATTATGATTATTTCTGCATTTATAAGGCGCCACTATCTAATGGCTTAGCATCAGTCGATGGCGCCGAGCAATTGTGAGTGAAGGACTTGCTCAAGGTCCCTACACAGTAACCGTCTCAGATGAGTTACGAAGCCGTACTCTCCGCGTTACAAGCCAAGCACTCTCTTCAGTAGGCTACCCTGGAGCTCATGATTTGCGGTTATTGTACTTAATCCCAAGATCACGCTTATAACAACTTCTTTTAACAGAAGCTGCTAAATGCGTCTAAGATACGTTACTTTACAACAGTTAGCCATGGGCCATGTATCTACCCAGAGCCCAAAATCCATATTCTTAATCATATATAGACCTACTTAAGTAAGCGGCCTAATGATGCTATGTATTCACTGAAAAATGGCCATACGATCGCTCTAGAAAAACATTTACAGTTATGTTTATATTATTGCGTATAGCCTACATATAGGCCTAGAAGAAAATAATAGATTTCAATTGAAGTTTAACATCAAACCCAAAGTAGCGTTGGATAAGCAACGGTTTAGACCTTGTCGTCCCAAATCCTATATATTCAAGTTTTTTTCTGCTGTGGAAAACTCTTGCACCATATTATACTCCGCCGTCATAAGTTAATTCACAAACTATGTATATATATTTATTTGAATGTTTTCAGACGATGTCCCGCCGGAGATCTTAGCTCTGGGCCCGTCTTCAGTCCGGTCGTTCGAAGCAGCCTGTCAAGCAGGGTACCAGGCTGTCTACCGAACACGTCTCGTTCTCTTTGGACAAGATCTCGCCGGCAAGAACTGTGTCAGGTCAAGGTTGCTCGGGTCAAGGTCGGATCACAATCTTCATTGCATGATTTAAAAAAATGAAAAATCGTGCAATAGTAATATTGACTCTGTACATTTATATAATCCAAAAATACTAAGCTCTTCCTCATTCCTCTTTCTCTATTTCGGACTCTCACCTCCTCTTCTGTCAAATTCTGCAACCACTCCTTAATCTACAGCGCCAGCTCTTTGAAACGAACTCCTGAAAGATCTCTGCCATTTCGCACATTTCCCTCTCGCACATTTTCCCTCTCTCAATATCTCCTCCGCTAGCCTTGTTTCTTGCAGCTTTTCATTGAGAACTGACCCCCCGACCTCTTCAAGCTGTCCTATCCTGTTTCTGCTTCTGCACCATCTTATGACCACCATCACGAACGATTTTCACCGTAGCACCGTGCTGTCTTTCCGGCTTTCACCACCCTCCCCGGATTCTGACCTGGCGCCGAAACTGACCAAACGACCTGAATCTTGCCGACTTGAATCAACATAGCGCCGGTAAATAAGCTGGTTTTTGTGTGGCGCTGATAAATTTTGGAGATTTACAATTACAAGTATAGTTTACATTTACAAGTACAAGTTTAATCATGTCAGAATCTCGGGTTATTGGGTTGAAGACCCAACAAGTCAAACCCTGGATGCAAACTAGCAGGGTCTGCAAAGAGAAATTCAGTCTGAAGAGGATAGATTTCTGTTTGCGATCTAAAGGTCAACTGTGTGGAAATGTAAGGCAAAAGGAATTGAGGAGTTAGTCCACCAAAAATGAACTCATCCTAAGAGTAGCATACTGCAGTGCTTCAGAGTGAGGAACGCCACTTATGACGATGATGATGATGATGATGATGATGATGATGATGATTATAACGATGATGATAACGATGATGATAACGATGGTAATGATACATTTCCTTAGTGCCACACAAAGTTGTGTCAGAAAAACCAGCTGATGCTGTTTCAGTCGACTCCGTAAGTGACTACGGATTGGCTCTAAAATAAGTCAGCGGTCAGCATTAAATGACTGACTGACCAGACTACAAATCCTTTAAAAAGCATTAATTAATTGATCCTTATATAAACGATTAACCCAGATTAATTGTAGATCAATTTGCTGCTCCATGAGAAGAAACTGCAGTGGTTTAGGGGTCGAGTGTATACGGTTGATACGTTTGAGCTTTCGCTCACTTTGTGTTTAGTCATGCACTCAAGCAGTAACGTAGTATTCGTAATCGTAATCGTAATTCCGAGATTTCTACAGCGCCCAACGAAAGCCATGTCATGGGGACCAACTTATTCACATTTCCTCAGTCAAACCAAATTCGATAGGCAAAAAGGGTTCGGTTCCAGGCCAAGATCCAAAAGTCAGGCAGAGAGACAACGTGTCCGCTACGGTGAATGGTGTTTGGGATTGGAGCGGAGAGAGAGATAAGAGGAAGAATGGGAGTCAGGACAGGATTGTGATCTCGTACTCACATAGTCAAGTAGTTTCATAATATTGTACGCAGTAGTTAATAAATTATTGTTCCTTATAATGCTTAGCTTTACGACACAGATAACGACTTCTAAAGCAACGCGTATCGCTCTTTATGTAGCTCCTGTTGTTTCTATATTCACAGCATCGGTGGCAAGTTTGGTTTGAGTACGAGTGCGATTGACCTTTCGGCATCATGTAGCTTCAGCCTCACCAACCGATCCAAGTGGAAGCTGGCTACTTCATCGGAAGAGATTTTTCCAGCGAACGCAACGACAGACTACGGTGAGTTTTACAAGTCGGTGAGGAAGACGATCAGTCAGTAAGTCAGTAAGACAGCCAGCATGTCAATAATTGAGTCAGCCTTAATTTTGGTAAACCAACTGAATTCAGACATTAGGTCGGTCGCCAATTACTTAGTATTTCCTAATTATACGTCGAGACGTCCTACTAATTTTTCAACCTTTTCCATATCCACACCAACATGGATAGGAGGACACGTCCTCCTTAGATTCTGAAGCAGAGGAACACCTATAAGTGTAACCATAATTGTAATAGCGACCATAACATCGTAAGTAGTGACCTACAATCCAGGATGCTTTACAGTGTCAGTTGTAAGCGCAGTTTCTAAGAATTGGCCTAGATAACAGATAGAGGTTCGATTGTTGTTTTTTGAAAATGTGAAAGCTCTCAGCATCCTGAATTGATGCCGGGCAACTGTAGTGAGGCCTTTCGGCGTGTAAATGTTCCTGCCTTGGCTAAAAGCGTGAAACTTATTGAAATGTGTTCTTGTCGGAATTCGACCTGGCTTCTCCAACGGATTTTGATCTGTGATTAGGCCTGTATATGATTAGGCCAAAGTAGATCTATATATGATTGTGCCAAAGTAGGCCTATATAGGCCTATGATTATGCCTACGATTTCACTCGAAGTGTCTATCGATTGTTGCCTTGTGCATTATGATAATGACGCTATAAAAGTCAATAGATTGGGTTCGATTAGGGATTGGGGTGGCAGGGAAACCTCTTCCGTCCATCTTGGCTTCCCCCTCAGGATTAACATTGATACGCTGCTGTTTTGCCTAAATAATCTTCTTTGTAAAGTTCCATGTGCTCTTAGGCTACTTATTACAAGAATTTTGATGAAGATTCAGTTACTTAAATTGCACCTGTGGTCTAGATGGAAACTTTAACGAAGATGAAGAGTCAAATAATGTCGCTTTAGCAACGAATATAGCTTTGAAGATACTGCACCAGAGGAAATCCAAAGTTCGTCAGGATGGTACTCGGATTCCTCCAGATATCTGCAAGGTAAAATTATCTTGAAAGTATACTTATTTTGAAGAAATCTGTAACGTTTTGGACAATCTAATTTAATATATAATGTAGATATGCCCAACATTCTGTAGTTTGTGCACATACATTGAATTTGGCAGTTTTAGCTAGTTGCCGATAACGTCATAATTATCACCAACACCACCATCATCGTCATCATCATCATCATCATCACAATTATCATTATCATCATTAATATAGTCATAATTGTAGTCATCGTTATCATCATCATTATGACTTAGATATTCACATTAAAAATGAAGATCCATCTGAATTAATCTGATTGGAATTGCTGTGCAAATGGCGGGTAAAGGCGCTAAATAAATGATGTATTACAATTCTAAATACAAATGAAGACAGTCACTAAGAACGCGTCAATAAAAAGAAAGAGTGCTGAATGAGTGTGGTACTTGGAACAGCGATCATTGGGTTAGTCAGAAAAATTAGTAGTAAGTCTATCAGTATAATAACAACAATTGACAAAATTTAATCAACGTTTAACACAAACTTTGTATATAGCAACTATCAAGCTAACGTTAAAACAACGCCATATCAACGTTTCATTCTCGTTTTCGTTACGTTATTAACGTTGCATGGTAGCGTTCAACTGACGTTAAAGAAACTCCAAAACAGCAAAAACAAAAGTTTCATGTGCACGTGAGATCAGCATGTCTGCAAACCAAACTTCAACGTAACATTAACGTTTTTGTGCTGCCTGTGTAGAGTTTTTACTAGCTGTGACTGGTTTTATATCATTTAGGATTCTTTATTGTTTCAGTCACCAACTCAAATCAATACTCAGCTCACTTTAGACTCAACGAACTATCCGGGAACGGAGTGCACTACAGATCTGATTGGGAATACTGAGGAGGAGCCTCGGGTCGGCCTAGAAACCAGTGGAACTGATGAGGCAGAGCTTGCGCATCTGAAGGGCCTTCCAAAGGACGTGGTGTCCCTTGTGCATAAAATATTGGCAGATGCCAGTCGGCGCCGCAAAGCAACCGCGGGAATGCATAGCTTCTGCCGCCCTGCGTATCAGCGCCTTAACAGCTCCTGGTCGCACAGAGAGAGTGATATTCTCTTCAATGTCCTTGACTGTTCAGGTGACGAAGCGTATTACGCGACGAACTCGGTATGTTTACTTTTATGTATAGTAATTTTTGCATTTATATGGAGCTAACCTCAAGGTCCATAGCAGTAAACCGGCACACAACTATTACAAGTAGGCCTAAATGCTCAGTAGGCCTACAATCAATTTGAAGGCAAAGGATTATGTGAGGAAGGAATGTGGGAAAGACCACGGCCGATGATCGTTCTGTTCTTAGGGAAGCTCTTAGTGCCAATGACGGTCGAGCGTCGGCGATAATTGGATAGCGGGAGTGTTGCAAATAAACAAGAACTTGTTAAATGAAAGTAAACATGAAATCATTAAAATATCAGAAATAAACTGAAGCGGACGAAACAACTTAAATATGAAACTATTATATAACCTGTGCATCACTGAAATTAGATATTTGTTATTTATAAATCATAACTATAGTCAAGTCCTGTGGCCGATTCGCCACATGTAACTCGCAAAAATGCATACATAGTTAAGTTGTACAGAGGCGGAGTCAGGCGTTTGTTTGGAGAGGTGGGCTAAATTGGATTAGGGGGATAGCAGCACTTAGGGGGCGTGATACCGTCTGGCCATACGGAATCGCTGTTAATATACGCTGCTTCACGAGCCATAGCAAGTAAAGTAAAGCTTCTTCCCATGAGGAACGTAGGGAAGGCGCTCATTTCCTTTTCATGAGTCATACATATGCGAATATGCTACGCTTTGTTCATGTACCGCGATACTTTATACCTGTTTGTTGGATATCGGTATATATGATACTAGGGTTCATGATATGTTTACTGTATATCTTGCATAAAATTTATGCGTTTCAATTGGAAAATTCATTTATGTATACTTAGCTAGTAACTGAAAATGAGATTCACCTATGCTAGGTACATGTGTAGTTCAGAGGAGAGACACTATGTTAGCTAACATAGTTTAATGTCTGCCTTTTTACGAAATTGCTTATGGTATGACGTCAACGGCCGCTGCTTCCAAGAGGTGTCGTTAATTTTAGGAATAAATAAAAAATATTTAGGTCCCGTTGGGACGAATGACGCATCTATTAGCTTTGCTGTAGACCTACTGAAGTGCAAGTCAGCATTCTAAAAGGCCCTTGTGTCAATTTGCCTCTTCCCAGTTACGATTGTGGATCCTTATCCATTCTTACAAACTCAGGATATTTCCGTTAGTGTTCAAGTTCGAAATGCATTGCTCTTCAACAGGTCTATCTGTCCAGCCGGGCAATTTATTTACTCGTTTTCGACTTGCGCCAGGATCTGGAAGAAAGCTGTCCAGTGTTATCGCAGAACAAGATGGATGACCAAGTATGTTTCCTCTCTTAAGCCCTTTAAAATACAGATGGAATTTCTCCCCATCTTCGGCTCACAGGTGATTGGGAAGTTGGGAAGAAAATACCAGAACAAATAGAATTAGATACGAAACTAGGGTACATGCAGTGCATGCTTTCAGATATTCCAGTGCCTGGATACTTGATCTCTCGCAAGTGCAAATAAAATATGGCATTAGTGTTATTGTTATTATCATGATTAGCAGTAGCACCACCACCACCACCATTACCATCACTACAGCTAGCACTATTATGGTATATAAAATGTTTTCATATGCATTGTACGTCGTCTTCCTAGGTGCCTTTATGTGGTACTAATGATATTCATTTTTTCGTTTACCAATTTCGCAACACATTGTGTCTGCTCAAGTCATTTGGCCATCCATGTTTTACTGTAATGGGAAATGAAAATTACAAAGATAAGAGGTTTTGAAGTAAACACGAGTAGCCGTTGATAAGATTTTTAATGTGGTTAGGGCAGTATGCTGAGGTTCTAACAATATGGCAGGGGTTTGGGGCGAAGTTTTAGGGCGAAACATGTAAACGTGGGGGCCTTTTCATGTGAGTTGTCTCAAACCAATACAACTCGCCTGTCTACACGCATAGCCCAGTTAATGGAGATGGCATATAATTTTTTGAATGTCTAAGCGAGAGTGTCTGCAGGCAAGATTTGTTCATTTTCCTGGACTGCATCTGTGGAAATTACACGAAAGTCTCGCACCAAAGCTGTCGCAATTAGTATCTTAAGCAGCTGCGCATGCGTGTTGCACTACTGTTTTAAAATGCGTGTTTTGCCGTGCGAAAGTAATGCGTTATTAGCGCTGATTCTGTTTTGGCGCGACGTAATAGGATGCCAGCGGCGAAGACGCGATGTCATGCCTCGATTATCTCGACTTCTGGCTTCGAACCATCCGAGCTCATGCCTCGCTGGCCTCCACGAGATCCCCCTGCAGCGCCGGTGCTGCATCTGTTGACTTTCCTCCTGTCTTCATCATCGGCTCCAACAGAGATGGTTTGCATGCTGATCGTAATGAGCAACAGAAACTGGTGAGTTATGACACTGCCGTCTACCTGTTTTCACCTGAGTTTCTCAATAGGTGCTTACTTCTACTTTTTCAAGGTGAGAAAAGGTATTTCGTTGTCCTTGCTTCTTTTGGTGCTACGTGCATCTAAAAACCAGCTGTGGTCAGAAGTTCAAAGACATCAATTGTCTGCAGTAACAAGGCCAACAAAGAATCCGATGTTTGAACTCAACCACTTTACTTTGGGCCAACTAAGAAATCTGTGCATAATCTTTCAGAAAAAAACTAATGCGTGAGAGATGGGTTTAGGTGGACTTCCACGACATCTTTGCTACCACTCCGACCAGAATAGGTATTGTTCACCAATTTTACCTATCAAGATGGTAGTGCCTCCGATTGGTTTCAGTCATTGCTGTCCACACCTAGACCCAGCTTAAGGCCACAGTGCTAAAAGGCCACACTTACCTGGCCCATAAGCTACAATGGCAAGGCCTTCATCTCCAACATATTTATTTGTGAGAATTTTGAACACAATAGTGCCTGTTGTATCAGACATTCTGAGTGGGCTGAAGGGGTGCATCCCAGTAACGAAAGGCTATGGCAACCGTGTATACCTGCTGGAAGGTTGTATTAGCGAACCTACGTGGTGTAATGAGACGAGGTAAACGACTAAGACGCCCCTCTACTTGGCTCAGGTGTCGCAGGTGAGAATCGTGTATGACACGGATGCCATGGGCACTCGTATCAAACAGGTGAAACTCACATATGATTAGGTGCTTATTCTTCGAGTGAAGTTATGATATGAAGGATGGATCCAGGTTCAGGAATTAATGCATAGGCGTGTAAAAATAGGAGTGGGTGAGTGGCTATTGTGTGGGTGGAGTTGGAGTGATAACAGGAAGTTATAATCTGAAGGAAGTATACAGCTCAGGAATTATTGATTTGATGGATTAAAAATGGGGATCGGTGAGTGGGAGGAATTGGATTGATAGAAGGAAAAATGCAAAAGCAAAACCTGATGGATGCGTTTCAGTTTTGTGCCACAGATCGTCTTATGTTCAGAAGAGATGGCTTTCAAATGTCGACGAATCGTACATAATCTGGCTAAAAATCCTTCAGTGGCATTTAGTCAGCTCAAGAAGTGGGATTCGTAGTGATGAATTCAGAGGTAGGAGGAGGTAAGGGACGTATGCTACATAAACTTCAGTGGGTGATGTTTGCCTGCCCACTGCATCCTGTCTTATGGGTGTCCATGACCCATTGAATTTCGACCGATCTTCTCCAACAGATTATAATTTTTGGCTATCGTTTCAATTGAAGCGACCATCGATTGATGTCTTATGCGTTATGATAACGGCGTTATAGAAGTCATTAGATTAGATTTTCCTAAGTGTCTTTCTCAGTAAGCACCAGATCCCAACAATACTTTGGCCCTAACTTCAAATCCTGGATTCGCCCCTGTAGCTTGTTGGGTCCGTTTCAGTACAAGGTGAAGGAATATGTATATGTATAATGTATGCATGGATGTATGCATGCAGGTATGCATGTATGTATGTGTCTGTGTAGCTGGTTATTCATGTAGCGCAAATTATAAAGTTCACAAGGCTGTTAAACGTGGCTATCTAATAGATCTAAATAATGCGAATTAAGATAGCTTGAAAATATTTCTTCAGCGGCCTGTGGTCGAACAATACATATTTTCAATGGAAGTCTGTACCATAAGGAAGGTCAAATGCCCTAGAAAGCGAGGTGTGCCCGCATCATGGTACAGGAGCGCGGAACTAACAAGACCCAATGAACCACTGAACGTAACGATCGTTCTCACAGGAACGCATAGCTCTCTTTCTTTCTGGGACCGCATCGACTAAAGAAGCTCGTCCCATTATGAGAATCTTGAATATCATCCAATCCTGGACCGGAAGCCAGTGCAGCGTCTCTCGCATTTAGATCGAAGCCAGTGAGAATTTTCGCAGGTGAGCGACAATTAGGGCTGCGCAGTTGAGGACGGATTGAAGCTCTTGTATCCGGAACTTCGACAGGACATCAAGGATGGAGTTACCTAAGTTCAGGCATATCAGAATAAAGGCGTGGACAATAGTCGCAGCTGCGTCGATTGCTAAACTTCGCCGTATAACTCTGATCTCACGGAGTTGGTAAAAGCAGGATCTGCAGATGGAATTGATGTGCTCCTCTCTGCAGAGGTCCTCATCCAGATGCACTGCAAGGTTCGGACAACACGTTTCGCTTTCGGACCCTGAAAATGCCGCCGCTGTTGCTTCCCTGACAAACCGTGTTCGCACCTGTCTTGTGCCCTGCCACATGAATTCCATCTTTTTCCGGGTTCAGCTCCAGCCAATTTGAAGACATCCAGCCCTGCACTTTCGTCACGATTGCCAGCATTCTGGGCACACAAGGCAGTGTGCCAGAGGGGTGACATGTCCAGTACAACTGGACGTCATCAGCATATTGATGAATCCGGGCTCCAAAAGCAATGATGATCTTGGCCAGGGCGCCGTATACAGGATGTAAAGGAAGGATTGGTGCTAAAGAGAGAAATTCAGTATGAAGCGACAAGTATTAGCTAGATTACCTTTTAGGCCCTGTTTGCAGTGGTTTGCGGATATTTTTTACCGGAATGTAATCAAATATTTCTTTGGCGCATTTTGCTAGTATCTCAGAACATGTAAACTATACTGCAAGAAGAATTTCTACTTCTTTCGTTGCTGTATTGTCTGTTGGGCCTACTGGTTAGGCTCTGATCTGTTCTGCATTATTTAAATAATTCCAATTATTAATATAATGATGACGATGATGTTGGTTGCTACTACAAAAACGACAACAACAACCCAACAACAACAACAACAACAATAATAGCAATAATAATAATAAGTATGTAGCTAGGGCAAAACAGTAATAATTTGTATTATTATTAAATATTTGAAATGACAGGTGGAAGAGAAATTTGGTCTCATAAGAAAAGCGATACAGGGGCGACCATATGAAGGTCAGGTTATTCGACAGTATTACGCCATTTCCAGCAACTCTGAAATGGAGTCCGAAATTGAGCAGGTCTGAACATCGATCTCTTTGCTATGTCCATTGATCAGTGATCAGTTTGTCGTTTCATCCTTACATTTTCTTGTTTTGATCCATACATTCTCGATCACAGAAGCTCATCTATGGCATTCAACATCAGTAATTGACCTATCAGTTGATCATGGATCGACAAATTCATTGACAATCCACGCACGCATCGATGAGTCCATCCATCCAAATCGTAACTGTTAATAAATGATTGGTAATCTATCAGAATATCTGTAAAAGCCTATTAGTTTGTTCATCTGTAATATGGGCTTCAGTATAAAGAATTTTTTTTTGCACCTGTCAAGTCTCGAGTACAAGTACGAGTACTTTGGTTTCAGCTACAGGTACTTAAAAACTGTACTCGAGTTGTACTTGAGTACAAGTATAAGTAAGCTTACCAATACAACAGCTATGATAATACGTAGCGCTATTTTATCTAAAACTCAGAAAATCTGTAACCTCTAATTTTTTCTTGTCAGGTCGAGCTACTCCGTTGCCACATTGAAGCGATCGCTCGGTCGTTGCCCTACATGGGCGAATTGATCCCGACGCGGTGGCTCAATTTCGAGCAAGCCGTCGATAGGCTGGTAGCAGCCGGGACTAATTTCTGCTCCGTAGGACAGGTAACCAGTCTCAATCCATTTGCGTCGTTAATTATGTCCTCCAACTTCAAATGCATGCTTCATTTAGATCCAATAATACCAAGTGCACCACGTAGAACAATTTTTATCTAGATTGACTTTTTAAGCTACTGTATATATGTATGAGTGTATGTATGTATGTGTGTATGTGTATGCAGTATGTACGTATGTATGTATGTATGTATGTATGTGGGGTGCGCGATAGTGTTGTGGTTGGCGTACTGAACTGTCAGTCGAAAGGACGAGGGTTCAAATCTCCATCATGGCAGAAATTTGTTTCGAGAATTCGGCTCCACTTGCGTCATCTAGCGAACTCAGTTACAACGAGAATTCAGACTGTACACTGTCAGTGGAAAGATCAGACGGCGAGGAAGAGAGCTCTCATATGCCGACGCTAAGAAAAATGAAGTCGTTAATATTTCATACACATGGCGGCCTTTCGGGAATAGTAAGAAACTGTTCTTCTCTAGATATATGCTTGCATGCTTACTTGCATGCATGTACGTATGCACGTAAGTAAACAAGTAAGTAATGCATTTGTTAACACGCCATATATCCATCGATTCAGCGAGGAATGGAAGGCGTGGTTGGGTCACAGCAGTCAGACAACAAAAGCAAGATGATACAAATAGGTCTTAAGTCACTTTACGAATGTATCTAGCGAAAAATTGTTGCGAGTAATGTAAACAGGAAGATTATTCTAGATGGCTGGTGCAGAATTGCTGAATCCGCGTCGTGCGAATTCAGACCGATGGTCTCTGATGTCAGAGGGAGACAGAAGGTTTTGTTTAGCTGATCGCAGAGATCTGGATGGCTGGTAGCGCTGTTAGGAATATGGCAGGTAAGGTCGTTGATTGGTCGAGAGAGTTTTCGTCTAAGGAGAGCTATCTTGTAATATCACATATACTTATCACCTATGTATGCCTCTGGGCATTTATATAGCGCCTTTTAAGAATCCGTCGAGATTGCTTCTATTTACGTGGTTGATAATGGTATATTGGTGGTTAAAATTGAACTGATTTGCCGTTGTGGTGGTTTGTTCATTTGTGAAGTTTTGTCATTGAAGGAGGCTTGTAACAACTGAGCGGTTCTTATAACAGGCATTACATACATGTCCACATGAATGCCTTCCATACCTTACCTAAGCTTACTTTATCTTGCCTTGCCTTAACTTACCTTAACTTTACTTACATCATTATTGCTTCTAATTTTCCAGCTCCATGAAGTGGCCTTAGAGGAAGGTATTAGAGCGAGTGATGAGTTCGAAACGGTGGTTCGGTTCTACCATGACCTTGGTCTACTGATCCACTTCGGTTCAACCGGAGTTCACTGCCTTAGCAATTCTGTGATAATCAAGCCGCTGTGGCTTGTTGATGTTTGCAAATCCATCTTAGCTGCTGACGATAATATCAGTCTTTTGATCAAGGTTAATCTTCGGTTAATCTAATCTGATTTGATTTCATATGAAATCGGTCTTGTTTAATCTTGCATAATCATATTTATTCTTAACATACACTAATCTAGTCTAATCTACTTAAACCATAAATGTCAGATTAAATGACAAAATTAATTTGCTTTGGTTTAAATTTGTTGTGTCTGATCTGTTACCAGAGCTAACCTACTTGTTTGAAAACTGCTTTAATTTAATTTATTGTTTTATTATTCAATCCACTGCTGAAGTGTAATGTAATCATATCAAATTTATTCTAATCGATTGT